>JAFIRS010001000.1:0-471247 GCA_018342105.1 Gonioctena quinquepunctata
GCCATCATCCCTACCCCCACCCAAAAACCACCCCCTCAACCGCTCGCCAAAACCCACCCCTAAATAGGGGATGAGTTAGAACCCGCCTAGCCCTTCTACTTACCAATGCAATGTCAGACGAGAAAACGCTAGAAGAATAAGAAAAAACTACCATTATCGTGCTTATAAGTATAACTTACACAATTAGTTGACAAGATTCAGAAATGATGTTTTCCACAGCTTACTAAGTTGAAAAATTATTCGAACTGCCAGAAAACTCATGAACTAGTTGTAGATTTTTGAATTTATACAATTTTTTACTGCACCGAAATACAAGAATGATATGTAATTTTTTTCCTTAATGAATGTTCTAGAGAGACAGGTAGGTGGCCCATAGGGGATTCATTTGAAAAAAAATAATGTTTGATCGAAATGTGATGTGACTGAATTAATTCATCAATAAATGACACAAAAAATAATTTTTCAGAAAAAATAAGTTTTTCTGTTATTTGCGACTCATTGTGAATAGCTTCGACCAAATCTCATTTATCCACGAGGTAAAATAAAAAAACAATTTTAATTTCAATTGTTTAAAAAAAATTACATTTGACATAAGGTTTGGACTTGTTTTGACCTGTTGAACTAAAATATGTAAAAATATACAGGGTATTCCATTTGAAAAAACAAAGTTCTGGCATTTCCAGAAAAACCGAAAGTGGATTGTAATGTGATCGAATCCGAAATGGTTGCTCATATAACTGTACCAAATTCCAGAAAAATCCGTTGACGAATGCAGAAGTTACAGGGGTGGCCCGATATCCTGTGTCACCCAGTATAAGTAGATTTTTTTTATCAGCACTAGTTTTTGAGTTTCAGATATCTACGTTCAAAACAGACTAAAACAAGTATTTACTAAAAAAAAATTATATATTTTTTTTAAATAATTGAGTTCTGAAAAACTTTGCTTTAAAGCTCTTCTCTTATGTTTAGACTTAGGAATCAGGGACCAGCAATAGTCAGACATCATATTCGTATCCCTGAAACCCTGATAACGTTCTTCCATGACTCGTAAATCTTGAGGCATACGCTCTCCCTGCTCCTCGCTCATATCCCCTAGATTTTCCCGAAACCTGTCCAGATGACTATGGAGGAAGTGGAGTTTTATGCTTATATTGTCCCCCTTTTTTTTCCACTGTAAAAGGAGGTCTTCTACAAGTTCAATATAATTTTCTGATTTTCTATTTCCGAGAAAGTTTTGCATCACAGAGGCGAAAGCTGTCCAAGCCCTTTATCCAAGCTCAGTCATAGAATTTCTAAATTGAGTATCTTTCGTAAGTTGTCTAATTTGGATACCGTCAAAAATACCGGCTTCAATCTTTTCCATAGTGAGCTAAATTTTTTTTTGGCAAATGTAGGGAAAGCAGTTCCCGTTTTTATCGAGTGACGTAACAAACTTCTTAATGATCCCCAGTTTTTAACCGACGAAACCAAAAAGGAGGAGGTTCTCTATTCGACCCGTATATTTTTTTTTCCATCATAGTTTTTTATGTATGATCACGCATAACTTTTTACTGATACGTCCGATTCCGATAATTCTTTTTTCAGTGGATAGGGTGTACTTCAAATTTGGTCCCATTTGATGAAGATGAAATCCACCCCTAAGGGTAGCAAAATGAAGGATATTGATCACTCACCCTCTGAATTCTGGTCCGTTAACCGATTCTATCAGGCATAACTTTGTACTGGGTTCTTCGATTTGAATGATTCTTTTTTTAATAGATAGGGTGTACCTTATATTTGGATTTCGAAAGGAATTAGCCACCCTTACGGGTAGAAAAATAGGGGATAATTGATTTTTCACTAGTGAACATTGGCACACACATACGTAGTTGACAATGACAGATCGCTACTGACATTATTATTGTTCCACATCCGTCAAAATCAGTATATTTTATGAGAGGATGGAATGATATACAAAGTAATGAAATAAACTAACCAGAACAACGAAAATAATTTATATTACAACAAATAGTAAACGTAGATAATCATATTATTTAACTGGTAATAGTTGAAGTAAGGTGGGTAAGTAAGTATTTTGAAAGTAATCAAAAAACAAGTGGGTAATAATTGGTAGATTTTAGCCACAAAAAATAAAAACTTTTTAACAAAAAATTAAACCGACGAAATACGGAACTAAAAAGTAAAAAATAAAAACTTTTTAGCAAAAAATTAAACCGACGAAAAAATCAACTGAAAAGCAAAAAATAAAATAGACCTTCTTAGTCTAAATGATAATTGAGCTCCTAAACTAATGTAAGTAACTGATTTTGAGTCGGCGCCAAACAAACAATTATCGAAGATCATTATCTATGAAAGAAGTAATCAAAACGCAGCCGTGCATCTCGCTGCCATCATTTTACGCTTCACCTAATTCAATTGCTAGTTTGTTTGGCGCCGACTCAAAATCAGTTACTCACATTAGTTTAGGAGCTCAGTTATCATTTAGACAAAGAAGGTTTATTTTATTTTTTGCTTTTCAGTTGATTTTTTCGTCGGTTTAATTTTTTGTTAAAAAGTTTTTATATATGAAATGGCAGTAGAATTAATAATTCTGTCACGACCTACTAGTGAATTGTGGACTTTATTTTGCTCCCCGGGCGTCATAATTTCTCTCAAGGGCCAGTTTGTTCTCGCCCAATGTTCTTGTTTAGCTCAGTTGTCCCAAAGACATATGAAACAGGGAAACTTAGTGTAACCTCTTTGTTGACCGAGAAAAATGTTCACCATTTCTAAATCGACAATTTGCCACTTGTGGTCATTGTATTTTATTTTATTCAAGACTAATGAGACGTTACAATATTTTCCATTCAACTTTGTACTCTGATATAACTTTTCTACAATCGTTAAATACATATTCTCCACATATGTAACAAAAATTATTTCGGTTGTTTAAACAACGTCTCTTTGACTACTCATGTCACAAAAACTTCAGATGATAATCTTAACACAGTGAAGTACGCAACGAATAAATACTCATAAATAAAAAAAAAAGTACTTTGAGCTGCACAAAAACTTTGAGAATAGATTTGAAAAAAACATGCCATTAGTGAAAATTATTAACTAAAAAATTCACGGCAACAGACAAAAAGTTAAATTTTGTAAACTAGTGTAATGAATTCATAACATTCATAATCATCATCATATCAAACTGAATTGTTTGTAGGATAAAATAGAGTTAAATTTCAAGCTTGTATTAAATATCATACGTTAAGCGTAACTTATTGACTATTGAAACTTGGTACTCCAACTAGATTGTTTGTAGTATGAAATAGAACAACTAGCAAGGTTAGATTTTTTTTTAATATCATCACGTTAATAGTTATTTAATCAACTAGTGTATTAATGGCGGCGATTAATGTTCGAGATCATTAATCGCCATTTTAATATTTGAGTTGATTACAAAATTTTGTTCCTGGGATCAACGTGAAATGTTCGATATCTATTTGCTTCAACTAGGAGATAGCTTACAAGATTTGGATTTGAAAATACATACATCGCGAAGGTAATATTTTTGGAATTCGAATAATATTTGAATTCGTGTATGTTTAGTTGCCTATACCACAATGATGCATTAATAGAGAAATCGACCATTAATAGGTTAATGGTGGATTTCGATGTATGTTTGGCTGCATATATCACAATCTTGCAATGATAGGCAAATTTTGACGTTAATAGGGGTCATTAACGATCGATTTCGGACTTAACGAGTCCGAGGTCACCGGAAAACGTAATTTATGTACTATTAAAACTTGCCCCAAGTTATAAATTAAATATCAAAGAACTTAACAAATTTTTCTTTTAAATTGAGGAACGTTGTACAGTCCTATAGTTATGATATAAGGAACCGCTATGGAACTTGGTATCCGTTCAGATCTCAACTATTTTATCGGCGTTTGTACCGAACTTTCCTTCTTTCTCACATTTATGTTTTCGGTGAGATAGCTAGCTTATGCCTGTGTTTTTTCCCGTTTCCCGTTACCGCGTTTTCCGTTATCCCATTTCCCTTTATCCCTTTAATCCTTTATCCCATTTCCATTTATTGTCATACCTACGGTTCCCATCATCGTAGCGAGATAAAATAGAAACCAGTTTTTAAGTCTATATATATAACCTAGTATATATATATATATATATATATGTTATATACATATATTTTTTTTTCTTTAGTTTCTTGACCACATATACCGGGTGAGTCTGAGAGATTGGGCACCCCTATTTTTGAGAGAAATAATCCGATTCAAAGCACGAAAATTTAGGGGGCTATCAAAATGTGATTTTTTGAGATAACAATTAATTTTGTAGCACTTCCGGTTTCGCCAGAAATGATCTGAGTATTAGTTTTTCAAATGGAACACCTTGTACATTTTCACATTTTTGAAATCTAGAGCAAATTCTGAACATAAGCTGAATTTTTTATTATTTTTTTTTTCTTTTCAAAAACTTTTTTTTTACATGTTGAACGTTCCTCTCCGATGCCATGTTGTCCGAGAAAATGAAATTAGCATTTTAATTACAATACTTTGCCACCAGCCGCTGTTTGAATGTGGCAAAATAACTTTTTTTCGATTATCTCATGTTTTTTAAATGGCATCTCTATGGGACACTCTCTGCAACAGATTGTTTCGAAGAAAAGGAATCGAATGATACCAAAATTTTGAATACGTGTCAATTATTTTCAGATTTATCACTATTACAAAAAATGTACCAAAAAGTATTGTGGCCGCTGGACTAATAAAAATCCCAAATAATAATATTATTTGAAATTTCACTTACTATACCAATAAGAATAGTTGGCAAATTTGATGTATGTATTTCTAATAGATGCATACTCCAGAAAAATGTAATGAAAATTCTGGTTTGCTACCAGCAGATATTTCATTACGTCTATAATTCACATTTTGAAAGTAATTCGTCTTCAAAAAGACTAATTACTAGTATTCCCATGATGGACCCATTATGGTTGATAGGAACACAGAAATTACACTATCCATTTTGACAGATTCTGAAAGTGTTTGATAGTTTAATCTGTTTCAATAAAGGAATGTGTTTCCATCGTCAACTCCAAATTTTGTCAAAGTCGCCTTTGAAATGAATATCTGCTGTCAAATAAGTATCAATACGAAATAACTGTTATCTCAGTCCAATCATTATAACTGTGTCATGGATAAATTTAGCCAAAATGAAAAAATTGACATGCTTTTAATTTACGGTGAGTGTCTGACGAATTCTACGGCTGCATCAAATTTATACAGACGGAGGTTTCCTGGTAGAAGACATCCGTGTAGGACATACTTCGTGAAACTTGAACGTCAGTTGAGACAAGAGCCAAACAACCGACGTATTCGAAATCGAAATGTAAATGTAATAGTCAGCGAAGATAAAGAGATAGACGTTCTAGGATATGTAGAGGTAAACCCGACTTCTTCAACACGAGAATTAGCTAATGAATGTGACGCAAGTCAATCGACTGTACAGAGAATTTCGAAAAAGCATAAGTTTCGCTTGTATAAATATCCGATACATCAAAGGCTTTATGGTGGAGACGATGAAAGAAGACTTAAATACTGTCGATGGTTTCTTCATAATGTTCGCGAATATCCTCAATTTCCTTTGAGAATTTTATACTCAGATGAAACAAGATTTACCAATAGAGGGCTCTTCAATAGGAATAATACTCGATATTGGGCACAGCAGAATCCAAGGCTTTTACATCAAGGTAATCCTCAAGAAAGGTTCGGATTTAACTGTTGGATGGGTATATTTGGAGATCGATTCATTGGGCCAATTTTTTTTGATGGATCACTTACTGGAGCTAGGTACCTAACGTTTCTTCGGGATGCTATCGAGCCAATCATTGACGACCTTCCATTGGTTCTGCAAAATTTCTATTTTCAACAGGACGGTGCACCCCCTCATCATCATGGAATGGTAATCAATTACCTGAATAATTCTTACAGAAATAAACTAATTTCTACACATGGTCCCATCAGATGGCCACCTAGATCACCAGACTCAACCCCCTTAGACTATTATTTATGAGGAACAATAAAAAATGATGTATATGCAACTTCTAGTGAGACACGCGAGGAACTGCAACAAAAATTCATCACAGCTTTCAATTATATCAGCCCAGCAGAGTTAACTAGAGCAGTTCGAGCAGCAGTCAGAAGGGTGCAATTATGCATGGAACATAATGGCCAACATTTTGAGCAATTTTTATAGTAAGAGTATTAGAGCATTGTGCTACGTATTTGTTGTTTTCAAAAATTTGTAATAAATGTTGATAATCCTCAAAATCGCGTATTCAAATTCAAAATAATAAATTTAACGAATGATAATTTTCAATGTTGAAAATCGTTGACAGACAATTGAGTTTTTTTTTTTATATGTTCTGGTTCCCACGAAAAGGGATATCCTGTAATGTTCAGAGAACATCGTGGGAACCAAGGGAAAGAAGGTAGGAGTTGGTGTTCTTCTTAAATTTCTGGAGGTTGTATGCCTCGGGGAACACCTCCCTAGGCAATGAGTTCCAAAGCCTCGCAGTTCGTTGGAAGAATGAGTCTTTGGAAAGTGATGTTCTGCAGGTCTCCAAAGTGACCACGAAGGGGTGTGATGACTGAACTTGACGGGTTAGTCTCGAAGAGACTGCCAAAGCAGGAACGATTGTTGATATTTCAGAAGAGCATCGCCCATGAAAATATCTATAAAATAGAGACAAATCGCCAACTTTTCTACGGTGTTCCAGACAAGTGAGCGAGTTTGTAAGCGAGGCATCACCGACGAGACGAATTGCCCTTTTTTGGACAGAATCCAATAGCTTCAGGATATGTTTAGGTGCCGCACTCCAAATATGGGAACAGTATTCCAGGACAGGTCGGATCTGTGCCTTATAGATCATAAGCAGCTGACTGGAGGTGAAATAGCTCTTGGCACGAAACAAAAAACCAAGTTTTTGGGATGCACTTTTGGCAATGGACCTCACGTGATTTTCCCAGGAAAGGTTATTGCTGATAGTAATACCAAGCATCGATATGGATGACTTCAGTGGTATGGTTACTCCTGACAAAGTTATGTTAGGCACAGTGAGATCGGCTTTTCTAGAGAAAAGACATGCTTGTGTTTTGTTTGCATTGAATTCTACCAAGTTATTGGATCCCCATTCGAGAATTGTTGCTAAGTCCATATTTACATTGTTAACATTTCTTCCTCGTTCATTTCTGGTTTCACGGGCTGATATAGGGGCCCTGGAAGAGAAAGCGGTATGGAGGGTACTATCATCGGCAAAGCTGTGTACGGGACATGAAGTTGCTTTCAATAGGTCGTTGATGTGGAGTAAAAATAGTGTTGGTGCTAGAATGGATCCTTGCGGAACACCAGCATTTATGAGTAGAGTGTCAGATGAAACTCCATCGACCACTACATGGAGAGACCTGTTTGAGAGAAAACTAGCAAGCAGAGAACACAGCTGAGGGGCAAGCCCATAAGATGGAAGCTTGGCGAGGAGTCCCTGGTGCCAAACTCGATCGAACGCCTTGGAGATATCTAATGCCACAGCTAAAGTTTCTCCATACTTTTCAATAGATAGCTGCCATATATGTGAGACGTATGCGAGCAGGTCACCAGTTGATCTCTGATGGCGGAAGCCATATTGCCTATCATTGATAATTCCTGAGTCTTCCAGATATTTCATGAGCTCGATGTTGATGGCTTTTTCCATGACCTTCGAAATAATAGATAGCAGTGCGATAGGTCTGTAGTTGCTAGGTAGGGTCTTTTGCCTTTTTAGGGACTGGCTGTACTCTTGCAATTTTCCAATTGGACGGAAATACTCCCAAATTGTAAGAGTGGTTGAACAACTTGCAAAGAACAGGTGTTAGTTCGGGGCACATTTCTTGAGAACAATCGGCGGGATTCCGTCAGATCCACAGGCTTTGTTGGTGTTGAGACCCAGCAAAATCTTTCTGATAGTACGTTGGCGAAAGGTGATCTCGGGCATGTGACTGTCAATAGGTGTAATGTTCGGGGTTGTTTTCCCAAAGAATCCAGAGTGGAATTTCCAGCAAATAGGTGCGCAAAGATATTGGCTTTTTCCTGGGCAGTCGTTGCTAGTGTTCCATCTTCTTTGGTTAGGGGAGGAAAAGAGATGGAAGTGAAGTTTCTTCCCACAGCTTTGGCGAAAGACCAAAATAAACGAGATACGTTGGAACATTCACACAAGATTTGATCTAATTTTGGAATAATGAGCATACTTTGAACATTCCATTGTCTCCTTGCATATGCCTCTAGCATCAACGTCTGCTCTGGTCTCAGGTCCCGGATTTTTTGCCATCGATGGTATGCTGCCTGTTTGGAAGCCACAGCTCTAGAGCAGTTTCTGTTAAACCAGGTCTTATCGGATGATGTTCTTCTTTCGGTATTCGGTATGTAAGTTTGCATCCCCAACATGATGATTTCAGAAATTGTCTCAGCACATCGTGTTGGATCTACTGAAGAGAAACAAACTCTCTTCCATGGAAACGCTGAGAAAAACATACGAAGACCTTCCCAGTCGGCCGAATTGTAATGCCACATGAGACGGGGTGGTATTGTGCTGCTCGATGGTAAATGGAAAGAGCATGTTGTGGAGATGAGGGTGTGATCAGAGTTTCCAAGTGGGGCACAAACTTCTATTCTATACGGGTCAGGATTGGTGGTGAGGAAAAGATCTAGTGTATTGGCAGACTGGTTGTTGACATCAGGGATGCGGGTTGGTAGCTCGACCAGTTGTTCTAGACCATGAGTGATGGCGAAGGCCTCAGCTTGACGACCAGCATCATCTGTTTTGTTAGAGAATTTGAGCCAGGCAGCATTATGTACATTAAAGTCCCCCATGATTATGGTTTCAGCTGTTGGATGGTTTTCCTGAATGTAGTCCAGTTTGAGTGATAAAAACTCAAAGAGGTTGTTATATGAAGGTTCATTAGGTGATAGGTAAAGGCAGCAGAGGAACTTAGTCACTTTGGTATCAGATAGCTTAAACCACATCACATCAAAGTCTTTCGGTTCCAAACTCTCTTCACGCTGGCATGAAAGGTTAGCCTTAGCGTAAAGGCAGACTCCACCTTTGAACCTGAATCGAGAATGGAGTTCGTAACCAGGACAAAGCATATGGACCTTGTTGGTGGACGAGTTTACTTGTGTTTCTGTTAGAGCCAGAATATCCGGTTTTTTCGTCTGTAGGTGATGGTGGACGTCATTGATGTTCTTGTTGAGTCCACGGATGTTGCAAAAATTAATCTTCAATGTTGAGTCCCCTCGAGTACCTCTCGCCCGGAAATCCGAATGGAGAGGTATTTTACTTCCGGAGTGTTTTACTCTAGGAGACTTCATCATTATTACTATTAGCTGAAAATAAAGGAGGAATTGGGGAAAAGGAAAGAGGGAGACCGGAAAGTATCGACCGAACACTGAAACATGGAATGATCCATTTCACAGCACACAAAGTCGATATGGTGGTATTTCACCGGGCGATGAGACCATCTTCCACCTACGGTTATCCTTTTAGTCGCCTCTTACGACAGGCAGGATTTACCCTGGGGCTATTCTGAAGCTGGCCCCATACAGCCAAAAGTAGAAGTGATATTTAAAAATTTCCATCATTTTGGTGTTGTTTAGTCCAGCGGCTGCACTATTTTGTGGTACATTATAAAATTTATAATAGTGATAACTCTGAAAATAATTGACAGATATTCACAATTTTGGTATCATTCGATTCCTTTCCTCCGAAACAATCTGTTGCAGAGAGTGTCCCATAGGGATACCATTTAAAAAACATGAGATAATCGAAAAAAAGTGATTTTGTCACATTCAAACAGCGGCTGGTGGCAAAGTGTTGTAATTAAAATGCTAATTTTATTTTCTCGGACAACATGGCATCGGAGAGAAACGTTCAAAATGTAAAAAATCATCATCCTTGAAAAAAAAAAATTTTGAAAAAAAAAAATTAATAAAAAATTTAGCTTATCATGTTCAGAATTTGCTCTAGATTTCAAAAAAGTGGAAATGTACAAGGTGTTCCATTTGAAAAACTAATACTCAGATCATTTCTGGCGAAACCAGAAGTGCTACAAAATTAATTTTTATCTCAAAAAATTACATTTTAGTTGTTCATTAGCCCCCTAAATTTTCGTGCTTTGAATCGGATTATTTCTCTCAAAAATAGGGGTGCCCCATCTCTCAGACTCACCCGGTATATTTTCTTCAACTTCCTGGAATAAAGGTCTGATTCAGTCAATTCATATAATTTCTCTTAACACCGTTCGACATGGTATTTGTCATCATCAGGTTAAAACACTAAAATTAAAAATATGGAGTTTGAGACATATTTAACTTAACACAATATTGAAATGTTTGCATTAAAATAATTCTTTAAAAACATATGGTTCGAAATATAACACGTTATTCAACTCAAAATAAAAATATCTGTAACATTTATGAGTATTCACTAACAAATTATATTATTCGAATTCTGCGTTCGCATCGTACGAACTTATTGTAGGTGTGTGACTGCGTCGAAGTTAAATTATCGGGAATGGTTTGTTTATCTTTCATGCATTTTTACCCTCTTCATAAGTACACCGGATTGTTTATATTGAGGTCTAGTTGAGCCGGACTGTATTTTTTTGGCAGCATGTAAAGATCAGTTTTCATTATTATTACTATAAACAAAGTTAAAAAAGGTTGTTATAAATCTGGCTTAAGTTTTTGATATTATTTCTATTGTTAATGCTATTGGGGTCTTTTTTAATATGTATCATTTCAAGGAATGTTCTTACTCTTGGATTACTTTCTTTGGTCAAAATTTCAACGTTGTTAGTGTCAAACTTATGTTGCTTTTCTTTTTCGTGTTTGGATAAGGCTGTAATGTCAGTTTTTGAGTATTTGTGGGCTTGTACGCGTTTCTGCAAATATTGTTTTGTTTGACCTATATAGGTACTTTGACAGTCTTTACACGGCATTCTATATACTGTATGAGTTTGTTTTTTGGTATTTCTGGTTTTAATTTTGAATAAATGATTTTGTCCGTATTTTTCAGTATATCAAAAACTTAAGCCAGATTTATAACAACCTTTTTTAACTTTGTTTATAGTAATAATAATGGAAACTGATCTTTACATGCTGCCAAAAAAATACAGTCCGGCTCATATACTAGAACTCAATATAAACAGATGGATTACCGCCAATATTTTTGAAAACATGCTCTAAATCACTAGCTAAACCCCTAACTTCAATTTTTAACCAATCAATAAACAGTGAACAATTTCCCGAAAACTGGAAAAACGCGGATGTAATACCAATTTTCAAAAACGGAAAGAAAAACATAATAAGAAATTATAGGCCTATCAGTAAACTATTCCTAAATTATTCGAGAAATTAGTTTACAAATATATGCATTTTCTCGTGAAATCCATCATCATATCAGAACAGCATGGTTTCTTTGCAGGGCGATCATTGGAATCGAATTTAATAGAATATAGTGAATATTTATATAGTAACATGGACTACAAGTTGACGCCATTTACACCGACTTCAGCAAGGCATTCGATAAGGTTAGCCATAATCTTCTCGAGCGGCTTGCTGAGGTTGGGGTACGAGGCTCACTATTGAGATGGGTGGAATCTTATATAAAGAATAGGTCCCAATCTGTAACAGTTCAAGGATTTCGTTCGGAAGAGTATATTTCCTCATCAGGTGTCCCTCAAGGATCACACCTAGGACCTTTATTTTTTATCATTTATGTAAATAACATAAAGTCGTGTTTTAAACATGCCAACTTCCTGTTATATGCAGATGATATGAAACTTTACCTAACCGTACGAAATTTAAACGATTGTCACAAGATCCAAGATGACCTTAATAGACTTAGTGAATATTGTAACTCGTCTAACTTATATTTGAATTTTCAAAAATGCCATTGCATCACATTCACAAGGAATATTAATCCGGTACACTTCGATTATTCTATAGGGAATGATCAAATAACCAGGGTTAGTAAGATTAGGGACCTAGGAATTATATTCGATTCCAAACTGATTTTTGATCTACATGTCGAATCAATCGCAAACTCCGCCTCAAGAATGTTAGGCTATGTAATGAGAACATGTAAACATTTCGAAAATATCAAGTCTTCAATTTGTGTTTATAATGCATTTGTGTACAGTAAGCTAAATTTCGCTTCTATTATATGGAGTCCTCAATACAAAGCGTATATAAACCGCCTGGAAAACATTCAGAACAAATTTTTCAAATATATTTGTTTCAAACAAAATTTCAATTACAACGGCGACATTGAAAATGCGAGAAAACATTTCAATATTATATCACTATCGAGTAGAAAAGTGAACTCTGATATTTTATTTTTACACAAAATCATCTCAAATTCCGTAGATAATGCTAATATACTGAACCAAATTCAAATCAACGTTCCCATTCGGCCACTTAGAACTAGCCACTTGTTCCGCATACCATTTCGGAGAACTAATTCGTCTCAAAACTCTCCTCTATGTAGAATTGTTCGAAATGCTAACAGGTACACTGATCAAATCGATATTTTCTCCAAATCCCACATAAAATTAAAGACCACTTTGAAACGACTCATGTATCAAAGAATTTCTGCTTAAATTAGTAAAAGCAAACAACTAACAAAAAACCACTTTTTCTTTGTTACTTTGTCTCAATTGCTGTCTGAAATTAGTATTAGTATATAAGTTTAAGTATAAGTAAAATTAAATGTAATAATGTAGGTACTTTAGTGGACTTTTGTCTGTCTGTATCTTTCATGACCATTAAATAAATAAATAAATAAACAATCCGGTGTACTTATGAAGAGGGTAAAAATGCATGAAAGATAAACAAACCATTCCCGATAACTTAACTTCGACGCAGTCACACACCTACAATAAGTTCGTACGATGCGAACGCAGAATTCAAATAATATAATTTGTTAGTGAATACTCATAAATGTTACAGATATTTTTATTTTGAGTTAAATAACGTTTTATATTTCGAACCATATGTTTTTAAAGAATTTTTATTTTATTAAAGAATTTTAATGAAATTTAATTTTAAGTTAAATATGTCTCTAACTCCATATTTTTAATTTTAGTGTTTTAACCTGATGATGACAAATACCATGTCGAAACGTAGTTAAGATAAATTATATGAATTGACTGAATAGACCTTTATTCCGAGAAATTGAAAAAAAAAAATATATATATATATATATATATATAGGTATATATAGGTATATATATATACAGGGTGTTACCAAATAAAAGCGAAAGTTTTTGGGGGGTGTCGAAAATCAAAGGGGGTCTTTCATGTAAACAAAAGCTCTTAGGATTTTCCTTGATAAGTTACACGCTTCCAAAAATTTTTTTTTTTTTTACTGAAATTGCTGAAGAGTTGAAGAAATGGCATTTTGTGGGCATGTTCTACCAATGAAAAAGATACCTATGAATATTTTTTTGATTTTGTTGTGATCTTTTAAAGGGGTGAAAGATGCAACCCCTATTCCATTTTTTACCAGAACTTTTTAACGAAACAAAATTATTCAATTTAAAAATATGTGTTGAAAAAAACGATTCTTTTCAAAACTGTTTTGACTCATGTTTTGTGTCCGTAAAAGCAATAGTTTCCTGAAAAAAAAAATACAACATTGTGCATGAACGGATCTTCTGTAAGTGGCTGTCACGTTTTGTTTGCACAACTTGTGACTTTAATCGTAGTATTTTAAAATCGAAAAAATCTATTAGGTGGCTGTCAAGTCGCTTTGATTTCTATGTGGTAGTTGAAAGTTCAATTGTGTCTTTTGAATCTTCAATATGAATAATTACATTAACGCTGAAATGGCTGATATGCATTTTATGTATGGTGGTGCCAATGGAAAATATTTGGAAGCTAGACGGCTCTATGCAGAGATGTATCCTCAGCGCATGATACCTCATCACACAATTTTTGCACATCTTAACCAACGTCTCTGTGAAAGAGGGACTTTTCAAAAACGAACAACTGATTGTGGTCGTCCACGAGTAATAAGAACGGTGGCACTGGAAGTAGATGTTCTCAATATGATTGAAGATCGTCCGGAAGTACACGACAAATTGCTAACACACTTAATGTTAGCAATAAACTAATCTGGAAAATTTTAAAGGATCACCAATTGTACCCTTACCATATTCAACGAGTCCAGGAACTTTTGCCGCGAGATTTTCCCCATCGAGTAGACTTTTGTCAATGGAGTCTTCAAATGATTACCCAAAATGCTATATCTCTAGATTTGACACCCCTTGGTTACTTCTTGTGGAGATACTTAAAGGGTAAAGTGTATGTTAATTGGTCAACGAATGTAGAAGTTTTAATACTAGAATTCGTCACGTTATTGATGATGCTCAAAAAAAAATATTCATCGTCTTGGCTACTGTTAGATAGCAAACGGTGCAATAGTTTTTCTTACTTTAATTTCATTTCACCCATACTCATAATCATCTTTTCACATTCCGTAATGAAAAATGGAGTTGCCATTAAAAAAATACCGATGACGTCATTTCTCCTAGACGAATCATTCTGTATGTATAAATTAAATTTGAAAGAATGCCCAAATAAAAATAAAATTCGACGGCTTCCAGCGTTCTTTCCAAAAATTATTCCTTTAATTTTTTACGAAAATATCCACTACTTTACGAGAGCCCTGGATTTAACGGACGAATTGTATACAAACCCTATGTGTGATATATTTTTGAAAACAGCTTTCCATGGATATTCCAAAAATTCAATAATATATTTGAAAAAATTGTCGCGGACGTCATTAGTCAAACGTGGATCACCCTGTATATTTAATTTTCCCTTATAAATGTGGCAAATTGAGATTAAAAATCGACCTGTTTCGGGAGATTTCTCAGAAATGGATAGTATGGCTAAAAATGAATTTATTCATTACTTTACGAAAGAACTGTATCCTTTTTTTAACCGACGAAATGAAAAACGAGGAGGTTCTCTAGTCGACGCGTATATTTTTTTTATGTATGACCCCGCATAACGTTTGATTTTGATGATTCTTCTTTCATTGGATAGGGTGTACTTCAAAGTTGGTCACATTTGAATTTGAAAAGAAAAATCCTTCTCGAACGGTAGCAAAATGGAGGATATTGATCGTTCACCCTCTGAATTTTGGTTCGTTAACCAATTCTATCAGGCTTAACTTTGTACTGGGTTGTCCGATTTGGATTATTCTTTTTTTATTAGATAGTGTATACCTCATAGTTGATCATATTTGAATTTGGAATGAAATAATCCACCCCTATGGGTAGAAAAATAGGGGATGATTGATTTTTCACTTGTGAAAATTGGCACACATATGTAGTTGACATTGACAGATGCTATTGTCATTATTTTTGTTCTCCTACATCCGTCACAATAATAACATTCTATGAAAGATGTCTAAAAACCCTGGTGAATGAACTGATTCGATATTGTTCAGATTTTCGAGGGGACACCATCTGTTACTTCAACATAGCTTCTCTTTGTGGTAGTCTGTGGTAGATGGCGACGTCCAAAAATGTTTGTTTATTTTCTCGATTAATGTCAGAACTCAATTTCTGACATATGCAGCATCTTATATAAAAGTATTCTCAGTGTTTTGTCGGTATTTATGCGTTTTCCATCTCTTTGATTTGAAATCTTGCTTAGCTTATTCCTGAGTTTGTTCTTTAAAAAATCACTCGTTCATCAGTTCATTAGTGCGTGAGGAATTGTTTATTTTCAGGTCGTGTAGTGTGTAAGGATACTGTTTGTAGAATGGACCACATTTGTATTTTTTGCCGCAGATTCGAATATTCACCTGTATTCAGTACCAAAAGCATGTACAAATCTTGACCAATTGACTAATATTGATATTTTCATAGTTTATCATATTGTATGCAATGAATTCTATATTTTCTGCAATTTAATGACAATTTCATTTCTAATTCTCGGTCTGTCAAAATGCAGTTAACCTCAAATTCCAATGGTACAAAATACGAAAAACAACACGACAGTGCTTTCTTTATGCAATGTTCGGGGGCTTCTAATTCTAACTTTGCTATTGGTGAAGTTTGACAGATGTCTCTTTTTATCCAATAGCAAAGCTAGAATTAGAACCCGCGAACAGTTCGCCTCAAAAAGAGAGCTGAGGAAATAAATATACCCTGTTACTGAATTGAAACCTAAACGAAATTGGCGCCATCTGACACGCTAGTAATCTCTATTATCAAGTAGGCCAAGTGTCGCCAAGACGATCCGGAACTTCTACAGGTATAAGTGCAAGCACCAGGATTTTTAGACATCTCAATTCTATGAAAGGATGGAATTATATACAAAGTGATGAAATAAACTAACCAGAACTGTCAAAAATAATTTATATCATATAACAATAAATAATTAAAGTAGATAATCATATTATTTAACTGTTAAAAGTTGAAGTAAGGCGGGTAAGTAAGTATTTTGGAAGTAATCAAAAATTAAATAGGTGGTAATTAGTAGACTTCAGCCACAAAAAATTGAAAAAAAAACTTTTTAACAAAAAATTAAACCGACGAGAAACGGAACTGAAAAGCAAAAAATAAAATAAACCTTCCTAGTCTTAATAACTAAGCTCCTAAACTAATGTAAGTATAGTTTTCCCAATATCAATTGCAGAAGCATAAAAAAGTCTTGCGGCGAAATCCTGTGAGCAGCAGTGGCGGAGATAACTAATTTTATTTAGATATTTTAAGATTTTAAAAATACTTCATAAATAATGAAAAATGAAAAACAATTAAAGACAAGCTTTTATTTATACAAATACATTAAGAAAGAAAAATAATTTCTTGCATTGTTTGATGTAGGTTATTATTATATCCTAAAACGTATTTCGATCGGCACACACCAAGACCATAGACGCTACTGGTTTTTAATCTTTCAGAGCTATTAAAACACAAATATAACGCGTGATTTATGACCTCCCATCGTAGAGACACACCTGCCAGCATTAATGTCCGACTCGATTGGCCCAGACGAATCGGTTGTACGATAGGCAGCCGTCACTCGAGTCCACGTTGAGTATCGGCTCTTTTGATCTACCGTTTGCCGACGGAAAATGTTTACGAGTAGCACAGATTATTTTTCGTTCAGTTTCTTCGCATATACGCTCGTGTTAGCGAAGTGAGTTTTCATTTGTTCCCTATAGAAACAGCTTCTGCAATTGATATTGGATGGACTATAACTAATTTTGAGTCGGCGCCAACAAACAATCAACGAAGATCATTAACTTACTTCAAAAAAATTATCAAAATGTCACCGCGAATCTCGATGCCATCATTTTACGCTTTATAGTCCATTCGCTAACACGAGCGTATATGCGAAGAAACGAAACAAAAAATAATCTGTACTACTCGTAAACATTCGCCGTCGGCAAACGGTAGATCAAAAGAGCCGATAGTCAACGTGGACCTGAGTGACTGCTGTCTATTCACAAACTGATTCGTCTGGGCCAATCAAGTTCGACATCATTGCTCGCAGGTGTGGCTATACGATGGGAGGTCATAAATCACGCATTATATTTGTGTTTTAATAGCTCTGAAAGATTAAAAACCAATAGCGTCTGTGGTCTTGGTGTGTGCCGATCGAAATACGTTTTAGGATATTCTAGTTTTGTAGGATATTCTAGTTTTTTTTTTCTTAATGTATTTGTATAAATAAAAGCTTGTCTTTAATTTTTTTTCATTTTTCATTATTTATGAAGTATTTTTAAAATCTTGAAATATCTAAATAAAATTAGTTATCTCCGCCACTGCTGCTCACAGGATTTCGCCGCAAGACTTTTTTATGCTTCTGCAATTGATATTGGGAAAACTATACCTAACTCATTTGCTTGTTTGTTTGGCGCTGACTCAAAATTAGTTACCATCATTATTTAGGAGCTTAGTCGGTTTAATTTTTTGTTAAAAAGTTTTTGGACATAATTTTGTATGTTTTTTGTATGCCGAAGTTGGATTCATGGTTTGCATTGAATATGTGGTAGTCAATTTGACTAATATAACGAATAGTATTATCAGGAATAAAATACCTTTTACTGGGCTGAGGAGTTTGGAAAAATAATATATAGGTATAGTATTGCACGGTACAATAACAATTAAATGTGATAGAACAGAAAACGTCAACTTTCAAAGCTAAAAATATTGAGAAAAAATGGTGGATACATGAGATTGATGGCAACATTTTCTGCTACCTCGATATTAATTGATTTATTGGATCGTTTGGAACCATGGAGGGAGCATAACGCTTCTTCCTTACGTGACATTCGGAGATGAAGAAAACCTGGCCAATCGAGTAACCGAATGAAATAAGTTTAACATGTTAGTACTCACAGCAAACATAAAATATAAATAAATAAATAAAAATATGGTCGTATTGAGGATTGAACCCCGGATCTCTGGCTTGGTAGTCCCTCGTTTTACGGCAGCTCCGTTTGGTCTTTGAAATTATTCGTGTATTTGTAGCCTGTGAGATTTCGGATCAAAGTAGAACATATATTTGTTATTTGTTTTAAATCATACGTGAGTTATATTGTCTCATTATAGCAATTTTGCAATGCAGATTCGAGAATGGAAAGTGCAGGAAGTATGCGTAATACAAACCTAAAAAAGTAAGGTAATAAAATTGTATAACTTGATACAAGTATTTACTGTTTATATACGTTTAATGCACATGTGATTCGAGTGTTTACTATTTACCATTCATATACATTACAGAGAGACAATAGTGAAATCATATGCTCAGCGTCAAAAAGAGCATCGAAAGAGACAAAAAAGTGTTTCGGACGGGGGTTCCCCGACCGCACACGAGTTTTTTTTTACAGCATATCGAAATATTTTTCAAACTCCTGAACGTTTTTGAATGTTGAGACAATTAAAAACATTGTACGGGTGAGTCGGAATAAGACCGCCTCCGTATTGTTATTAACTTCAACAGACATTGTAGCATGAACATATTAAATTCGAATGGATTTAGAACTAATAGGTAGGTACCTAATTTATATAATTTATGTCAGAGAATCGTTTGAGAGTGTCGAATGCTCTTCTGAAATCATTAAATGCCGCACATATTTTCAGTCCACGAAGCCTAAGGTGAAACCAGATCGACTTTCTGGTAAAATATTTCTATTTTCGCAACAGTTTTATAAAAGTTCTAACCTAATAGAAGTGAAAGTTTTTGCACCGCAACTTTTTAATTATATGCTGCAATTTCTTTTTTATGCAGCATTGTTGAAACACTCACTCAAACTATTGAGTATCGTTTCCCTACTCAAAATGACGTTGAAGATGCAGCAGACATGCAGTTTCTGTTTTTTTTTTCGTAAATCCATTAATAAAATTAAATAATTGTATCAAGAAAACATTCATTTGGTAATCGCAGTGACCTATCGGAGCAAACTATTTATTTGCCTTTCTATGTCCAGAAAATCTCATAGAGAAAAAAGTTCAACTTTTCCCAAAGAGGCATTTAAAATTGCCCTATATAAAAAAAATTGGCGAAATTCCATCAATCGTTCTAGATTCACATTGTTTTTTTTCTGGATCTTGTACGAAATATAGTGAACATGTGTACTCGAGGCTTTTTTTTATTGTTACCCCACAGTAAATCAACCAATTTACGACCACGATCGCCTATAAAAACATTTATGCGATTCACAATCCAATACACCGACATCTCGGCGGGTAATTATTTTGGTACGCTAAAGATCGAAGTTTGTTAGTGTTTAATACGTCATGAAAAGCATTAAGCATTAATTTATTGTTCGTAAAAATGTTAATTTTTAGTATTAAATTTCGAGTTGATGTTTGATTCTTTGGGTTTTTCGTTGTTCACGATCGGTTGCACAACCAAATATTACTGGTATATTGCGTCTTCATCCTTAACCCTTTCAATGCTCTTGACGTATATATACGCTAGTCGCTTAACTGCTCTAGACGTATATATACGCATCTAAAATAAAATTAGATAGGATTACTGTATTTGGATACACTTGCTGATGAATAAATCTTCGGAATGTCCAATCTTGGGAAATTCTCCGAAGCGATAAAAAAATTGTAATACTTTATTGAAAACTAATGCAATCGCGTTTGTATACCCTTGACCAATTCTAATGGTACAATTTTTGTTTTGCAGAAATGCGTTGTTGCCAAGTTGGTTACTTCGGATTACTGAAAATCTGATATGGGGATGATTCGAAGTGATTACTATACTAATCAATCAGGCAAATCATGCAATGATATTGAACTTTGCGGAAATGTGCTGTTGCCAAGTTATGGACGCTAGAAATCATTTGGTAAAGTTTTATAGAAATTTTGCTTGGAGAATATCGAGATAACTCTTCTTCTCAATCAATTTTTTTAGTGTAATTTCCGTCTCCAGAAAATGCGTTGTTGCCAAATTGGTCACTTCGGATTATTGGAAATCTGGTATGGGAATGGTTTGAAGTGGATACTATATATATTATATCAAGTGAATTTTGCAAAAAAATCGTCTTTGCAGAAATGCGCTGTTGCCATGTTATTGACGGTGGTTGTCGTTGAGAAAAGATTTATGGAAATTTTAGATAAAAAATTATTATAAATCTTTTTCCAAATCGGTAATTATAATTTTATAATGCGTGGTTGCCAAGTTATAAAAGCTGAAAAAGAAAAATAAAATTTGAAGAACACGAACATAGATCCTCATCTATTTTGATTTTGTTCTTTGTTCCCCGTGCATTGAACATAAACGGATGTATTGTAACGAGTCCATACTACGCCCCTGGAAAATGAAATGCCACTGGCCAGGATTCCAAAAAAACACAGCGAGTCTAGAGCGGAAACGAATCGAGAACCAGCATCACGCCGCGCGAATATTCGAAATGTTCACGAATATTCCAGCAGCGGCACTTACTAGAGCCAGGATTGCCAGGAATTCAATATAAGGCCTCGACGCACTGCGACATGTAGTACACAGTACAGATTCATTCGGAGGGTAAAGACTACAGATTATCGACTTCGGAGTGTTTACTTCAATCATTCCGGCCAATACATTCAGGCTAAACTGCACAGGATGACGTTTTTTTCTAATCTTGTGCGGATTTTCTACAGCCCAGACATGAATATTGTGGAAATTTACTACTTCATCGCGGCTAAATTTAGCCTAGTCACTAAAAAGGATGCGGGAAAAAAATTCGGATTTCTTTCGCACTTTCCAAGTACCCTCCTAGTGAATTGCAAGCGTCGCGGGAAATCCTCTGGAAGCAATCCTTGAACACGTTGAACATGGTATGGATATAAACTATTTTCACTAAACCGTGAAACACAAACGTCACACTCACAAGTAAATCAAATTGATGTTACAATTTGAACGTTGAAAGTGTCAAATGAGGAAATAAGGTAAAAAGTCATGCCACTAAGTATTTTAGTTTGTTACTTCAATATTCCCCTTTCATTTGCCAGCAATTTTTTCGAAAACTGTTAGCTGATTCGAAAAAATGCAAGAGACCAACATTTCAGGTTTTTTCATAGCCAACTTAACTGTGATTTTCAAATAGTATTTTTTTTCAAAAAATAGAAAATGTTGGCAATAAAAACTGTAGGCAACTGCGCCCTTAAAATATTTGTATTGAATTTTGTAACATCCTGTACATATTCAACTGACATTGGATAAACTTTAACAAGCACGCATGAAGCTTTCGCGGACGAATCGTAAGGTGCTGCTGAGTCCGTAATATGAAGATGAGTCCGCGAAAGCCATTTGCGTACGTGCTACATACAATATTTGTTGTACAAGTTTTTCAAAGAATGTTTCATATGAAAGCATTTTATTTTTGCCATCAAAATAAAGAAATATTAATAATCCATCAAGTATGGGAACTTTAGGAACTGAAAAAAATTCCAAAATTGTAACTTTTACGAACTTGTTCGTGAATTGTTGCCATGGCTATGGCAATACTTTACGAACAATTCAGTAAAAGTAGCATTTTTGGAAAAAACTTATCCTGATGTAGTTTTGAGGAGCGTGTACAAAAAAATATTTCAAAATATAATACACCGGTTCCCTCTCGCAGGATAGGCACACGAGTACTAGATCGGAATCGAAAATTACGTATAACTGAAAGACATTCCCTTAAATTAATTCCAAGGACTAAAAATACAACGATATAAAGTTTGCGCGAAACACCACAAAAGACGGGAAATCAGACAAATTTGTCGCACATGTGAAGTACCATCGTGCCCCATTCCTCGTTTAGAAACATAACATACAAAAAATATTTTTATTTTTTTATTAGTTATGATATTTTGTACGTTTTTTTCAGTTAATATAAATGTCAATCCAATATATATATATATATATATATATATATATATATATATATATAATAATATAATAATAATAATAATAATAATGTTTATTCAAGTTTACAAATGCACACAATAACGGAGTTCTATCGAATAAACGGAATATATCACTGAAGCTGCTCTGATTGCAGCTTGTGCTTATATATATATATACATATAATTTGTTTTCTTTGAATGCCCGATGGATTGACCCACACTGCTCTAGACGTATATATATACGCACAACCTAAAATATTGCGCATGTGAAGTAATATTTCAAAAATCATTTTCGCAGTGAAAGGGTTAATTGATCAAAATTTGTTTTAACAGAGATAATTAATCCTACTTTTATTCTGTCTCTCTTTCCGTCTCACCGTTATTCTCTATGTCAGAGTAATCGAGGGAATTTCCTGGGCCCTTTGAAAATGCAAAGTTCAGTTGCTCCAAATAATTAACAGTTAATTGATAGTCTGAGAAGAAAAAACCGTATTGGAGACTTTTGGTGCTTTTTGCGATCGCGAACCAGCAACGTGATTCCGTGTACCCTATAAAACTATAAACGACAGTTATGTCTGCGTCACCCCCATCAATTCAGTCGTGATTCCATCTCACTCATTCGACGGAAAGTGAAATTCTACGGAACACGAAATCACACTGCAGCAACTCTTTCAAAGCTGAAACAGTTCAATGATGGAAGAGAAGTATAATAAATATTAAAAGAAACATGGTACTTTTATCTTTCTTTCTCAAAAATAGGGAGCATACTTAAACATCCCAACTAACATTTAGAAAAGCAAAATGACTCCAAATAGTCCAGATTTTTATTTCTCACAAAATATGTTACTTTGAAGTTGTTAAAACAATGAATACAATGAATCTTCTTCAAAATCCATCAGCTACATAGACGAAATGCACGGTGGGAAATTACTTCAACTTCAAACATATTGTTACGAATGTAGGGTTTGTCTATTTAAAATACTCCACCAATTATTAATCGTTTATTACACTTCACAATTACAACACAATCATATATAACTCACTAACCATAATTCAACTGATCAGCCAAATAACTCACTAAACAAATAACTGTCTATCGCTCGCGTGCGATGTGCTTCAATGCTCAATGCTCAAATGCCTCGGGTTGTTTACATAGGAATTCCAATATATTTACCGACGGCGTGTAATTATGGCAGTGGCGCAAGGTATTCGTAATATTATAATCGAACTATAAGGGGGTATACAGGGCTTTTCACGATGGGCGTTAATTAGACGTTTCTGGCAAACCAGACAACGGATCAACCTGAAAATTTACCAGGATGTATAAATTAATATGATCTACAAGCCTAAAATATTTTAGACGATGCGGCGTTGGTATTAGCGATCCTACTTTTTGAGAGAAGAAACATCACAATTACTCGACAGAGGGCGCTGGGGATATAACAACTTGAAAATTTCGAAAGGCATAGTGGTCGAGTTGCACACCGTTGAAAAGATAATTCAATTATAGTTTCAACCATGGTTCTTCTACGGAATCACAATTGCGATGAGTAACACTGAATACGGTCAATAGAGGAAGATTCGTTACGTGAATGATTTTTAATTTTCGAATTCGTTATAAAACAAAGCAAATTTTCCATACAGTAATCCATTTTTTTTTATTGATGCGGCCGATAGTTGAGGAAAATCCTTATTGAAGTAAACAAAAGACACTCAATTCACTAAATGATTTTCACTAAACTAGGTTTATAAAACCACGACACGTGTTTCGCTATACAATAGCCTTTTATAGCCTTTTCAAGAGATTATACCCGAATAACACCCAACTAATTCATTTTTAATGACCATAATTATAAAGGGTATCATTTATCGGATTTAGTAAAGTGATAATCAAGCAGTGACCTAGAAATGCCCATTATAAAATTGGATTATTTTGTCGATGTTTAAGAATTTCTAATGTTACAATGATTATAACATTACTTACCTGCTCTTTATATTATCGCATTTGTATTTAAAGAAGAGTTTCATTCTACTTCTACTAGTATTATTTTGAATTTGAAACATTATCATGGTTCGTGTAAAAAAATTCAACAGAACCGGCACTGTTCATAGGGCCAGTGGAGCTGGCCGAAAATCAATTTCGGAGGAGTTGCGGTAATTTCCAAATGCATATTGTGAAAAAACGTATGAACGAAATAAAAAAAGATGGTTGGAAAGGAAATTGAATTGTGTTTTCAACGATGAGCCACATAACCTCCCATGCTATTTGAAATTTTCAAGTTGATTCCCCCTCGCGCCATCTATCGGGCAATCACGATGTCTTTCATTTCAAAAAGTAGCATCGGTGATATCATTCAATACTTCTGTTTTTTCATTTTTCTACGTCGAACCATTCAAAGGTTAACATGGTGGGGGACTATAAAAAGCCGCACTTATGCTTGACATTTCAACTGCACATTGTGAAAAAACAAATCAATGAAATGATAAAAACAATTAGATGGTTGGAAAGGGAATTGAACTATCTTTTCAACGATGACAACCCATGCTATCTTAAATATTGAAGTTGATGTGCCCCCCGCGCCATCTATCGGGCAATCACAATGTCTTTTATTTCAAAAGTAGTATCGGTGATATCATGCAATACCTTTTTTTTCATTGTTCTACGTCGAACCGTTCGAAAGTTAACAGGGGGGACAGGGGGGGATTAAAAAAAGCCGCACTGTATGTGCCGTATGAACGCGAACCTCGCGAGTCCTTTCCGGATAACAATTTAAATAACTTTAAAAAATATAAATAATAAAAATTTAGAGAATCACAAGTCGAGAACCTGTACAAGCCTCATCGAGTGAACGAAGTAAATAATTACAAAAGTGGCCGTTCTAGTTACGGGGATGGATATTCGCCACGAGACATCAAAGTATTATGAAAACGTGCACCCTAAATTTGACTGATTTAGTGTGCCCCTAACATGGGATTATTATTAATTACACCCTCGTTTATCTTTCTCTATACCATGCTACCGAGGAAACCACCCATAATGATAATAATAATCTATTCACACATAGCCTTTTGAATTACATCGATAATTATAAGTAAAATACAATAAAAGGAGGAGGGAATAAATTGAATACCCTACAGTAGAACAAGTCTATGCGAAGGGCTTGAGTGCAAGTAGCTACATTGAATCTGTAATTATTAATTTTATTTTTCACTTGATCGTTACTGCTTTATAATACCTTGGCAAAGGTTGCTATTAACAGACCCATAACGCCCGGGGCGTTATGGAGGGCATTATGAATCATAACACCCGCTAAATGTTTTTCTCTGTAGTTCAATAAATTATTTACTCAGAAAAGTTTTATTTATAACTGTACATAAAAAAGGGACTAATTATTTTCTCTCAAATAGAAATTACAATTTTCAAATGTTCCTGAAAAATTAGTACCAAGTTTGAAGTTCTGTGAGTTGACCGATGATGAACTCCTCAATGTGCATTCGGTTTCGTTCGGAACGTTAATATTTTCTTTTTCGGAAACGGAATGGGCTATCATTGTAGCAATTTTGTTCTTCGAGGAGATACTTCCTTCAATATAGCTCTCCGCTACCGTACCACTCTTCCATTTTCCATGTAATTTTAGTGTTTCAAAGGAAGCACCACCTTGAACAAGTCGTTGACGACGTTCGGCGTAGACAATGTCCGGTGTAACCTTTCGGGTTTTCCAAATTTAGGTATTTCGCTATGATAGAAGGAGCACTTCCTATAGTATTTTTACCTACAGGTAACTCAATGCATTTATTATTTCTGTAGGTTAAAAAAACCTACGTTGTTTACATCCTTTTGGTCGTAGTGCAATGTACTTTTTAACTAAGTTCAAGGCTCCTATTTCGCTTTCTTCAACAATGGTGAAACTTTTTGAGGTGCAGGTCTTGGTTTCTGGTACCTTGATCAGTAAAACGGCTCCTCTGTCTTCAATGTCATCAACTGTCATCTTGACCATTTCATCACGTCTTAAGCCTCCAAATACGCCCATTACCAGAACAACTTTATGTAGCAGAAAAGTATCATCTGGAGCTTTTCTTATGAAAAGTAATACTTGTCCACCTTCCAATACCTTTGATTTTTTAGGAATGTATCCTTTTGAATTAACTTTTAGAAATGCCATCAGTTGACTGAATGCTGATATATTATTTTCTTTAATATTGATTTCAGCTGTGAGTATATGGTCCATAGACTATTTGCACTATATTGTTCAGACTGAAATAATGTAAAATAAATAAAAATATTAATATTTTTCATGAGATAAACTCACCAGTTCCTGGAAGTATGCCCTTAAGACAGTTTCATTTACGTTATTCACTCTGTTTTCTTCTTTCCATTTCAGAAAATGGTCATACTCCTTCTCGTATAAGTGTTTGGATTTCACAGGCAGTAAATTTCCTAACGCTTTTTCAGCTTTGAGCGTCACATTCTGTGGGATCTCCATAATTATTATTAACACAACCGTTTTTAGTTTCCTCCACTAACAAACTTGTCAATTCTTACAAAAATGCAGCGTCGTTATATTAAATAAACAACCTTTAGCAACCTCTTTAATGTTTCCATGGCAATTGCATAGAAGCTCACTTGTGCTCCAGTTGCCGACCAGAACGCAGTAAATACTATGAGAAGAAATTTATGAAGTAAACAACGTCGTTTAAGATAATTTTTTCGTGAAAAATAAAATCTTGTATGCACCACGAGCGTTACTAGATCCTAACGCCCATCGGGCAACATTCATCCCTCGGGCCAAAGGCCCTCGGGTGAATGTTACCCTCCGGGCGTTAGGATCTATATAACGCACTTGGTACATAAATAGTTATAAAAAAGTAATAAAATATTCAAACAAACATAGACTAGGGTACAAAATAAATAATTAATAACTAATAAAGTGGTTAAAATAATAGTTAGTAGATAATAATCATAATAACAAAATAGTGATGTATAATATAAATCAAAGATATAAATAAAATCTGTGTTTTTTATGATTTGGTGAACATAATATACTCGGGTACACAACATGAATACTTAATAACTAATGAAGTGGTTGAAATAATAAGATAATAATCATGTATAACATGGATCAAATATAATATATATATATATATATATATATATATAAATATATATGTGTTCTCTATGATTTGGTACCTATATGTCAATTTTTGGGGTGTTAATAAAATAATTTTTCAATTCATTGAAGAAAGGGTTTCGTTGTTTTATTTGCTTCAAACTTTGTGGAAGAAAACTGAACAATTTTGGACCAAGATATAGGTAAGTTCTCTGCAATATATCTTTTTCTGGTTTGATAATAATATAATTTTTGAGCAATATAAAATCCTATTAAGGAATCATAGAAAAAAATTGACCATTCAAAAAAAGAGTATTTTAGCAACAAATTTCTTGTAGCTGATAACAAATCTAAAGTTGCCTGGAATATAATTAAACAGAATACGTCATCCAATAATGTGGGCAATTGTTTACCGAATTATTCTGAAACTGATGATGGAACTCGGGTTCAAGTCTTTAATGATTTTTTTGTTGACTCTGTAAAATCTCTTATCAATGATACTGAGCCTGCTGGTGAAGATCATCACGATATAAAAACAAACTCTTTTTTTCTTCATCCTTTTGACGAAACTGAACTTCTTGATATTATCGAGTCTATATCTTCTAATAACTCAAGCGGCATAGATGAATTGCCTGGTAGAGTCTTGTTGACTGTTGCTGACCTAATCATCGAACCACTTACATACTTATTTAATTTGTCATTCCTTGAGGGTTCATTTCCCTCGTGTCTCAAACACGCTATTGTGGTTCCTGTTCACAAGAAAAATGATAAGCACTTAATCTCCAACTACAGAGGTATTGCATTGCTGTCTTAATTTTCAAAAAATTTTCGAAAAATCCTATCTCAACAGACTTGTATCCTTCTGTAAAAAGTATAACCTACTCTCTAAGAGCCAATATGGATTCCAAGCTGGTTTATCAACCCAAGATGCTACTCTTTCTCTGGTAAATCAGGTTTTATCCAAATTTGAAAATGGCGGAAAAACGATCAGTATTCTTTTTGACTTGTCACGTGCATTTGACACCATCAGTCATCAACTTCTCCTCGATAAACTTTATGACATTGGAGTTCGCGGCCAAAGTCTCAAATGGATTGAGACTTATCTGACTGGCAGGTCACAATCTGTTAAGGTTAGGCTCAAATCGAGAATATATCATTCTGATAATCGTAACATCTTAACAGGTGTTCCCCAAGGTAGTGTTCTGGGTCCTACACTCTTTTTCTTATTCGTTAACGACATCTCCAATATTATTCAACAACATTGTACTGTACAGTTTGATGATGACACGTCCTTCATATTGAGTTCTGCTTTAAGTGAAGGTTTATCTGCCCAGGCAGATACTGCAGTTGCAAATATGCTTAATTACTGCTCCAGAAACGGCCTCGCACTAAATAGCAACAAAACAAATACCATTGTTTTCTCGCTTAGAGGAATGGATTGTAGTATATTGGTTAGAGCAAATACTAAATCTATTGTACAGAAACAATCATTCTTAGGGTTGAACATTGACTCCCAATTATCCTGGAATGATCATATTGACTCTATTTCTAATAAATTATCCAAACATTGTTTCGTTATTTGGAATCTTAGAAATTTTGTCCCCATTAATATTTTATTAAGCTACTACTATGCCTATGTCCACTCAAGTCTAAATTATTGCTTAGTCTGCTACGGTAACTGCAGTAGATTGAATGATCTGTTGATTTCGCAAAAAAAAAGATATTAAGAACCATGTGTTTTAAAAAATATGGTGATTCTTGTAAGCAGTTATTCACTGAATTACAAATTTTAACTGTGATATCCATGTATATTTTGAATCGTGTCACTTACATTAAGAATCATTACCACAAGTTTCAGCAAAGGGATACTATCCGCATAGCCGCTGGTTATACTCTTAGACAAAATTATAATCTGATCATTCCTGTTCACAAATTAACATCTGTATCAAATGGACCTCATATTATGTCTATAAAAATATTTAATAAACTTCCAATATTCATTAAGAAAATGTCTAATCCCATCAATTTCAAAAATAGCGTTAAAAGTATTCTCTTCAAAAATGCCTTTTATTCACTAGATGAATATTTTCAAACTGATCTGGCTCTTTGACATCATGATTGTTTGCTTGTTTACTATTTTACTGTTTATACTATATATTTTTTTAATTTTTTTTATATGATTATCTCCAACCACTACTATTGAATTATTTTTTTTTATATTTTTTATAATATTTTATATATTTTCTCACATGTATATTCCATATTTTATCACTTGATTTTTTAACTCATATTTTTACTTGTGTATTTGACGATTTCCATGCTTGTAAAAAAGTCTCAGGAAAATAAAGTATTGATTGATTGAGTTCCGTACCTTGTATGTTCGATCGGTAGGTTATAAGTCAGATATTCGAGAATGTTGATATGTGATAACTTTGAGAAAATAATTGTCGTACATCAAACATTTTTGAGGATTTGTAGAGTTGCTCTGTTGGAAATTTCTTAGGTTTTTGATATATGTACCTTTGTGCTGTTTCAAGTACTGAAATATGGCTTTTCAACGCTGCGCCCCATGCTATAATTCCGTAGGTTAAATGGCTTTTTTACTAGTGGGAAGTGCATTATACGAAATTGTTGAGTGTTATAGATAGAAGTTAGAAAATTTTATTTTGTACAGTATCGTTCCTAGTTTTTCCTTCAAAAATTTATATGGACATTCCATTTCAGGTTGACGTCTACATATATACCAAGGTATTTAAAACTTGTAACAGAATGAATAATAACTGGCTGTTCATTTTCCTTTTTTATGGATTATGTATCGAATTCAGGTAGGTATTTTGCATATCAATGAATGGGATAAAATGAGTTTTATCAACATTTATAGTGAGTAGACAACTATCAAACCTTTCAGGGATCTTTGAGAAATCGTTTTCTGCAATATATTTCAAATTTTGCCATGTATTTCAAATTTTGGAATACATTTCAAATTTTGCCATGTATTAGCTTTATACAAGAGCTGTGTCATCTGCAAAACTGACTATATCCTGCATGAGAAATATCATTGATATAAAGGGTGAATAAAATTGGCCCTAGAACAGTTCCTTGGGGTACACTATATTTTTTGAAACTACTGGTTGAATCAGCAATTTTTACACATTGTTTTATATCTTCTAGGTAATTCTCCAATAATGAATATGGTGTACCTCTGAAACCGTACCCTTCCAAGACTTCGAGAAGTTGGATGTGACTAACCGTATCAAATACTTTTGCTAGGTCGCCGAAGATACATAGAGTTGGTATTTTCTTGTCTATGTTGGTTGCTATTTCATTTTTCACTCTTGATATTGCATCCTGCGTGGATTTTCCTTGTCGAAAACCATATTGTTTTTTTTTCAAGGAAATTTACAAGTCTCTTCTATATGGCCTTTTCATAAACTTCAGCTAGGCTGAATATTAAGGAGGTGGGACGATGGTTGGTCACATTAAACTTCTCGCAGTTTTTGTATATAGGACTCATGACAGATCTCTTGAAGGCTGCAGGACAACTAACTTCCTTCTGCGAAGGACTTATTGATAATATATGTTATTGGGGACGATATTTCATTCACATTTTTTTTAAAATGTTCCGCTCTCAAATTATCGAGGCCTGCTGACTTGCAATGAAACAATTGTATTATGTATTTCAGCTTTATTCACATCTCCCAGAAAAGATGAATGAGCTAGACTTACTTTCGATAAAAATGTCTACCTGTTGCTTGCTAAGTATTCTCCTACTGATAAAATTCACTGAATTTTTCTGATAGATCTGTTTTATTATTTGTTATCTGCCCATTATCCAGTTTTATGTTGTTATAGATTTATTTGGGGTACTTTTATTTGCCAGTTTTATTTTTTTTATTTCCATTATTTCGATGAATCTATTTTATTATTATTCAATTCTTTCTGGCAGTATTTTGCTTTAGTTTCTATAACAAGTTTCCCGAATATATTTATAGATTGATTATGTAGCTTCTCTTTTTTTCCCGCGGACTTCAAGAGACCATTTGTCATCCAAGGATTTCTTTTTATGTTCCCTTTTTCGATTTTTACCCGATTCGTATTTTTTTCTATCATATTTTGAATTGTTAATATTAACATGTTTGTTGAATTTTCCATGTTATCAGAGGAGTATACTTTTAGCCAAACAAAATACCTGAATCTCTTATTTTCAATGTATTTTCTTTCCTTTTGGAAATGGTCAGTTACATCTGATTCTAATATTATGGGGTTGTATCTGAATAATTAGTAAAATCAAATAATCATTGGTAATATGCGAGTTTTTTATATATCTATATTGATGTCACCAATGAAGATATGTACAATAGTTTCCCCCATTATATATTACAGTATATTCATCTATACTAAACCGTGAAATGTCTGGTATCTGCCAGGTTTCAGTTAGTACTATTACATCAAAATCCTGTTTAATTCTTTAACTAACAACAAGGGCAGGGCCGTTCATTAGACAGACATCACGTGTGAATGTTAATCAATCAGCCTACCGATTCCAGGACATTATGAGTTTTTTTATTCAAAAGGCCCCTATTTCAGCAAGGATAGAACAGTACTAATCAACAAGTCTTTTCACGATAATTAAAGGTAGGTACCAAGGATTTCGGCCCTTGCCTAACAAACTTTGAAGTCGATTAAAAATAATTATCTTTAAAATTTTATTCCATAGCCATGTACCTACCGACTCTGAAAAAAACATGTCAAACACACTGAGATGTTTTTAAGGGCCGAGTCACCTGATACTCGACAACTAGAATTCTCAGAAGAAAAAAAACATTAAAATCGACAAAGGATAGTCTCGAGTTTAATAAACAGTTTTTTATTTACTTGAATAATAATGACCCCACTACATTTTGGCAAACGTTTTTTTTTATAGAAATAGATACGTACAAATCGTGAAAAATCGACCGAGCATAATCATCAAACAATGACCTGCTAAATATATCATGCGAAATAGATTTTGAAAACCAACCTTCTCAATATATCACGAAAATAAATGATGCATTATTTTTTTAAACCATCTTGATGAAGGCTCCACAGTTATTTCGAGAGATTTTGTATGAAATATGTCACTTTTTCCCAAGGCGAGTCCAGGATGTTGCTGAACTCATGCTCGTGGCTTTGGTAGGTTAAAGAATGATATTTAAGGGGATAACCCATCTTTTTTGTATCCTGATGTAACCCTTCCAAATTCACGGAATTAATGAAAATAACATTGACATATTCCAATGTTCTTTACATATAACCGTTCTTTGTGCATAAATATTTGAGGATGGGTTGGGATTTCGAAGAACCCTGTGTTACCTTGGGCCCGTACCCTGAGAAAACATCGGTCATAATTCAGATCTACACTCGCCTTTTCTTTGGGTTTTTCTCTGCAGAACCTGCAGATGCTGATTTGTTTGAAAATATGAACAGGGTTCATGAAATTAGATATATAGAGAGTGTGTGGTTGGACAGAACCATTAGCATGTAGGCCTCTCTGTCGGGTTCGTTATGCACCCACCGCTGCTGGGAATCGGTTCAGCTTTCTAACCGATACCTTTCTCACACTCTCCGGGTTCAGAGCGATGCTGGACATTCCGTGAGGATGTGGGTGGCTGACTCCTCATCCTCCAAGCACCACCTGCATTCAGTATCATCCGTGATACCTATAATGTTGAGGTGCTTGTTTAGATGGCAGTGCCCCGTAAGGAGCCCTACCACTATTTCCTTTCTGCTCAGTGTAAGCAGAGTCTTGGCCCTCTTAGTAGAGGGGCCTTCGATATGGGGTTTCGATTGTCCCATGCCAGGAGCCTCTTTCCATGCCTCCTGGAATTTTTTTCCAGGATTTTCTTCATGGTTGAGTCGCTCCATGATTTAGAAACTCCTAGTATAGGTTCTGGTCCAATCGTTGAGCTTTTTGCACCTTGTCTGGCCAAATGGTCGGCCCGTTCGTTTCCGGGCACACCGGTATGACCGGGGACCCACAGTAGCTTCACCTTATTGGCGATGGATAGCCTTTGCAGATCGTCAATGCATTCCGACACCAGCAGCGAACTGACTCTGTACGGTGTGAGGGCCTTGATCGCCGCTTGGCTGTCCGTGCATATCGTGATTTGCTGGCCGTGGTAGCCTCTGTTGATATTTTCTCTTACACAGGCGAGAATACCTGAAATACTGTAACAAAATTTTCCAGGGCATAGTAGAGTACAACTTTTGGTAATTGCCCGTATACCCCGGCAGATGATCTCATTGGTGGGGATCAGGCGATGCCCTATCTGCTCCCAGTCCTTCCTTTCGGGAATGACTGACAGTGGCCTTTTGGTGAATCGTATGACAGGTGAAAAATTCTCCTCTGGCATCTCAAGGAGTGGACAGTCCTTCATTGTTTGATTCCATATTCGAGAATGTCCATACATTCCCTCGCTCCGCCATTGGTTGGAGCTTCTTAAGTAAGCGATGGCATTGCGTGCCTCGTGTTCAATGAAGAGGTGCAATGGAGGCAGTCCTATGAGTGTCTCCAGCGACCTAGTGGGAGCCGTCATCATTGTACTTGTTGTCGCAAGACAGGCAAGTATTTGTACCTTATATAATTGGGTTTTTGATTTGCCAGATGCTGTACCTTGCCACCATACGCTGGCTCCGTACGTAATAATAGAATCTTGGGGCTGAGCCCCCACGTACTGCCAAATGCCCTTCTGCATGCCCAGAACGCGGCTGTGGCTTTCCGATATGCTCGTTCCAGTTTAGCTTCTAGTCAAGGATGACTCCAAGGTTCTTGAATGAGCTTTTGTATTGCAGAGACCTCCCATTGAGTTGGACGTTTGGGAGGTCCCCTGGTTCGCGTCTCCAGGTGAAAAGAACCAGCTCCGCCTTTTCAGGGTTCACACTCAGCAGTCCGTTGAGGGCTCCTTGTATAATGCCCCTCACAAGGCCGGACCCCTGGTCATCGACCAGAGTGACAATGTCGTCCGCATAGGCCTGAGTGTAGTAACCCAATTCTTTTATCTTTACTAGGAGGCCATCCACCACGAGGCACCACAGCAGAGGGGACAAGACTCATGCCAGGGGACTGGAATTTTACTTCTAGGATGCCTCCTGGAATTTTACTTCCAGGATTTTCTTCATGGTTGATACGCTCCATGATCTAGAAACTCCTAGTATTGTTCTGGTCCAATCGTTGAGCTTTTTGCACCTTGTCTGGCCAAATGGTCGGCCCGTTCGTTTCCGGACACACCGGTATGACCGGGGACCCACAGTAGCTTCACCTTATTGGCGATGGATAGCCTTTGCAGATCGTCAATGCATTCCGACACCAGCAGCGAACTGACTCTGTACGATGTGAGGGCCTTGATCGCCGCTTGGCTGTCCGTGCATATCGTGATTTGCTGGCCGTGGTAGCCTCTGTTGATATTTTCTCTTACACAGGCGAGTATGGCAAAAACTTCTGCCTGAAATATGGAAACAAAATTTCCCAGGGCATAGTAGAGTTCAGCTTTTGGAGATTGCCGTATAGGTACTTTGTATTGCGGGGATCTTTAATTGAGTTGGACGTTTGGGAGGTCCCCTGATTTGCGTTTCCTGGTGGCCTTTTCAGGGTTCACACTCAGCCCTACTAAACGGCACCATTCATCCACCCCGCTGAGGGATCTTTGCATAGTGCCGCTCACGAGGCCGGACCCCTGGTCATCGACCAGGATGACAATGTCGTCCGCATAGGCCTGAGTGTAGTAACGACAAGTTACTGACAAATTAAATCATTTTTCTATAGAAAATAATTTGGTGAACGCAGTAACTTATCGGGGTGAACTCATTAGTTTGCCCTTTCTACACTTGTATAGATTTTCCTGATTATATTTTCATTTTCAGACTGTGGAAGGTTACCCAAAAAAAAACATGTCAAGGAATGAAGTAACCCAATTCTTTTATCTTTACTAGGAGGCCATCAACCACAAGGCACCATAGCAGAGGGGACAAGACTCCTCCCTGTGGACAGACCCTCGTGGGTACGGCCTCGCTAGAGCTACTTTTGATAGTTGCTTTAGCTAGTCTTTGGGACTGCATGGCGTGAATCCATCTTATTATGGTTGGGTTTATGCCCCTTTCCCTTATCGGAATCAAATGAAATCAGATGTGAAAACATCTGTGACTCAAATATTTTTTCTTTTGAGTTAGGTCCTTTCACAATATCTAACAGATGTATTCAATATCCAGCGTGGCTTTAGCCAGGGAAGTAGTTGTGTCGTGTTAGGTATTCCCAAAAAAAAACTAGTGTCTTGGATAAAAAAAAAACAGCTGAAGTTGCAGAGATCTTTGGCGTACTGCAGTCCCGGAAGTATTTACCATTCTGTCTTTCTCAATGATTCTTCCTCATCAACTGTTGTGGACATTCCCATGCTATTCTCGAGTTGATACCATAAGAGCTCAACGCTTTGATGGCTGGCTATCGAATAGAAATGCACAGTTCTCTCGGAGGTCTCAAAATGGTGCTAATTTTTGCTAAAGCTCGTGAAAATAGGAGTGAGAGCTCATCGGAATCAAGATGACGTCAAACAAAATGAGTAACCATACCCGCTCATAAACAACTGCAAAAGTTATTAACAAATTAAGATAAATAAAGGAAATTAGTTTTGTGTAAATAATTCGGAAATTATCAACAATAAAGACATTTAAAAAAGGTTCATAAAGAGGAAGAAATTTCCAATAAAAAAGTTCCGATTTTCGGAATCCTATGTCTATTATAAATAATTTTAATTTGATGTTGAAGATAGAGCCCCGCGCGGCCGTTACGTTGCCCCAAAAATGGCCGAAAGGAATAAACAAAAATTAAGTAATAAATATTAATTCAAAAATTAAAAAAATTATATGGTATTACCTAGATATTTGAAGGAACAATATCCCGCAGAGAAAAAAAAACATAAAATGAGCCTATTGTTAATTGACAATTTTTTGCGATATTTTTAATTGTTATAATCTATCAGTTATTAGTTATTAAAGCTAAGAAGAAACTAAAAAATTAAAAAAAGGTTGAAAATTTGCTTTTATCCTTATTTATTATTATTACTGTTTTCATATACGAAACTACTATTAAATTACATTATTTTAAAATTTTTAGTGGTTTTTATTAAAAATAATAAACAAGTACATTGATTATATATTTTTGGATTTTTGCCATTTTATTTATAGGAAAATATGATGATTAAAAAAAATTGTTTATAACTACTCGTTTTTTTCAGCTTTCTTATTATTTAAACAAAAGATGAAGAAAAACTTTTGTGTTTGAAACCAATCATTTGCGATGCTCTACAAGGTTAAAAACATATAATTTTTTATCATAATTTCATTGTTTATTAAATAAACAATTTGTTATAAACAATCACTAAATATGTTAAAAAAAAATTGATAGAAAAAAAATACAAAAACAATCATATGCGTTGAAATGTTAAAAAAAATCAAGGCGGCCATTAAATTTGTTGAGTTATTAACATTCATATCTATTAAACTATTACAGATACGATGATTACCAGGACGTTTTTATGAAGAATTACCTGATTTTTTAAAATTATCTTAATAAGTATATAACTATTGTGGATCATTAGTTAGTTACCTTGAGTTATGTGAACTATGAAATAAAAAATTTTTTTTAAAAAATATATATACGAAAGCAAATGTTCATTTCATAGTTTACATAACTCAAGGTAACTATAATGATCCACAATAGTTATATATTATTATATATATATATATATATATTATATATATATATATATATATATATTTAATTTTAATTTTTTTTTTTTTCTATCTAAAAAAATATAAACATATTGAGTGATTGTTCATAACAAATAGTTAGTTTATTTAATAAACAATTGAATTATTTAATAAACAATTAAATTATTTAATAAACAATCAAATTATTTAATAAACAATTGCATTATGATCAAAAATAATATTTTTTAATGTCGTTAACTCACAATCTCAAGTTAGTAAGTAGTATTTCACCTCCTTATATAGTTTCTAAAAGTGAATGTATGTAATGGAATTAATTTTCACCCACATCCAGACGTCCGGATTATTAAAAATTTTGCCCACGTATTATTAAGAACAGATGACAATACGATAATTCCATAGCTATAATCTTGTATTCTCACTAGGATTGTCAGAAAAAAATGCCTAATTTTTACATTAAAAATATTTGATGACTGCACAGATTTGGTCTCAACACTTTCACCAAAAGTTAATAAAAGCCTCAATCCCATGTGGATGAATCAATCGAAGAATTTTTCTCCTATAGTTTTTCAGTCTTTTGTAACAATATAGATAGATAAAAATAATATTATAGTTCAAATAAGCTTATATAGCAAAAAGTCAAAAATAATAAGAATAAAGTCATTGAAAATAAAATTATCTCTAATGTGAAAAAAGTATGGGGGTGCTCTTTACATAACTTAATCAAAACTGACTTTTTTACATGGATTGTTTTTGTCAATGACTTTATGCTTATTTTCAATTTTTTAGTCCATATTACTATATAAGCGTGGTTTTTTAGTTTTTTATTATAAGCGTGTTTTTTTATTATTTTATTTACAGAAGTGTTTAGGTGAGACACCGATTTTGTCACACACTGACTCATTGACCATGATAGTCTTGAGTACTTTCAGTGATCTGAAATGAAATTGAAATTTCACAAAGTTGTAGATACAAGCAAAGATAAAAATCAGCAATATAAGACTGTTCAATCCCTCCTTTCGGTAAGTGAAGTTCGATCCTGCGTTGGTAAGAGATATATACAGGATGTCCAATTAAAAGATAACACCCTATTTTCTAAGGATGATTTCAATAGATTTACTACCTATTCGTCCCGTAATCACAACAAGACTTTCAATAAATTTTGAAATATCATCACCGATCATGGTCCCCAGAACCCAAAAATACTATTAGTTCAAATGTTTATATTGTATATATATATATATATAGGTATATATATAAATATATATATATATATATATATATATATATATATAGGTATATATATATATATATATATATATATATATATATATTGTAATATTCTGATGAATTGAAAAAAAACAATTATTGTTAATTGTGCCCTGCTTTGGGGGATAAATTGTTATAAAATTTTGATAGCTAAAATTAATGAATTGATTATTTTGTCCTGATTTGGGTATAATTGATATGATATGTGATAGATAATTATTTTCGCCCTGTATGATATATTGTAATGCAATAATAATTGCTAGCTAACGTCACTGTTTTCTCGTCACGTTGCTGTCAATTGTTATTACCCTTTCTTACCACGACTAAACTCAGTTGGTAAGCCTTTCGTCTCAGATAGCCGGTCCTGGCAATAGAGCCACTGCCCTGGTCTTGATGTTAAACTTGAATTATTCCAATTCAGTGTTTATCAGAGAAATATGATCATATCATTGTGGAAAATAAACTAGAAAGTATCGAAAAACAATTATTTCCTTTATTCAGGAAAACTTATATTAACCTGGCCTACGATAGATAACTTATACTATAATCAATTGACAAATTTTCATAGAAAATAATGAAAAAAAACAGTGATGGATAGAGTATTCATAACCTCACTTTTTCATTGAGGTTTGAAGAATTCTTTTATAGTTCAATACCCAAAATAAAATATAGTTCTTCAGATAGACGAGTTATGTTGTAAGGTTATTCAGTTTGTGATGTGCACTAAAAAAGTTTATACCTGGAGCTGGAACTGTCGCTGTTACAATACACACCAAGAATCTGAAATCCTTTTTCAAGCTACTGCTCTTAGGAACTCTCCATTACAAAAGGAACCATACACATCCCAGAAATCAGCTTGGAAACAGTTTTATGTGGAGTACATAAAAGGCAATCTTGTTTTCTCCTATTTTATTTGTGTCGAAATTCTCTTGAGGTTGAATTGGTTAGTTTCTAAAGACAAAATACCTTGTATTCGTGAAAATCTAGAAAGGAATCTCTCCTCAAATTTTGTACGTGGCGTTCTTTCTCAAAATTTTTTTAATCTCCTGGCTTTGTTTTTTCATCCCCTGGATACCATTTCTGTTTTGTCCATATTATTTGAATTTTCAAACTCGCTCACTTTCTTGTCACATTATCACTCTTTTGGGGTTATTTGAAAAAACTTATGAACTAAAATATTTTACCTTTCTTAAAACCTATATACAATATTTGATGATAATTGTCTTTGACATTTCACAGTTCTTATTTTTCCACAATTTCCAATCTTACATCTGACCATACTGTTTCCTGATTGGCTATTGTCATCAAGAAGTTTGTTGTTCTCCCATTGGCTATTTTTAGTTAGATACAATTTCATATACTGTATGTTTCAAGCTTATAATTTTGTTGATCACCTTTAATTCAGAATGATTTTGTGAATCTAGACTTTTTTATTGTATTTTGAACAATCATAGGTTGTAATCATTTTGACAATGTATGAAAATGATTGCATTATAGTATTTGCATATTTTTATCTATCAATATTATACAGAGGCTTCATAAAGGAAATAGAATCTCAAAAAAAAGTAAAGCAAAATCTCATGAACTACTAACTATTAAGTAATTATTATTTTTGTGGGTTTTTTATGAAATTATTTCTTTTTTCCTTTTAAAATATATTACTGTTCCTTCATAACATAACAATATATATAGGTATATATATATATATAGGTATATATATATATATATATATACGCCTATATGGGATATAAAAAAAAATTTCAACAAAGAAGAGGCCACATTTTTCAACCGAATGGAACGAAATTGAGCACAAAAATATTTTCTATCTCGGAAAAGTTAGGCCGAATAGGTCCAGTAGTTTCAAAATGGCGGCTGTTGAAACATTTGGAAATCAACACAAATCCAAAAATCGCTGAAAATTATTATTCATGAGAATTACTAAATTTTGTTCACCCTGTATGCCCCTATCATTTGAATTTATTTTCTCGTGACGATCAGATACTATTTGAGTATTCCTTTCGCCGACACAAACAGAACATTATTGTATTTTGACACTTCTGGATTTCAAAGTTAAATATTAGATATTATTTTTCTAAGTGATATTAGGATTGAAACCCAAGTACTGTCAATATCCTTGTGTGCTGGTTTTACTTATTTCTTTTGATTTGAGTCAGATCACATATAAATATTAGGAACAATTTAGGGAGATATGGATCCTTCTCCAACTCTTGATTGAAAAGTTTAAAGTTTATACAAAAATAGAATTTCTGTTTTTTTTAATTTGAACCAGATTATATAAAAATGCGAGCAGAGAGATGTTGAACTCTTCTCCAATTTTTGATTGTAGAGTTTGAGGTTTGTAGAAAAATAGAAATGCTGTTTATGTTTTCTAGTCGTTTCACAGAGTGAGTAAATGTCCTATTTTTGCTGACATATGATTCGTTAGCTTGATTGATAACTTTTTCAAAATTAAGTTAAATTCTGAAATCTACCTTTTCGACTGGCCGCGCCATCGGGGTTTTTAACGCTCGGACAGGTCGATTTTCATTTTAATGAAAAATATGTCCGTACTACTATTATGCAAGTTTTTTTGACAAATTCTTCCAAATTTTGGTAGGTAAAACATTTTTTTCTCGCTTATTAAGGACTTATCGTAAAAATTTCAAAAGTCGTTTGTTTTGATGGACTATCAACTGTTAGCGATTGTGCAGGAAGTTGGATAACACCTTGTATATATTATATTTACAAAAATATACACATATACATGTACAATTAAAATATATGGTGCAGCGCCTATGATTGGGTTAGAAGTTATTGACAGTAAGGAAAAAAGGCACCTTAACATTACATGATAATAATAAGAAATTTTTCAACATAAGAAGTAAGTGACTAGTGGGGAGGTAGTTTGAGTAACTAGAGCAAGTATATTGTGATAGTTTGATTTTAATTTGATAAGTCAATCTGGATCTGAAATAAGACATTGTAATTGTTTCAAGTAATTGTAGAGCCGGTTAACAAAATCAATTTATGTTCGCTGAAAGATTGTTTTTGTTGAAAATATCGTGCATTGGTTTTATGTCTTATTTATGCTTGTGATTTACACAGAGAAATAGAATTGCCTGAGGTCCAGCTCTCTTCATTCTTTGAACACAATTTCTGATGAATATTTTGATGGTTAGTTATACAAAATTTTACTTTTTTTCTGTAATTTAGTTTTTTAGCCCTCTATTCCATAAGTAAGACGAGGCTCTATAATTGTACAGTGCTTTCGTAATGAGTTCATTTTTAGCCAAACTATCCATTTCTGAGGAATCTCCTGAAACAGGTCGATTTTTAATCTCAATTTGCCACATTTATAAGGGAAAATCAAATATACAGGGTGGTCCTCGTTTGACTAATGACGTCCGCGACAATTTTTTCAAAAGGAACACCCTATATATTATTCGATTTTTAAAATCTCCATGGAGAGCTGATTCCAAAAATATATCACACATAGGGTTTGTATACAGTGCGTCCGTTAAATTCGGTGCTCTCGTAAAGTAGTGGATACATTCGTAAAAAATTAAGGGAATAATTTGGGCATTCTTTCAAATTTAATTAATACTTACAGAATGATTCGTGTAGGAGAAATGACGTCATAGGTATTTTTTTAATGGCAACTCCATTTTTCATTACGGAATGTGAAAAGGTGATTATAAGTAAGGGTGAATTGAAAATAAAATGAGAAAAACTATTTTGAAATATGAAAATACTAAATTTAATAGCAATGATAGCTTCAAACAACGATCAAATTAAATGTTCAAACTGTGCACCGTTTTCTATCTGACTATTTCCATTACTTGACCAAAATTTTGTTTTTATTGCTGAATAGTTTTTGTGAAGTTATTTCTTTAAAGAATAACATATCTTTACGAGAGCACTGAATTTAACGGACGCACTGTATACAAACCCTATGTGTGATATATTTTTGAAAAAATTGTCGCGGACGACATTAGTCAAACGTGGATCACCCTGTATATTTAATTTTCCCTTATAAATGTGGCAAATTGAGATTAAAAATCGACCTGTTTCAGGAGATTCCTCAGAAATGGATAGCTTGGATAAAAATGAATTTATTCTGTACTTTACGAAAGCACTGTATAGTGAATTGTTTTCATTTAGGAGTCTAAAATATTTCGCATATAAGTACTTAAATCTCTTAAGAGTACTTTTCAATGTTTTAGTTACTCGGACAACATGGAGTGATTCACAGTGTCGAGGACCTTGGAAAGATCCAAGAAATCAAATAAGCATGGTTTACTTTTTTCTAGGTTTTATGATAATTTGGACGTGAGAAAGCGAATAGCATCTTGGCTAGATACTCCTCTGAATCCATATTGGTTTTTAGAAGAGAGTCAAGAAACTGCGTATTATATTACAATAATATATATCGAGTTGCGTACACATTACGTTGACGAAACTTTTAAAACGTTCTATCGGGCTGTAGGCCAACCAATAGAGGTTTTTTTTCTCACACAAATAAAGACGCAAATAGCCTATACTACCTTTTGAAAAATAGTTCGTAGATGAAAACTCCGGTGTGGGCCCGAGCAAAATCGCTTTGTGGAATTTTTTTAACAAGAAATATTGTAGAGAATTGAAAAGACTACAAAATGTTGTTTTGTGCGACCGGATCGGTGAATTGTCCACCAAGAAAATCCGGAAAACCTCTAAAAAGAGGCCATTTTTCAAAAATTCATGATTTTTATATATTTAGAGCTAGACAAACAAACTTGCCGGAAATGATAGATGATAACATTTAATTCAACTGTGCGCAAGATGGCTTCTGTCCGATGTGTAGTTTTTGCACAATCGCGTTATTTAAGGGCTTATCTTGCAAAATGCGCCGATTTAAAGAAAATCGTCGTATTCAGATTTTAAAAACGGCATCGGCATCTGGAAGTAGAGATCAATATCCACAATTTGTATACTTTGGATTTTCACCTGAAAGTTGCGAAATGTGCGCTCAAGGCAGAGTCGAGTAGCGGTAGTGGAGGAATGAGCCAGCGGAGAAGAGTCAGCGGCGGGTTGCTTATACGTTGGCGCATATTATATTAGTGCATATAGTTATTAGCGTGTTTTTGAATACGTTTTCAGTTATTTAATGATTCGTTTTTCTATTAATATTATATTACATTAGTATTGAAAGATGAGTATACGTATTCGTGATAAGTACTTTTATTGGTTAAAGGTTCTAACAACTCTTCGGTTTTTTTCGTTTTATACATATTCGTAAATTTTGTTCATTTATAATAGTCCGGTCAATTTAGACATAAATATAGTGGTCAAATAACAAAAATTCCCGGAGAGCCAAATATTGGTGGAGAGCCAAATATTGGTGGAGAGCTGGGGTTTACCATTACAAATAAAGTTTTAAAAATCCCCATCGATCCTATGTGTGCTACAAAAGTTATTCGGGGTCAAAGGTCAAAATTTGAGGTTTTTTGGATTTTTCTCGAAAACGGTAAGTTTTATAAAAAAAAAAGACTAAAGTTGTAGATCTTAAAATTCTCTACAAAAATGGTCTCTATGATTTTTTTCCTAAGAGTTACCATTCCTGAGATATCGCGATTCTAAAAGTCACATTATACATGATATGCACATATAAGCCACGTATACAGAGTGGCCACTTTTTTAATGGGATTGTATTGCTAACTTTCAAACCATAAGAGTTAGAAGGTCGGTCAAATGGAGAAAAAGTTGCATTCATAGAAACATTGTCAAGCAGTTCAAACAAATCGAGATTATCAGGGCCGGTTATTGAGATATCATAAGAAAAGTAAATTCTGTCATTTTGATTTTTCTTTTTTTTTCACTTTATTTCGAATATTATCAAAAAATGTCACGAGAGTTTTTTATTTGACAGTAAATTATCCTCATTTTGACATAATCAGATTTTGTATCCAACGTTTCGTACGCTCTGGGCCACCCTCAACCTAATTTGTTTCTACGGACCTGCATATTTTATGACACTTTTCGAAATAACTTTTAACGCTGAAAAAATCAACTTACTCATCTTCAACTGAATGGAACGTAACAGAATCAAAGCAAGAAACAAGTAATAATTATTTACAAATTTCAAGAGGTGAAAAACCTAATTCATAATAATTAAACGAAACTATCATTTAATGAAAGAAAAATCAAATGATTATTCGAAAGTAAATGATGAACATTGATGAAGTAAGTGTTCGAAATGTCCACCATTTTGTAAAATGCACTTTGCGGTTCTGGAACCCATACTTCTTATACATTTGCTTATTTCGTCTCCTTGAATACCTTCCAATACATTCTCAATCTTCTCGCGAGGAATCATTATTGTTGGATTTGTCATTTGTTCCGTTGAAACAAATTACAGAATCGAACTTTATTTTGAGATCATTACGATATAATTTTTGCAAGGCTTGGTATTCAAATTTAAAATCATTGTATTCGCGTCTCTTGACTATTTTATTAACAGCAGTTTTTGATAAATTGCATTCACTGGCCACAGTTCTCGATTTTTTTTATGGGTTCAATTGAATTTGGGTCAGAACATTGATATCGTTGATAGACTTGTTTTTTCTCACATACACACAACTCTAGGTTTATTGAATGTATTATTTTCAAGTAGTAGGCCGTGGATAAAAAAGAACATAACAAGAAATGTCATATTATTTGTCACTTCGTTTATTATTGTGTCAAAAGAACTTGTCATTAAATACTTTTCTGAGTAATTTCAATTTAACTTATTCGATATGGTAAGATACACGAATGAAGAGAAGAGAGATATGTACAAAGTGTACATAAAACTAGATAGAAATTCGTTCAAAGCACAACAAAGGTATGGTGAATTATATCCTGAAAGAACAACACCAAATATTAAAATGTTTCGACGTTTATCTCCAACGTTACTTGCACATAATTCATTCATCAAACCTAGAGGTCCTTATGTACGACGAAACGAGCCTATCAATGACATCAATGTTCTGGCCCAAATTCGAATGAATCCAGGAATAGGATCGAGAACTATGGCCAGTGAATGCAATTTATCAAAAAGTGCTGTTAATAAAATAGTCAAGAGACACGGATACCATGACTATAAATACCAAGCCGTGCAAAAACTATATCGCGATGATCCTGAGAGAAGGTTGCAATTCTGTAATTGGTTTCAACGGAAGGTGCGGAATAACAACAATTTTGCGCACAATATCATTTGGGGAGACGAAACGACATTCACAAATTCTGGCATGTTCAATCGAAGGAACAAACATTTTTATGCCACAGAAAATCCTCACTTAATTCATGAAGTTAGACATCAATATCGTTTTTCTTTGAACATATGGTGCGGTTTGTTGAATAATAAATTACTGGGACCCTATTTTATTGACGGCAACCTAACCGGAGCAAAATATGTAGAAATTATAGAAGAAATGTTGGATGATCCTCCTATACGGTATCGGCGTAATAGTCCATGGTTCCAACAAGACGGATGTGGTTCACACAACTCAAGAATAGTCACAGACTATCTAAATCGAACTTTTCCCGATTCATGGATTGGAACAAGATCTCCGGATTTGAATCCGCTGGATTTTTATTTGTGGGGATATCTCAAAAATAAAATTTTTGATACTACGAACCCGACGATAGAGATTCTTCGCGAGAAGATTGAGAATGTATTGGAAGGTATTCAAGGAGACGAAATAAGCAAATGTATAAGAAGTATGGGTTCCAGAACCGCAAAGTGCATTCTACAAAATGGTGGACATTTCGAACACTTATTTCATTAATGTTCATCATTTACTTTCGAATAATCATTTGATTTTAGTTTCATTAAATGATAGTTTCGTTTAATTATTATGAATTAGGTTTTTCACCTCTTGAAATTTGTAAATAATTATTACTTGTTTCTTGCTTTGATTCTGTTACGTTCCATTCAGTTGAAGATGAGTAAGTTGATTTTCTTATCGAAATGTATTGCATGTTGTTAATTAAACTAAAGGTACCTAAATGTAATACAGATCCGACCCAAAGAAATTTGGATAAGGGTCAAAATCACCTGAAAATCAACTTTGAATGACATTGTATGATATATCGTTGAATTCAGCGTTAAAAGTTATTTCGAAAAGTGTCATAAAATATGCAGGTCCGTATTGAAAAAAATGAGGTTGAGGGTGGCCCAGAGCGTACGAAACGTTGGATACGAAATCTGATTATGTCAAATTGAGTATAATTTACTGTCGAATAAAAAACTCCTGTGACATTTTTTGATAATATTCGAAATAAAGTGGGAAAAAAAGAAAAATCAAAATGACAGAATTTACTTTTCTTATGATATCTCAATAACCGGCCCTGATAATCTCGATTTGTTTGAACTGCTTGACAATGCTTCTATGAATGCAACTTTTTCTCCATTTGACCGACCTTCTAACTCTTATGGTTTAAAAGTTACCAATACAATCCCATTAAAAAAGTGGCCACTCTGTATACATAATCAGGCACTTAAGACAAGTATAAATACCTATTTGTGTCTCTTTTATATATATTATACTATTCTGAAAACATTTATTCGAAAGATAGTCAGTCCCTAACTGAATCCCCTCTACCCACGTGGCCTTGAAAAACATCTGGCTATTCTATTGTCCGTAGGCCTCGTTCATATACCTGTTTCTTTTAGTGCTAAAGGTTCAGTTCAAGTTTAATGCAACAAACACAACAATTGTAGTTGGTAAAGATGTTGATTTGTTAGTACTACTTACTGCAAGGACTCCAATGGATAAAATTATTTATTTTCTGAAACCTGGAAGGGCTCAACAGCGAACAGAAATATATTCTCCAAAAAGTTTATCTGCTTATCCCAAATGCCAAAACTATATTTTATTTTTACATGTGATAACCGGCTGCGACACTTCGTCAGCAATGTCTTGCATTGATAAATACCGATACTTAACTTTTGTAAAAAATACGCGAAACAAGAAACAATTACAACTATCATGTCTTCCTCCAACATCGGCATCTGCTATTCAACACTTGTATCGAGTATACTATCAAGTTCGAACATGGCTAGGCAATCAACTGAACCCAGAAGACTGGGGTTGGAAATTGATAGATAATACTCTGGAACCGATTCAAACTGTACTCCCACCTGCTCCAGAAAAACTCCTCAACACTATTTTTTGCAATTGCAAAAAAGGTTGTAGTGCCAAATGTGGCTGTAAAAAAGTCGGGTTGCTGTGTTCTCCAGCGTGTACCAATTGCCAAGGTCAGTCTTGCTCAAATGTCCAGTTGAGTACAATAGAGGAAGATTCCTGTGATTTTAATGAAGAGACCAATGACTCAGCCACATTTCAACAATTTATGAACATCCAACAAGAGGAAGAGGAAGAAATCGAAGAAGACATGACTGTTGAAGTAGACTTTCAAGAGTATGAATCTGATTAAAATATCTAAAGAAATCAAAACAATAGTTAACCCAATAATCAATAGCAATATCAATAATCAATATCAATAATAAGGTAATATCTAGAACTTGACGGGTATTGTTCCCTTAAATTATCCTAAAATTGTCATGACAGTTAGTGGAGTAGGCCTACAGGGGAAACCACGGTAAAAAAAAACGCGCCGAGTACACTACCTCACAGGTGGCGTGGAAATGTGTGCATATCATGTAAAATGTGACCCGCGATATCTCAGGAATGGTAACTCTTAGGAAAAAAATCATAGAGACCATTTTTGTAGAGAATTTCAAGATCTACAACTTTGGTTTGAAGTTTTTTTTTTTGATAAAACTCACCGTTTTCGAGAAAAATCCAAAAAACCTCAAATTTTGACCTTTGACCCCGAATAACTTTTGTAGCACACATAGGATCGATGGGGATTTTCAAAACTTTATTTGTAATGGTAAACCCCAGCTCTCCACCAATATTTGGCTCCCCGGGAATTTTTGTTATTTTGAATGTCTATATTGACCAGACTATAAATAAATGTAAAACTTTTTTTCAATACATAAACGTAATATGTTCATATACAATGCAATATATTCACCCAACAATTATTTTTACAAAAAATATCATGAATAAGAATGTTGATATGACATTTTAAACCGTATTCGAAAAAGATTAAAGCTTCTTTTTTCATTCATAAAATTTTGCATCTACTCGATTAATTTAATGCCATAGAAATATAATGTTTGGAAACTAAAACTGATACTTTTCATAGGAAGTTTGAAAGAAGAAGAGCTCAAGGTCGAGAACACATCTGTTTGGAAGGGTTCAATTCAATTCCCCCACGACCGCTACTTGACTCTGCCTCGAGCGCACTTTCAGTGACATTTTCAACACATTTCCCACCTCTCAGGTGAAAATCGAAAATATACAAATTGGAGATAATGATCTCTACTTCCAGATGCCGTTTACAGAATTTGAATACGAAGATTTCCCTTAAATCGGCGGGTTTTGCAAGATAAGCCCTTAAATTATTTACGTGATTGTGCAGAAACTACACATCGAACAGAAACCACCTTGCGCACAGTTGAACTACGTTATTATCTATCATTTTAGACTGTTTGTCCAGTTTTAAAGTTATAAAAATTATGAATGTTTAGAGGTTCTCCCGGATTTTCTCAGTGGAAAATGCATCGATCCTGTCGCACAAAAAACCATTTAGTAGTGAAACGATTACTCCAATAATCCTTAAGATATTTGGAAAAAAAAAAGTGGCATTTTTGACAATATTTCTTGTTGAAATAATTCCACAAAGCGATTTTGCTGGGGCCGACACCGGGGTTTTCATCTACGAACTATATTTCAAAAGGTTATAGGCTATTTGCGTCTGTATTTAAGTGGGGAAAAAACCTCTATTGGTTGGCCTGTACGTATTTATTAGTGTGTTTTGAGTGGAGCTTAGTTCCATTTGAAATTTGCATGAGAGTAAAACTCTTATTAACATCGAATACGGTGAAAAATATTCCATCAAAATGTATAAAAGAGCAAAACAATATTAGAAATGGCTTTGATACCCGAAAATAATAATAACCGAAGTGCATCAGTTGAAAATAAAATAATTTCAAAAAGTAGGGTTAAGTTTTGATTTTGTGTTTTTTTAACTGACTATCGAAAGTAACAGAGTTCCTTAGAGTGAATTGAGACAGCACAATGGTAGGTAGAGTGGGGAAAAACACGAGTGGACACGATTGTCATCGTGTGCAACGTCAAATTCATTTCTAAGCATGATCAAATAATCGACTTGAAATTTTCAAGTCCAAATATCTAGAAAACGGTTGCTTATAACGACTTGTAACAAGGGTAGTTTTTTTACGTAGATATGATAGAGGAATTGTTTTTTTTTCTAAAAAATGTGCTAGAAGTACGCTCAAAAGTTATGAATCTTTAAAAATGAAAATGACGTGTAGGTGGCGCCCCCTACGAGTAAGAGCAATAATAACATCAGGTTCGAATTCGCCACCTCAAAAAACCTATCAATACCAATTTTTGTTTAATTAAGGTCAGTATTTAAAAAAAAAAAAAAAAAAAATTAAACTTCAACACCCTGTATCTTGGAAACGAAGCGTTTCCGTACATCTATTTATTTGGACAATTCATATTAGAATGTTGTGAGGAATCACCTCCTGAAGTTTGTCAAAGTACTTTTGAATCACCCTGTACAAAGGAAATTGAAATTAATAATAGTGCTTAGTTAGGAAAGTGTGGAGTATATTTCTAATATTTCAGACAAGAATTTGTCAGTAGTTGTGGTATGTACTCCAGAACAAGATACGAATTTTGCTGACAAAAATTTTGAAAAAATGCACCCAAAACAATTGAAAAAAAAATTGTCTCTTTTTAGAGGTTTTCCCGGATTTTCTCAGTGGAAAATGCACCGATCCGTTCGCATAACAAACCATTTTGTAGGTTTTGGAATTATCTACGAAAGTTCCATCGAGTGTGAAACGAATCCTTCAATACTTTTCAAGATATTTGTAAAAAACCAAAAAATGGGTAATTTTTGACATTTCTTGTTAAAAAAATTCTACAAAGCGATTTTGCTGGGGCCGACACCGGGGTTTTCATCTACAAACTTTCAAAATGTAGGTTATTTGCGTCTTTATTTATGTATGAAAATAGCCTCTATTTTTCTCTATTGGTTGGCCTACTGAGGCACAATACGTGATAGAAACCACGTGTGTGCGTTCGTTATAATTACCTGATGCGTGTCAATAGTTTTTTAAATAACACATATTCCCATGTGTTGATGCCTTTCACTAGATTAACGTGAACCTAACTTCAGACGCAATAATACTTATATACCGGGTGATTCTCCAAGATGGCTCACCCCCATAACTTTTTTATTATTGAAGATAGAAAACGAAATTTGGGGGTTGTGTATTATAGTTCAATTTACATTTTTCGACATATCTACTTGCTTTGCCGTACTTCCGGTTTGACCGGAAATGGCCCCAACTTTCGATTTTTAAATGGGACATCCAATATATTTTTACTTATTTCGATGGAGAATGACATTCTGAATCCAAGAACACCTCACTTGTCAATATTTGACAAATAAAATCATTTTTATTCCATTTTATTTTTCGATCTAGTATGCCATGGATCGTGTAAATTGCTTCATTCTTGATCAAGTAACTTAGGAAAAATACGACTTTGAGGCTTATGATTTCACAGTCGTTTTAAGAATTATTTCAAAGTCTCAAACTAGTCCATCAAGGTTCTAAATTTTCAAAATGACCTCCTTGATCACGGCAAAGTTCAACTTTTTCAATTGTTGCGCGCACCACATTTAGCTGTTTTGCACTGATGTTCTGGAATGCCACCCTTACTCTATACGTTCTTCGCGAGTACCTGATGCTGTTTTATACACCTCATTTTTAATTGTTCCCCAGAGAAAAAAATCTAGCGGAGTAAGATCTGGTGATCTGAAATATGAAAAAAAAATTATACATTATAAAAAACGTACATCTTCTCTGTATTCAGTCAAAAACCAGTTGCAATAAGTTAATCTTCGGTTGTGGTCGTTATCCTAAAGATGTTGGTGTAGTTGGTACTTGGAATGATCGATAATTATATTTGTGAAGAATTCTCCACACGGACGAATAACTTATATCACACTCAGAAACAATTTGGCGAATTGACGCCGTACAAATCACTTCAACATGGGCCAACACGTCTACTTCGTTTTCTTTACTGACGATGAAGTTATTGGCATTTTCTTCTGGTTCATCTCGCATTTTCCTTTCCAGTTTTGGAAAATAATGCCGAGTGGGATGGCGAGATTAGGGAACCTGTGAGCATAAATTCGAGCTGCATCAGTTGCATTCTTTTTTGCTTCTCCGTAAATTAGCGACATGTCAATTTTCTCGTTTCTAGTATAATTTTCCATATCAAATTATAAACTACGCAACAAATAAATTTTTAAAAGTGAGCATATTCATTAGCCTATTTGTTTAGGTAGTCCTAGCAACAACTTCAATAGGCCTCTTCATTTAGATGATTTTTTAAGGCGCATGCGCTCGTTTTGAGACCCAAAGTCTGATTGGCTATTGGGAAAGTGAATAGCCATTGGTAAGTTTTGAAATAACAATGTGAGATTGGCTTAGTTCAAAATTAGCGGTATTTTCACATTATGTCAACTTCATGACAAATGCACCTGCATACATTGGCGTTCGTAACTTACTTTGTAGGTTAAGTACTTATTACCTATTTTATACCGCCAAAAACCTTTCATTCGTAGATAAAATAATGTACACGAATATTTTCTAATGGTGAGTTTTCTTCTCCATGTAAATTCAAGTCAACTATCCATAGAAAAACTCGGAAATATTTTATTTCCTTTAAAAAAAAAATTCGCCGTCAATGCCGTTGGGTCTGACAGGTAAACAAAGTTAGTCATTTGTCATCTAAATGAAAAAGCCTATTGTTTGTCACGGATAACTAGAATAACCCACATATTCTGCAAACACTCAATTTCAGTGTACCTAGACCATCGTCTAGAGTAGACAACACGTTTTATTTACCAACATCACGAACAGATGTCTTGAAATACTCACCGCTGCAAAACATGTGTGTCAATTGTAATTCTGCAAGTTGTCAGATTGATATTTTTGACTGTTCAATCTCTGCGATTAAATCCTATTACTTTAGTTAATCTCGATATGTATTATTACTTCGTTAATTTGTTATTTTGTATTGTACTGTATTTGTAACTTATATTCCTGTTCTGTAGTTGGGTGTAACAGTGTATCAATAAATAAATAAATAAATAACAGGACTTAGTGTATAAGTATACCGAATACGTATTATTTGTTATAAGGTATGATCGCTTCTTGCAATTATTCAGAAAAATAGTGAAAATAAAGTGAAAGTGTGTGTTTTCAAATTATTCGTAAGAAAATATCTTAACAGAAATTTGCCGAGCCACCTTTATTTGAAAAATAAGTTAACTGGAAAAATTCATATTTGCGCTTTTAAATAATTCTTAAACGACTGTGAAGTCATAAGCCTCAAAGTCGTATTTTTCCCATGTTACTTGATCAAGAATGAAGCGATTTACACGATCCATGCATTCTAGATCGAAAAATAAAAATTGGAATAAAAATGACTTTATTTGTCAAATATTGACAAGTGAGGTGTTGTTGGATTAGAATGTCATTCTCGATCGAAATAAGTAAAAATATATAGGATGTCCCATTTAAAAATCGAAAGTTGGGGTCATTTCCGGTCAAACCGGAAGTACGGCAAAGCAAGTAAAAATGTCAAAAAATGTAAATTGAACTATAATACACAACCCCCAATTTCGTTTTTCTATCTTAAAAAGTTATAGGGGTGAGCCACCTTAGAGAATCACCCGGTATATAGATATAAGGAGAATCGTGCCGAAATCGACTACTATTGGTGTAAAAATATATAAACTAATTGAATTCCCTCTTTCATATTTTCTGCCTAGCGGGAAGCGGGCACTTGTCTTAAAAATTTATTGTGTCCATTGAGATACCGGCGACAAAAATAATGTTATGATTTTTGGAATCCCCACTTTATATAAACTGTGGTGTGTGAAGCATTTCTCTTCGATACTCTTTTCATGAGTTATTTATCGTTAAACTGCCTGCTGCGCCATCGTCAGAAGTGACGTTGTAGGCGCTACAAAACGGAGCGGTGAAAACACTACCGAATCAATTCCAAATAACCAACTGAACTTACGGCAAGATCCCGAAAGAACTTGCGTCACTCAACAATGACGTCACACCAATATTTGAGAAGAAACATAGGAGATCTCATACCTCCTAGACTATTCGGTGAAACATTACAAGTAGTAGAGCAGGTGAAATATCTAGGGCTGATTCTTGACAAGAAACTAACCTGGAACTCGCATCTTCAACATGTAACCAACAAAAGCAAGATAACCTTCATGATGTGCAGGAGAGCTTTTGGAAAAACCTGGGGGCTTAAACCGAAAGCCATGCACTGGCTTTACACAGCGGTAATAAGACCAAGAATAACTTATGGCTCACTCTTATGGTGGCCAAAAACAAATCAAAGACAGGCAAAAATCAACCTTGGGAAAATCCAGAGGCTTGCCTGTCTCTGCATCACGGGTGCAATGAACAGCACTCCAACAGCTGCAATGGAAATCATCCTAAACCTCGAACCCCTTGACTTACATGTCATTGGAGAGGCCAGGATGAGTGCATACAGACTGAAACAAACGAAAAACTGGAGAATCCGAACAACTGGACATACCAGAATCACTCATGTAACCAACATCGAAGAACTCGAAATGATTTCAGATTACATGCAACCCCTATACTCATTCGAAAAACCATTCGAAACACGAATTGATGAATCTGGATGGGCCCCGAGTATAGAATCACAATCAACTGCGGACATAGTCTGGTATACAGACGGTTCAAAGACAGTTGAAGGAACGGGAATACATGGGGTAAGGCCAAGAAGGCCAAGAAGGGATTACATAATACCACTTGGTAAATACTCCACGATATTCCAAGCTGAAACACATGCTATCATGGTATGCATTCAGAAGAATCTAGAAAGTGGTTATAGGAAAAAACACATCTACATTCTATCTGACTGTCAAAGTGCTATCAAAGCACTCAACTCTACACAGATAAAGTCCAAACTGGTCTGGGACTGCCTCCAGAACCTCATCGAGCTGGCAAAACACAACAAGGTCACCTTGATGTGGGTGCCAGGTCATAGAGGCATTGAAGGCAACGTCAAAGCGGACCAGCTAGCTAGACAAGCATCTGAAACGCTATTCACAGGGCCAGAACCTGCACACGGGATTAGCAAAAACCGATGCAGGACCCTGATCGCCGAGTGGATAAAAAGAAGACACCAACAATATTGGGATCAAACTGTCGGGCAAATACACAGCAAAGTCATGGTAGGGCATCCAAACCGGACCCTGACGGCTGACCTTCTGAACCTGAACAGAACGAAGGCTCGTATAATAATAGGTCTGTTGACTGGACACTGCGGCCTAAGAAAACACCTAAACACCATGGGAGTACGCAGGGAAACCGTGGAGTGTAGGCTGTGTGATGAAGAGGAGGAAACAGCCTCTCATATCATCTTCGACTGTGACGCCCTAAGTAGTAGGCGACACAGAACCTTTGGAGAGATCAGCCCGGAAACAGGCATGAATCCGAAGAACCTTATCAACAGGCTTCTTAACCTAATTAAAGGCACAAACCTGTTTGAATGAGGAACCACTGACGACAGAGTGATACAATAGACCCTAGCTGGTCGCAGTGTCAAGGGAAGCTAAGTGCCAACCCTGTCTCTGGCTCGTCAGTCTCAAACCAACCAACCAACCAACCAACACCAATATTTGACACGACGCGACGGCCACTTCAATCACCAATTTTCTACATGAAAATTAAAGAAACAGAGTTCACGTTGGGTAATATTCAGGACTGTATAGTATGTATTACGACAATAATCGTCCAGTTCCTTGAAGCCGGTTACTTCTTTATTGCAATTACCTTATCAAATGGTACAAGTCCAAACTTCCAATGCATCTGAATGCGATGAACCTGTAGAGAAAAGTTCTCGAGCCGTATTTTCGAAGCCATCGCTTCTGTACGTTCCAAAAAATCCCGATAATTAATAGGCGAAATAATTATTTTAAGTGGTCCTTGGGCCTTGGTTCTGCTTGATATTGAACATTGTACGTCGCCGTCGTCTTATATTAGTTCGAAACACTGCTTATTCCACCTGTTTTTAATTAATTTTGCGACAACGCGCGGTTAATGCCAATTTTTTTTCTAAATTTAACTCATGTTCGACGCTGGCGTGCATTTTTATTTTCTATTCTCGGGCTGGAGACTCAATCTCGACTTTTCGCTTATTTGCAAAACGTGCATTTTTCGGACTCCGATTGCCGACCGACCCGAGCCAGTTGGTCAGATATACCGAGTAGATCAATTGATCCACTCACCCAGCTATTTATAAATAATATAACAACCATGGGATATGCAACTATCAAAATATTTAATGGGGCGATAAGTGTTTCTTTGATGCTATGCATCATTAGTATTGAACTTAGTAGGTTAGGGATTTAAATAAAATACATAATTCGTTTGAACCGTGTATTTAAACATATAAACGATTCGTACAAAAGCTGAGTATAGACTGACTATATGTATCTCATTCCTGAAAGCATCTCTTGTTTATAAGGGCCCAAGTGTTTATTACAGTTCATAAATCAGACCCTCTTGAGAATGCCACACAGAGTATTTTTCATAGTCATAACTATTTGATTTGTGTTTTTGTCTCGTTCATCTAGCGGTAAACTCAACACTCCCACTCAAAAACAAAACCAAAAGAAATATGAATCGAAAAACCAATTAAATCCAACATTTGTTCTTGTGAGTAAGAATAGGTAGTGGCTTTGTGAGGGCATCAGCCAATTGTTTAGTATTACTTCATTTTGTAATATTTGTATACGTTAAAATGATATTTTATATCAATATGTTTGGTTCTTTTTTGGTTTGTGGGAATTTTTGCTATACAAAGGCAGCCATTATTGTCTCTGAATATTCCCTATATTCTGCTTCCTTTGAGGACGCAGCTACTGAGGTTTGCCTTTTTGAATTCCAAGAAATCGTACAGTTTTCAAAGGCTTTGGATAGCTATCCTGTTGTACTTTTTCTATCACTTCATTATTACCTCAGTCAGAATACACAATCTTCAATAATATTTACATAATTATTGTTGCGTGTATAAGGTAATTCAAGGCCTATAGAACCTTTAAATATATCTTCTCAAAACTCTTTTCAGGCATGTCCAAAGTTCTTTACTAGTTTTACTTTGGAACCTGCCGAAGTTCTTTACTAGTTCTACTTTGGTACCTGCTTAAAATGGTTATTGCTATACATAGATCTGGGCGTGTGCATAAAAGGAAAATTCAGAATTTCGTCGTTATCTAATTCGTGATAATTTAATTTGTTTTCAAGAGGCGTTTTTACAGATTACATTCGGACATATTATATTTGTTCAGAACTGTGTTTAAACAGTAGCTTTGATACAGGGTTTACCATATTTTCAGACCTTTAAATGCATATGCCTGGAAACGGTTTAACATCCTGTAAATATTTCTTTCATTTTCAATCGATTCTTTAAATATGTTCTTTGAATCCTAACATTGCCTCTTAGTCTCCTCTACAAATTAAATCATCGACATAAAGGATAACGTAAATATTCTTGTTTATTTTACCTGTCTCGTATATACAAACATGGATCAGTTGAAGAACTTTTAAAGTTAAGCTTTTTAATCGTTTTGTCAAAATGCTCATACCAGCATCTTGATTGTTTTTCAATCACAAATTGATTTATGAAGTGTGTACTTTATTTTTCTTTGTCTGCATTTATTCTCTTGGGAATTTTCATGTGAATTTCCTATTGCAAAAAGCCATTTAGAAATGCAGTTTTTACGTTTCTATTGATTGGAGAATAAGGCTAAAATAAATTTTTAAGGAATGAATGTTTCCATGTTTTCATAGTAAATACTAACTTAGAATTGACAAAATGTTTGTCAGTGTATTTATTTACTAACGACCAATTATTATTAAGATGTGAGTGAATTAACTTCATCATTTTTGGATTGCTCCCATTGATCTCAATCGTTCCTTGTTTAAATTTCTTTGTGGGCCTTTGGTATTGCACTCAAGAGAGTATAGGCACAAAGTAAAATATATTATTTAAATCTTGATCAGTATAGTGGGACAAATAATGATTTTTGTTTCTTTCACTTCTTAAATTGGAAGGATTTAATTCTTATGATGTATGTGTATTCGTTGGAATACGGTTTTACTCAGAATTACCATTTTTTTTTTAGTCGGTCTTCTTAGTTTTATGCTCCGAAGTTGCTTCGGTATCACTTTTTACAGATCTAGTGATTTTTAACAAATTTTTTCGAGTTTGAGTCGGTTTTCTTAGTTTTAGGCTCCGAAGTTGCTTCGGTTTCACTTTTTACAGATCTAGTGATTTTCAACAATTTTTTTTCTAGTTTGAGTCTGTTTTCCTAATTTTAGGCTCCGAAGTTACTACGGTATCACTTTCTACAGATCTAGTGATTTTTAACTAATTTTTCCGAGTTTGAGTCGGTTTTCTTAGTTTTAGGCTCCGAAGTTGCATCGGAATCACTTTCTACAGATCTAGTGATTTTTCAAATTCGCGTCGCTGACAATTACGTCACGAGCTATGAGAACACTTTCCATTTCCACATACCACACTTCATCCATTGGGAGCATATCCCACTAAGATTTCTTTAAATGACTTTTCGTCAAATTTTGTTTTATTAGTTTTAAGTTGGACATAAACCATGGACTTGATTTTTTTTTTTAATTTTAATCTGGGCTTTTTATTGTGCCACAGTTTATATGGTGTTTTATTGAGGTGAAGAGCACGGTTGATAACATATTAGTTAGGTATGTAGCTGTTAAGACAGCTTCGCCCCAAACAGATTTTTCCAATCTCGAGGTACAAATAATCGCACGCCCTTTTTCTGTAATTGTGCGATCTATCTGCTCTGCGACACCATTTTGTTGAGATGTATGTGGTACATTTTAATGGGAAGTAATGCCCTTCTGAATACAATATTCTTTGGAATCATTCAACAAATATTCACCTCCCTTGTCACAGTTAAGATATACTATTTTATTATTAAAATGTGATTCACTTATTGCAACGAAATCTTTACGCCTTTAGAATTTCTGATTTAAATTATAATAAATATGTTACTGTATGATGTATTGAATCGTTGATAAAAGTTACTGAATAGTTTTTGATATCAATTGTGGGAGGTGATATTGGACCACAAGCATCACTATGAATCATGAATAAAGGTCGTTCCACATGTGTTTTGATTTAGATTTAGAGAAATGCAATCTAGTTAGTATCACACATATATACATATATGTACACATATATAAGTTTCACATAATACATTATTTTCTGGATTCATGTATATGGTTGAGACTTTCTAACAGTTCCAGTTTTTCATTTTAAAAATGATTGGTCATCGGGTAGTTAGCAGTTAGCAGTTTTTACCATATTATTGATATTCCCATGGTTTTTAGGCATTTGAAAATCTATGCCTATTAAACCATTTATGGGCTTACCTGTTACAATAATGACATTGTTCTTTTTAATTCTTAGGCCATTTTTATCGAATATCGCCACCATGCCCTCTTCTCGCAAACGTGGAACTAAAAACAGGTTGTCTGATACATCTTTCGATCCTCTATTGTTACGGTAACGGTAGTGCCATTTTAGCCACAGCGATTTCTTTGGGAGTAGGTAGATCGTAGATTTTTGTAAACAAATCCTGATATGATCAGCTGCTCCAGAGTCTAGCAGGAATGATGCATCTTCATTTCACTTTTGTATTTGAACGATTATGGCTCATTATAAAAGCAAAACTTTGCCTGGATCCATTGTTGGTTTGGTGCGAACCGTATGGATTTTGCGTTATTTTTCAATCTTCTATTTATAAAAAAATTACTAACATTTTTTAAATGGTTTGTTCTGCTACAATGTCCACATTTGGGTTGATTTAAATGGAGAATATTGTTTGCCCCCTTTTGATTTGTGTTATTTGCTTTTATTTTGAAGAATTTGTTTTCTGGATTTTCTATATGAATTTGATTTAGAGTTTCCTTCGTTGGTGTGAGAACTACTAAATATATTTTATAAATATTCTGATATGAGGTCATCAAAACGTGTGAAGTGGTGCATTGAACTCATGTCTCCTCTGAACTTGAGACAAAGAAGCCCTTTTCTTAACGCCGACTGAGTTTCTAAACTTCTTTCATAAATTCAGACTATTCAATACGCCTCAAGCGGTCGACTGATTTTTGCAAATCCCAAACATGAATCACTTAGGTATTCTATGATAACACCTTTCGCACTCAAGTCATGTTTCTTCCAACTGTCACTAGGTTCACCAGGAATTTTTTCTTCAATTAGGTATAACATATTCAATTCCTCGAGTAACCATTTAACACATAATTTCCATACACCATATATTTCACCGTTGCACTGGTGAATATTTCTTTTATTAGTTTTAGCCATTGTTTTTGTTGAATTGCGGTCACTGCAAACTTCAATCACCATACTTCCAGTAATTAATCATGTTACGCGAAATCTGGGCCCATAACCTATTGAACTTAGTAGGTTAGGGATTTAAATAAAATACATAATTCGTTTGAACCGTGTATTTAAACATATAAACGATTCGTACAAAAGCAGAGAATCGACTAACTATGTGTATCACATTCCTGAAAGCATCTCTTTTTTATAAGGGCCAGAAGTGTTTATTACAGTTCATAAATCAGACCCTCTTGAGAATGCCGCACAGAGTATTTGTCGATGAGTCATAACTATTTGATTTGTGTTTTTGTCTCGTTCATCTAGCGGTAAACTCAACAATTAGGACGATCTTTTTTTTATCTTACATAATCGAATCAATACAGCCTTTTAATCCCCTTTTGAACTTAATCCCTGGAATAAGATTTTTATAAGCATCCTGTAACTTTTTATGTAAGTTTCCACTCCCTGAGATGGTAAAAAAAACAAACTGTTTTTTTTCATTAAAAAATGGAGAGCATACAATTTTACATAAAAATGATCTCTTTTTTCTCTATTTCCACAATTAACGACGTTTTGAGATCAGAGGATGATTTTCTTTGATCATATTAACTAGAAAAACCATGCAGTTCATTCAACTCTAAAAAATCAAAACTTTTTTTCAGAGCAATTGATTTTTTTGGAACGAGTTTCCTTTACGCGGCTTGCGGTAGGTGATAGAAAATGTCTCTGTCTCTTTCTGTTATATACGAGTATGTGTGACAACTACACTTGGTCCTTTCAGAATTAAATATCAACGCATTCAATTCCTATATATGATTTTATTTTGAAAGTTGCCCAAATTTTAGACGTTGCCGAACGCTCAAGAAAATATTCGTCTGACTTTTATGGTTCAGTTTTTATTTCGTTTGATTCTGTAGTGTTTTCTCTTGAATAATAAAAAGAGTTATTTTCAGAACTAATCAATTCTTCCGATAAGACCTGCGTATAATCAATATCAATATGCCTAAAGCATTATAAAAACAGTATCAACAGATAATAGACTACTTTGAAAAAGAAAGTGAAAATTAAGGACCTTTACCTTTCAAATTCAAGGCATCTGCAACCCTCTGAAATCAAAAATAGACAAATATTTATTTATATATATATATATATATATATATATATATATATATATATATATATATATATACATATATAGGTTACATATTTGTCTATTTTTGATTTCAGAGGGTTGCAGATGCCTTGGATTTGAATATTTCTACTGTAAATCGTATTGCAACAAAGTCTAATATACGTGAAGTATTTAGCAGTCTATCGAAAAAGCGAAAACAGGTGTACCAGTGGTAGATATTGATGGTTCCGATCAAGTTGCAATTCGAAATGTGATCTATGATATCTACAAAAACAGTAAGTATTTTGTATTGATTTATTCATCGTACAATACTTAATGATAATTTCTGGAAAACATATCAATTTGAACACTTTAAAAATTAACTGGAAGAACGTGATATTTTCGAATGTTGTGGGGACATCTTTATGAAGAATTCTAAAGAAAATTGGTTTTACATACAGAAAATATTATCCATGTCGTGGTTTAATGGAGCTGCCCAGTATTGCAAGTAAACGTCTACACTTTTTACATGAATACATGAAATTTAAGGAGGAAATATACGTCAGTTTGGATGTTCAAAGATGGTACTATTGTGATCCTGGCAAGATGCCAATGTAAAAAGTGTTAAAAAGACTAAAGTTGGTGGTCAGCTATTTTTTTTATTTCAAGGTATATTGTACCTACTTCATGCTGGATGTAGTACCGGATTTATTTGTGGAGCAGACCTAATTTTTTGTTCGGAAACAAAGAATTGTGATTACCATGGAGAAATGAACCAAAAAACTTTTCTGCATTGGTTTGAATACCAGCTATTAACAAATTTAGAAGATTCTTCAATAATAGTCATGGATAATGCAAGTTATCACAGTACTGTAATTATTAAAGCCCCAACAAAGCATCGAATAAGGCTGATATCTAAGAATGTTTATCAAACAATAACATTCCCTTTGAAAATACCTTTTTGAAACCACAATTGTTGGATTTGGTAGCAAAGTGAATATGACTGTTCTACACTTGATGTGCTGAAACTGTTCGACATACCGAATAAAAATCATGGGATAGAGACGGTGGTTTTAATAGAAACGATATTCAGCTCCTTATAATAAATTTTGAATCCCATGATTTATTTATTTATTTCATTTCTCAAACAGGTTACAAGTACCTTATCACATGAGAAACACAATAATTATTAGAGTAAATATTAATTATTAGTCAAAGCTATTAAGTTCACTACACTAATACGGTTCATGATTTCAGGAGAGAATTAGGAAAAGTATTTATACATATCACTAAAGAATATTCTGGGGGCTGAGTTCAGATACATGCAATGCATTATTTGTTGTTTTTAATATTGTAATGATTGGTGAACATATGCTGGAAAATTGGGTGAAAGGAATTTCGAAAAATTGAGTAAGTCTTATTGCACGAGAGGGGACTTTCCCTCTTAGGAGAGATTTGAGGGCAGTTGTACTGTCTGTTATAGAGTTTGTAGCACATTCCTACCACTGTTATCTTTCTCCTGGTATCCAGGCTTGTGATTTGGAATTCTGATCTAAGATGAGTCGTTCTAATTATATTATAGTCGGGGTAAACATTATGTTTCCTCCAGTAGAGGAACCTCGACAAACGATTCTGAACTTTTTCAAGAGAATGCAGTAGGATTCCAAACTACAGAGCAATATTCAAGCTTGAGTCTTACAAAGATATTGTATAATAATATTATTGTCTTATAGTCACTGAAGTTCTTAGAGTACCTCAACACATAACCTAACGTCCTGAGTGCCTTCGCGATTGTATGTTCAATATGTAATTTATAGGATAGGGCATGGTCATATTCAATGCCTAAATCTTTGACCATGTCGACTTTCGCTAGATCGTCATTATTCATTTTGTAAGGGTATCCTATCACTTTCCTTTTTCTCGTACACACTTAGATTTGTTGAAAGGGAGGTCATTTTCTTCAGACCAACGGAATACTGAGTCGATAACTGATTGGAGGCCAAGACAATCCGGTTCGTTCTCAACTTTTCGGTAGAATTTCAGGTCGTCGGCAAAAAACAAACTCTTGGAGTGCTTCAGGTTTTGTGGTAAGTCATTAATGAATATTAAGAAGAGTAGTGGCCCCAGGTTCGACCCCTGGGGGACTCCAGAGTTTGCTTGGTATTTGCCTGATGAATTGCCGCGATATTTTACTTTATACGTCCTGTTTTCAAGATATGACACAAAAAAATTAAGACTATGTAGGTTTGCGCCATAGCTCTGTAGTTTATTTAATAAAATGTCGTGCTTTACTTTATCAATCGGTGTATATAACGTCAACCTGTGCATTATCCGCCATATCCTGTGAGAAAACCAGTAAGTTTATAGCTGTTGACTTTTTTGGGGTAAACCCGTGTTGTTCTTCGCATATATTGGGTTTGACAGAGTCCCACACTTTCATATATATAACGTGTTCGAAGAGTTTAGCTATTGCACATAATACTGAAATTGGTCTATAGTTTTTAATATCAGAGGTTTTCCCAGACTTATGGAATGGTGTTACAACTGATTCCTTCCACATTTCTGGAAACGCTGTTGTTCTTATAGAAAGATTGAAAATGAACCGAATTGGCTCCAGAAGCCACTCTGCGCATCCTTTGATTAGGTAAGGTGGGATTTTGTCAATGCCAGCCGACTTTTTTGGTTAGAGTTTTTTCATGCCTGATAGAATATTTTCCAAAATAGTCTGCCACCTCGCGAAGGGGAATTTTTTTATTTTCGAATTCCAAGTTTGGGTCGTAATTATGATTTTTTTTGTTTGTTTTTGTGTAAGACCAAAAATTTCTACTATCCGGTTTGATAGAGTTTTCCATAGTTTCCGTGTATTCATCATATTTTTTTTAATAACGCTTTCAGTTCACGCCTAATTGCTTTGAATAGTTCCATATGGTATATAGAGAAGTGTCGTAATGAATGTAATTGTTTTTTCTTTTTTATACAACGTCTTATCTCTTTATCAAACCAGACAGGGTACTTAGAATGTCTCACGCGGTTACAGGGAACAGTGGTATTTAAATTATTGTATAGTTTGTCGTAAAAAAAGACTACAGCTTCGTTGACTTCTTTGATTGTATACAGTGGCGTCCAATCTAAATCTCTAATCATGCGAGTAAGGGCTGGAAAGTCACATTTTTGAAATTATAGTACTTTAATCCGTTAGATGTTATTTCTGGGTGTTCGTCATTTCTCAGGGTATCTACAACGATTTGAACATAAAGGGAAGGATAGTGGTCGTCTTCGGGTACTATGATGATGATGATGAGTTGTAATGAAAAAAAAAAGTAATTTAAATAAAATATTTTATTTTTCATTACTACTATTATAAAAAAATAATGAAGAGTACCACTCTGATTGTATTTCAACTAAGTAAATTAGTAAAATAGGTTAATAGCTTTCATTGATATATGAGAAAATCAGTAAAAATACCTTTTTTATGGTAACACTGTTGGTTTTAGAATTTTTATTCAGAATTTGATGAAATTTGGTTTTGTTGTAGATTATGATGAGAAGAAGATCCAATTGAATTTTTGAAGAGCTACGGAGAGCCATAAAAAAAACTTATTGGCATTCATAATTTCATACATTTAACATTGAGCCTTATGATAAATCACAGGTTTTATTGTATTTTACAAAAAGTATCGTTCAGATTAAAAAAAAAAGAGAATGAGGGAAAATAATGTACGAAACATTTCAGATCTATGAAAGAACGTCTTGAGAGCATGTGATAGTAGTACATTTTGTAAAATACAATGAAAACTGCGATTTCCCACAAATGTATGAAATTACAAATGCCAATATATATTTTACTGGTTCTCTGTAGCTCTTCAAAAGTTTAATTGGAACTTTCACTTTTCATAATCTACTACTTTTATTATACGTTTTATAGGGCTCCAACATAGTGGTCCCCATGGGGGGAACTCTAGTGCATGAGATCTTACCTAACATATGTGCATATAGCAGAAAATTGAAAAAAAATTCGTTCATCACTCAACGTAGAAGAGGATACTAACGGAGACTGGGGAAATGTTGTTTTCGATAAAGTTCCACTGATTTCAATACTCACTGCTCAACAAAAAACTTTAGAAAATTCGAAGTATTGCACATATTGGCAACGCTGTAGGCTGTCATCATGTGACCTCATTCTCACTTTAACGTAAACAGACTATATAATTTTAAGAATTAATAAGAAATGCTTTTTCATTCCGTTATGTATGCGGCAATAGGTATTGATTAGATTTACAAAGACGCAGATAGCAAGAGTTCCCTCCCCCTTCTACTAGGGGTATGCCATTTACCCCCTTGATCCTCCGAAAAATGGATCTCCCAAAATAATGATCATGGAACCGTCCCTGGGTTTGATCTACATATTAATTCACTTGATAATTATTAATGACTAATAATTATGTTTAAAGTTCATCTCAGTCACACAGTTGAAATTATTACTGACAAACGATGACGAACTGGCCTGGCATTTATAAATTTTTTAATTTTCATAGATCAACTGTTATAAAGATTCAATTCAAAAAAGGGAAACACTGATGAGTTATGTGTGTCAAAAAAAGATAAACTATTGTCAAATGGCATCTAATTAAGACGAATCAAACAACGTCTTATGGAAGGAGCATACAGGGAAAACAAAAACTATTAATTCATTGAAAAGAGATAAAAATTATTCAAATGTTCAGTGGGTAGTTAGTTTTAACTCCCTGAGATTCAAATTTCGGAGTATTCTTCTATAGTTTTTTCCGCCTGGAGTACGAAATTTACACATCGAAAATATAATCTCAAGTAAGAAGATTAAATGAAAATGACGTATTTCGCCATTTTTTCAACTTAACAGTTTCAGAGATACAAATTATTCAAGTATTTAGGGAGTAGTTTTAACCCCTTTGGATTCGAAATTTGGAGAATCCTTCTTTAAACACTCACCGAGATATAAATAACGTAACAAATTTTATTTTAAATCAATTGAAGAACGTTGTACATTCCTATAGCTATGATTTAAGGAACTGCTATGGAAGATGGCACCCGTTCAGATCTCTCTTTTATTGGCGACGCTGGCAACACCGAACGTTGTTTTTACCGAACTTGGTTTTCACATTTATGTTCACGGTGAGATAATATCAATCAAACTCATGAATTTCTGACACATACATAGCGAAGGTTTATTCCAGTTCTTAGACTGGTAAAAATGTCTATTTAACCAAAAAATTGCCACTTACTTGCCAAAATTATCGACAGCAACCAGAACTTTTCTACTTTGATAAGGGATTTTTCGTATTTCGACGAAGCCGAATGAATTCAATATTGCTGACACCTGAAACAAAATAGAAATTTACTTTGAGTAGTTGAAATGTACAGACATATAATAATAGAAATAATAATATCATTTACGCAAAGAATGAACTCCAATGATTATTACGTTTCTAAACATATAGATTAGAAAATGGGTAGGAAAGTAGATATTCAATGAGAATTGTGATTTCTGAGGAATATCTGCCATAAAAGTGTCTGTGAAACAGATGTCACTCAATTTTCTGCGATGTTCTACAGTCAGTACCACCTTGACAGTAGAAAAACGCAAAAAGTCAACTCAACGGCTGATCTTTTCTGAATGGAATCGAACAACTTCAGTGTATGCCTGGGTACATGGAAACATGTTATATCATGATACGGTGTGTTATTGTTGATGTTGTTTTTATAATATGTATGGGTGCAAATTGATATTGATTATTGTAATATTAAATAAAAAATTTGTACATCTTTCATTGTAGATCATTGGAAAGTATTGTTGAGAATACACTACGCCACTAACTGTAATCACACGTCGCCGGGAAGATATTGGACTTCCAAGAAGGTAGCTGTGACGCGTCACAGAGAGGTCGAGGTTATTCTCGAAAGTTCTCCGACCTTTCTAGTATTTTCTACCTGTGGCAGACGGCTATATAAGAGGATCGCATATATTATTATTTTTATCAAAGGTTATGTTTGGGTACTATTTTTAGATATTTTAGATATTTATATATTACTAACCTTGTTTGCTCTACACACATGTATACAGTGAGCACGTAAAGTTTGGAATGAATTCGCCAAAGTCTTAACGGGGTCAGGAGAGAAAAATCGCTCGTACACGTCTTTAAATATTTCGGTGACGTCATAATTGTTTCAGTTATTTTTGTCAAATCTGGCGTGAAATATAGGGAAATTGACTGTAAAAACTCGAACAGTGAGATAAATTCGGAGTTTTGTAGTATTGAGATATTGTCTCTCAAGACTATTGTCATTACGTGTATAGTACGGTCTAGGAAACTTTGAAGTCTTCTTGCAAATTTCGAGAATCTGTTAGTAAAATGCACTAGTTTAAACACAAGATTATTTTTGCGGTGATTTCAACGTAAATTTTAGATCAAATTACTGAACTTACGAACTATCTGTATGATCAATAGTTTCAATATGAAACACCTCTTCCTGCATAGACAACATCTTGACAAATCTCGAAAACTATTTTTTTGAAACGGGAGTGGTGGAGCAATGTTTATCCGATCACTACAGACAATTCATGATCATAAATGCTGAATTTCGTGAGCCATCGACCACAGTATGGCGGAAGCAAATAAATGAAAAATATATTCAAGCTGAAATCCTCATTGGATAACATTTCTTGGAATATACCCAACATAGAAAATTGTGACATAAATGATTATGCCAACAACTTTCTAGATATTTTGATAAACCACGGAAAAAATATTTTCCGAAGAAAAAAGTCCATGGACAAATGAAACCTCCAGTCAGATGGTTTAATGACTGCGTGAAATCAGACAATACCTACCGACTGTACAAGAGCTGCCTACAGAGCTTATCAGATACACTACAGAATTCAGTTAAATAAAGTAAAAAAAAAGAGCTTATAATAATTACATTTCGGAATCAGAAAACAAGCTAAAAACTAGCTGGCAAATGATAAATCACAGAGAATTGTCCTTCACTTCAAGTTTCTCAAGTTTTCTTGCCCACAGCATATGGTAATGTTCTCTAATGAGGCTCCTAACCTGATTGGAAATGCGATTTTAGTTTTCTCTATATATTGGATTTTTAGTGTTTGGCCAAATTTTCCGTTCTTGTCTTTTTTGTTCTATCAAACTTCGCATATGCTGATGCAAGGAAACTCGTTCCTCTTGTACCTCTATCATTTTGGTAGTTTGGTCTCTTGCTATCTGTATATTTAAAATGAATTTTTCAAGTTCTTTGTCAAGTTCAGCGCCTGTCATTTGTTGTTTGATTTGCTTAAACTGCCGTCAACGGTAGCCCTAAAAATGCCGTTAATCATGACATGTTTTTTGAATAACCTTCCACAGTTTCTCTATATAGTTTTTGCTTGACGTTTCGGGGACTATATCTGCCCCCGTTCTCAAAATCTTCTAAATCTCCTTTAATTGTTTTATAATTTGGATTTTTTTTGGCAGTCTTTTTCGCTTTTTCAACTGACGGATGTCAATTGAGATCTGCCAAAAAAGTTTGAGAGTGACGTATTGCTCATTTGATATATGGGGTGTTGTTCTGATCAGTTTATTAGCATTCTACCATATCTCACTTCCTCTCTGAGTAGAGGTAACCATGTATGATCCATTTCAACAGAATTTGTTGAAAAGCAGTTGTTATTGGAAAGAAGAATACAGGCCGTTTCTTTCAATTTTCTCCTCTCTTGATGTGGTTCTTTCATCAAGATTTGTGTCCTATTCCATTCAATCGTATGATCGCCATTGGATGTGAGGATATGTTCTGCAATTTTTGATCCAGTTATTTGACGATTTCTGATGTAACTCTGATGTTCACTTTGGCGCACTTCCAATGGTCTTGACGTTTCACCTATATAACTATCACCACAAAAACAAGGTATGTTGTAAACACAGTTTTTGGTACTTTCTTCTGCGTTTTCTGGTTTTGTTTGTGTTAGTATAGATCTCAGTGTGTTTGTTGTTCTAAATGATGTTCTCACATCATACCTATGTCCAATTCGTTTGATCATTTCAGATAATCCGGGGATATAAGGTATTATGTTGGTTGTGAAATGTGTAGGTGGTGGGAGTACTCCTGTTGGTTGTGTTAATTGGTTGTTTGATGGGTTTTTGTTTTCAATGTCAGTGATTGTTTTTTCCACAAACTAATCCGGATATGCATTTTCCTTGAGAACAGATTTTATGAGGTTTATTTCTTCCTGTAGATTCTGATTGGAATTGCAAACTGTTTGGGCTCGATTATAGAGACATTTAACTATGCCTTTTTTCACACTGGCATGATGGTTTGAGTTGTAGTGTAGATATCGATTGGTATGCGTCTTCTTTCTGTGTACAGATGTTTCCATTCGGGATGATGATTTTTGGATCATGACATCTAAAAAGGGGAGTTGATTGTTTTGTTCTGATTCTAACGTGAATTTGATCGTCGGTTCTTGACCGTTTATATGATCCAAGAAAATGTTTAATTCTTCTTCACTTCGATTCCAGATAGCGAAAACATCATCCACGTATCTCCACCATATTTTTTGACCATTGTGGAATGTTCCAACGAAGGATTCTTCAAAGTATTCCATGAATATGTTACTTAAAATGGGTGACAAAGGAGAACCCATCGCCATACCAAACTCTTGTTGATAAAATTCGTTCTTGAATTGGAAATATGTTTTTTCTGTGCATAGTTTGAGTAATTCTATGATGGCACTGACATCCAGTTTTGTTCTTGTCTTCAGTGATGTGTCATTTTCTAATCTTTCTTTCACTATTTCTAGAGTTTTATCAATAGGGACATTAGTAAACAAACTTTCGACATCAAAACTTACTAGAAGATCTCCATATTGAATTTGTAATTCATTCAATTTCTACAGAAAGTGAGGAGTATTCTTTATAAAACTATTTCCATTTCCAGATAGTGGTTTCAGAATGTTGAGTAGGTATCTAGCGAGTTTTTGTGAAGGAGATCCAATGGAACTTACAATAGGGCGTAGAGGATGAGATGGTTTGTGTATTTTTGGTAACCCATAAAAATGTGGGGGTTTGCTGTGGTGTGATATTAGGTCTCTGCGTTCTGTTTTCGTGAGTATGTTTTTGCGTTTATTTTTGTATTTGTTGTGGTGGTTGATTGAGTGTGTGATATGTGGTGTTTGAGATCATTTGTGTTAGTTTGTTCTCATAATCAGTAGTGTTCATGATGACTGTTGCGTTACCTTTATCAGCTGGAAGTATTTTGATCTGATTGTCTGATCGAAGAGATCTCAATGCATCTCTTTCGTATTTGTTTAAATTACTTCTAGGATGATAAGGTTGTGTTAGTGCGTTTTTGCAGTCAGATCTGTAATTACCTACTACTTCAGGTGGTAAACGTTGGGCTGTTGCCTCGATGGCAGTGATCATTTCTACCGTTGGAACCATTTTGGGTGCAATTGCGAAGTTCAGTCCCTTTGCCAACACATGTTTTTCGTGTATGTCCAAGTTTTTTTATGACAAATTGATTACAGTTCTTTCAGAAATTTTGTCGTTGTTTGATATGTGTTGTGGGTGTATTTGTTTCTCTTCCAATAATTTGTGAAATTTGTTTATATGTATTGTGTTTCTCTTTCGATTGTATGAGTTGTAGGAATTGTGAATACACTGGTGGTAAGTATTCATGGTCATTTCGAATCAGATTTTGTATCATGAACTGTTCCAGGTTATTGATAAAAATTTCTAAATTTACCTTGTTTTTCCTGTGAAACTGTATTCGTTCTCTTACCATTGCGTGGCCCGCTCTTTCAATTATTCTTTTGCATTGTTGGCTATGATATGGCATTCTCAATCTCAAACCCTTCGGGATGATCCTATTATCTCGACATCTGCATAGAAAAGTAAGACTACTGTGGGAACTTGAAAATTTCTTGTAAATATTTTCCATACTCTTGAAATCCCTAACACATTGCGGCCCATACCGTACTTGTAAGTATTGAATGAATGTGGTTTTTTGTGGAGGAACAACGTTTCTTGACAACGTTGTTCCACATTCATTCAATGCCGTTAATCAATTATTGCGTTATCCGACAGCTTAAGGCTTAAGCCTCAACCCATCTGAACGCTTGAGCCTTCTTAAGGCTTAAGCCTCAAGCTAACGGATAATGCAAAGGCTGTCGGATAACGCAATAATTGATTAACGGCATTTTAGTAGGCTACCGTTTAACGGCAGTTTAAGTTCAGCCTACATTTATAGACATTAGAGCTTATAGTTCGGAGCGTTATTTTGAATGAAATGTTGCACCGCAAAGGCTTTCTGAACCGGGTTATTTGACTGTTTAGCTACGGTATTCAGATCATTTATGAACCGAATGAGCTCGCTGATATTCAAGTTCTGATTTGAATTTTCGAAACCTTCTTTTGAGTGCGCCTATTAGAGCTTGAATCTGGCGCCTCAAACCGCTAGGCCAATTCGAGAGATAGTAGATCTCAAAAGTATTTCCAACATGTTATTACATTGGTATGGTTGCTTTCTCCCAAAAAAGCCATACAAAACTTATGCGCAACTTTTGCCCAGGCATCATATGCCTATAAAGGTCCCAAGACGATGTCCAGGGGTGAAATGAAGAAATACAACGTAGGCGCACCATTCGAACGGATTGCCATTGATGTGCCCTTTCTTGTGACGGACGATAGTAACAAATACATCCTCATTGCCATGGACTATTTTAGCGAATGGGTGAAAGCCTATGCCATTCCAGACCAGGAAGCATCCACAATAGCCTTTGGTGGACAACATGTGTTAGGTACTTTAGTTCAATTTGTTTGTTTCTGGTAAAAGAAAAAGTGATACGAGTTGTTATAGAAACCATATAACAAGTTTAAGAAGTAGGAATCAAGGAAATAAACGTTTGAAAAGAAAATCAATTCCATTAAGTTTTTAATTACAATTTGATTCCAAAAAGAAGTATTTACAGTCCACATTCTACAATATTTAATATGGTCCCCCATCGCACGAATATCTATTGAAGCTGAGAAGTCTCCAGCTTTGGGAAGTGAATCGGAGAGGAACACCGAAGTCAAGAGATTCTGTGAGTCCGTTCAATTTCTATATTCGAAGATTATTTTGCTAGTGAACTATTTATGTGTTCTGATGAGTGGTACTATTAGGTTTTGAGTGGATTGCAAGATTGCTGACAATCCTCGATTTCATTTGACAGTTCTATTGACAGGTGTATTTCTATTTCTGGGATATTGCTATTGTAGTCCGGGAAATATAGTTGAATTTTTCATTATATTACTGACAATCTTCGATTTTATCTGACATTTCTATCGACAGTTGTAGTTCTTGGATATTTGCCATAGTCCAGGAATTATAGTTGAATTTTTCATTATCAGTCAGATCATTAGTTTACATTCTCAAAATGGAAATTTCCGAAATGAGAATAAAAAGAGGTCAATTTAGAGGTTCTCTGACACGATTCAAAACATTTCTATCATCAATCGATAATCAACAATTAAATGAAGAGACCATTTATCAATTACAGAAAAGATTAGAAACAATTGAGCCTATTTTCAAGTTATTTGATGAATTGCAATCACAAATAGAGATCAATCTAGGCGAAGAAGATAATCAAAAGGAAGGAGATCTACGTGAGGAGTTTGAAATATGTTATTATGCATCTATAAGTAAAGCTAGATCAATTATCACTTCATTTCATGATAACAAAATAAGCAATACTAGTATAACTTTTTCAAATACTCAAACGAATGTAGTTAATGCCAATGAGGATCAACAGAGTATTGTTCAAAATCAAATTCGTTTGAGCAGTGATTCGAATAATAGTAATACTAATAGTAGTGACCGGTCTGATTTACATAAAGTAAAATATCCTCCTATACGTTTGCCATCTTTTAGTGGATCATATGGTAAATGGCTTGAGTTTCGAGATGCGTTTACTGCTTTAGTGCACAACAACAAATCTATGAATGATATAGAGAAATTCTATTATTTGAAATCATCTTTACAAAATGAGGCCAGCGAAGTCATACAATCTTTAGGAGTAACTTCATCGAACTATCAGATTGCTTGGCAAATTCTCACTGATCGTTTCGAAAACAAGTCTTTGATTATCTTTAACCATATCAAAGCTATTTTTGATTTTCCTGCCATACAAACGGAATGCCATTCCGATCTACGAAAATTATATGACAATGTGACAAAAAATCTGCGATCATTAAAAAATTTACAGGTACCGGTTGACACATGGGATACTATAATTATCTATATAATTGCTTCCAAATTCGATCTAACTACTCGTAGAGAATGGGAATCATTTGATTTTTAAGGTACACTTCCATCTATGAAAGACATGAATTTATTTTTGAAAAATAGATGCGAACTTCTTGAAAAATTAGAATATAATCAAAAGGATTCAATTAAAATGGGAAATGCCAAAAATCTCTATCGAAATCTCACACCCATGTTAGTGTCAATAAACCAAAATGCTATTTCTGTAAAGGGGAACACATAATCTATTATTGTGGCGAATTATTGAAACTTTCTATTCCCTCCAGAATTACAGAAATAAAAAATAAAAAGCTATGTATCAATTGTCTTAGACCAGGGCATTTTGCACCTAACTGTACATATTCTCGTTGTAAACAATGTAATCGCAAACACAATAGTTTGGTTCACATTGAAAATAATGAAAATAATAATCCAACAGAAGGAGAATATTCTGGGAATCAGTGCCAAGCTACAATTGAAAATCCAACGGTGACTTCTCATGTGTTCAATAATTTTGTTGATAATCAAGTATTGCTTTCCACGGCTGTGGTTAGAATTAAAGATCACAAGGGACAGTTACAGTTGGCACGAGTACTTCTTGACAATGGTTCACAGAGTTCCTTCATACTTGAGGAGCTATGTCAAAGACTGAACTTGAAAAGATCCCCAACTAATTTGGCTATTAGAGGGGTAGGTCAATCTTTAGATTATATTCACAATCAAGTATTAGTTGAAATCAAATCTCGTAACAGTCAATTCAAATCTAGTTTTTCCTGTTTTATACTACCAAAAATAACCGAACATCTACCAAATATATTCATCAACATTAGTAATTTAAAAATTCCTCCGAATATACAATTGGCTGACCCAGAATTCAATAAACCTAGCAAAATCGATATGTTACTGGGCGCTAATATTTTTTGGGATTTGCTTAGTGTCGGTCAGATTTTTTTAGGTAGTGGTTAACCCATTCTTTAAAAAGCTTTACTCGGTTGGATAGTATCAGGAAATTTGAATCTTCCTTCTCGAATCGATACTTCTATGGTATGTTTCAATATGCATCTTGAGAATGCGATAAATGACAATTTGAACAAGTTCTGGCAACTAGAAGAATGTAATAATTCTGAAAAAATTCTTACGAAGTCTGAACGATTTTGTGAATCACATTTCATGAACAATTTTAGTCGCGATGTAGATGGTCGTTTTATTGTTGAAATGCCGATAAAAGATGATACTAGACTTCTGGGTGATTCGCGAAAGATGGCTTTGGATAGATTTTTGGCAACTGAACGAAAACTCAATAAAAACGAACAATTGAAAGTGGAATATGTTTCCTTTATGCGCGAGTACGAGGAATTGGGTCACATGACCCTAGGTGATGAAGAATATTCCAATGAAACTATTTATTACCTTCCACATCATGCTATTGTTAAAGAATCAAGTTTGACTACGAAGGTAAGGGTTGTTTTTGATGCGAGTGCTAAGTCAGACAGTGGTGTATCACTCAACAATATACAGTTCAGTGGCCCTACAATTCAGTCAGATCTATTTTCAATTTTGCTCAGATTCAGACAGCATTCAATTGTTATCAATGCAGACATTTCTAAAATGTATCGACAAATACTCATCCATAAAGACCAGCGAAAATTACAACGAATTTTATGGAGGGAAGATTCTTCTGAACCTCTGAAATGCTATGAACTCAATACAGTTACCTATGGTACTGCTTCAGCGCCATATTTAGCTGTCAGAACATTGTTTCAATTGGCAGAAGAAAATAAAGTGCAATTCTCTAGCGCGGCAAAGGGTGATCAAAAACGATTTCTATATGGATGATTTATTGACTAGTTCAGACTCAGTTGATGAGATAATTTCCATTCAAAGAGAAGTTTCTGTTATTCTGTCTTCAGCTGGTTTTCATTTACGGAAATGGCTAACTAATAGACCAGAAATTAGTGATTAATTTGAAATAACCGATACGAATATGAATATTATTCAATTAGGGCCAGAAGAAAATAATAAAACTCTAGGAGTACTGTGGAATGCTAGTGCAGACATTATTCAATATTCTTTCAGTAATATTTCAATGGGAATCGTCACAAAAAGGTCAATACTTTCAATTACGTCACAAATTTTCGACCCTTTGGGTCTATTAGGTCCAATAATTATACGAGCTAAATTAATTCTTCAACAGTTATGGCAAGCGGGAATCACTTGGGATGAATCTGTTCCACAAAAAATATATACACAATGGCTGAAATTCAAAAAAGATCTAGATATCATCAATCAATTGAAAATTCCAAGATTCATCCTGATGTTGATTCAATTTCTGTCGAACTTCATGGTTTTTGCGATGTCTCAGAATTTTCCTATGGGGCATGCATTTATATACGATCCCAAAATAAAACAGGCTATTACACATCTAGATTACTATGCGCTAAATCTAGAGTTGCACCATTGAAACAAGTATCGTTACCGCGGTTAGAACTTGTGGTGCAACCTTACTTGCACGTCTTGTTAAAACGGTTTGCAACACTTTAAGTTTGAATATTTCAAGAAAAATTTTTGGTGTGATTCCACGATAACATTAGGTTGGATAAAGGCACCTGCTAGAAATTGGAAAACTTTTGTAGCAAATAGGATTGGTGAAATTCAAATAATACTGATCCAAGTGATTGGCATCATGTAAGATCTGCCGATAATCCTGCCGATATAATTTCTCGAGGTATGCAAGCTAAGGCTATTCTAGAATCAAAACTATGGTGGCAGGGGCCTTCATGGCTTTTGGATGACGAGTCTCATTGGAATTCCTCATCAATTAAAGAATATCATTTGGAAAATTTACCGGAAAAACTACTCTTGTCTGCCATTTCAATCAACAATTTGAATTTCAATATTTTTGATTCTTTTTCTTCAATGATAAAATTACAAAGAGTCATAGCTTATTGTATACGATATATTTCCAACTCGAGAAAGTTAAAAAACGAACGTCAGAATGGAACATTGACAATGTTTGAATTGAAAAATGTATTGAATGTGTTGATCAAAATCAGCCAAAGTCAAAGTTTTCCATAGGAATATGATAAACACTGTCATAATAAACCTATTGATAAAAAAAGTTAACTTTTATCTCTGAATCCATTTCTTGACGATGAGTCTATTATAAGAGTAGGAGGCAGACTACACAACTCTGTTTATAATTTTGCTAAAAAGCATCCAATTATTTTATCTCCAAAACATAAATTAACTAGTCTCATATTATCAGATGAGCATAAAAGGCTTTTACATTGTGGTCCCCAACAATTGTTGTTCTCTAAAAGAGAAAGATATTGGCCACTATGTGGTCGGAGTACTTCGAGAAAAATAACTCGTAGTTGTGTGACTTGCTTTCGAGCGAAACCAGTCCCGGAACAATATTTAATGGGTAACTTGCCAAAAATTCGTGTTACACAAAATTCCCCTTTTTCTAGTGTAGGTATTGACTACGCTGGTCCCATTTTAATTGAGGATAGGAAATTAAGAGGGGCAAGGATGATAAAAGCTTATATATGTATATTTATATGTATGTCCACTAAAGCAATGCATATAGATCTCGTTACCGATTTATCATCAGAAGCATTTTTGGCAACACTTAGACGTTTTATAGCTAGAAGAGGTAAACCTTGTTAGCTCTTTTCAGATAATGGCTCTACTTTCATTGGAGCTAATACACAATTGAAGGAATTTTATTGCTTTCTTCGGTCTTCTTTCGATGCAATAACGAATACTTTGTCAAAAGACAATATTTCATGGCATTTTATACCAGCTAGGTCACCCAATTTTGGTGGTTTATGGGAAGCGGGTGTAAAAAGAATAAAATATCATTTGAAGCGAGTCGGTAATTTGCAAATGACTTATGAAGACCTTCTTACAATACTAACTCAGATTGAATGCATAATTAATTCAAGACCCTTGACGCCACTATCGTCAGACCCAGCCGATTTTGAACCCTTGACACCAGCCCATTTTTTGATCGGGAAAACAATGACAGCTATTCCCAATCAACCTCTGCTTGACATCAAAGAATCTCGACTGAACAAATATCAAAAGTCTTGCAGCACTTCTGGAATAGATGGCATCTGGAGTATATTTCCGAATTACAATAAAGGATGAAATGGAGATCAAATGTCGCAACTCTACTGAAAATTGGCAGTTTGGTACAACTAAAAGAAGAAAATCAAACCCCCCTGATGTGGAAGATGGGACGAGTAATTAGTATCCACCCTGGCATCGACAGTGTTGTTCGTGTGGCAACAATTAGACTATCTAATGGCAATGAAGTTCAGCGAACAGTTACTAAGCTTTGTGTTCTGCCAATAGAAAGTGAATGACGTTTTTAAATACCTATTCAAAGACTGTATCAATTTTTTTTTCTTATTTTGAGAGTTTCAAGGCGGGCAGTATGTTAGGTACTTTAGTTCAATTTGTTTGTTTCTGGTAAAAGAAAAAGTGATATGAGTTGTTATAGAAACCATATAACAATTTTAAGAAGTAGGAATCAAGGAAATAAACGTTTGAAAAGAAAATCAATTCCTTTAAGTTTTTAATTACAATTTGATTCCAAAAAGAAGTATGTACAGTCCACATTTTACAATATTTAACAACATGTTCTCAAGATTCGGGTTCCCAATGGAGCTACATTCCGACTGGGGAAGGACTTTCAAGTCGAAGTTATTCAAGAAAGTTTGTGAGCTGTATCAACAAGACTAGAACCACGGCGATTCACCCCCAGTCAGATGGCATGGTTGAAAGATTCAACCGAACTATGGAAGAGCATCTTTCCAAGGTAGTGGAAAAACAGCAAAAGGACTGGATCTGATACACCGGCTAGCATTATCTTCGGAGGGGAACTAAGCATCCAAGAGGTAGAAACACATGACTATGCAGATAAACTGAGAGACAGCCTGTTGAAAATCTAAGAAACAGCTCGGAAGAAGTTGATACTGGCAAATGACAGGTTGAAAGCTCGGCGGTAGAAAGGTGTATACACCAAATTAACGCCGTTTTGGGAAGGACCGTACAAGGTGAAGAAGAGGATCAACGACGTGGTTCGCAGAATCCAGCGCAGCCCTAGGACTAAGATGAAGGTTCTTCACCTCGAAAGATTGAAGCCCTATCATGATGAACCAATGATTTCGGGGTGATCAAAATTAGAGGGGGGCAGTGTTACGGAATTGCGTGGAGCCCGCCCCTGCGTTGTTCGTCACAAACGAGAAGTTGTTTACGACCGTTGACCTAGATTCGTCAACATCAATGACAAACATCGAATGGTCTCGATATTTCCAAGAAAACAGTCGAGACCATTTTCGAGAGATCGCCACTCTTCTGGAGGATCCGGACGTACTATATAAGCGGGTCACACGCGACAGACGAACAGTTTATTGAATACTGTGGTGCAGAGAAACAAAGTAATTCATATTAGCGAAGTCAAGAATTTTGATTAAGTGCAGTGCGATCGAATATTGAATTGTCAGAGTGTATTACTGTGTTGTGTTTGGAGTAGGATAAACGGATATTCAATTTATTCGCGTTATTTGTTATAGTCAGTTTCGTAACAATACTGTGGCATCCCGAGAACCGTGAGGTTCCTAGAAAAAATCAGCGATAAACTACATAAAAAAAGTTATTATCGAACCCTATACTCTAGTGGATCTATTCACTCATTCACATCAGATAAAACAATATTTTTTTCTCGGACAATTTCTACTTCAAGAGCAAGAAATTTTGTTATCGATATAGACATTATAATTGGAAAATTCGACAATAATAAGAAATGTTTTGTAAATGATAATCATTGTAATCAACAACATTATGAATACCACTTAACAAACAGCTGTGGGCCGGGAAAAATGTTCAAATTACTAAATGGTATTTGTTTATTTTACTACAATCCGGACATGGAAATTTCAAACATTCAGGTTGTGGGAAGCAAATGTTTTGAATACTTTCTGAGTCATTGATTAAAAGTTATTTGTTGTGGAGGGAATTCGTTTCTCGATATGTTTTTTGGGTTTTCTACCTTTCACAATGTAAAAAAGAAAAAAAAAAACAAGTTTACAAGGGCAAATAAATTGATTTGCCCAGATAAGTTACTGACAAATTAAATCATTATCTCAATAATTATTTGGTTAACGGACATATTTTCTTATTTTTATAACACGCTTTTCAAATCAAAATATACTTTATGGTTACTTGTTGACAAAGCTTTGTGAAAGGGACATAAACAATTAAACAATTATTAATAATTAATAATAAAAATGCTTACTCATAAATACAAATATATACATCACACATACAAACACAACTAATAACACTTCCATAACATGGTAAAATGTTATTAGTTGATTGTCATACTACACATTAAAATTTCAACAATACTCAACAATTAAAAATTACATTTATACGCTATATAAACTACATTCAGTAGTCAGAGGAATTACAATATAATAAAAAAAATAATAATAATTGGGTGTACAGTGCTAGTCATACATAATGATCTAACTAAGGTTGTCACTATAGAATTCCTGTAGGTTGTAATATGCCTTTTTGAGAAGGATATTCTTAATTGAATTTCGAAATAGTGCGAGATTTACTGTGTTCTTGAGAAGGCCAGTTAGGTGGTTATAAATCTTCCTACTCCCGAATATAAGACAATTTTTTGTCAAGGATGATGTTGGTATGGGCATACTAATATTATTGTGTTGACGGGTTATATAACAGGGTCTATTATTTGGCTCTTTTGATTTCGTTTTATGTATTAAGCACACTGTTTCGAGAATACATATACAAGTTAGCGTTAAAATTCGATGTTCAATAAAAAGAGGCTTACAATGAACCCTTGAACGACATTTACAAAAGTACCTCAATGCTCTCTTTTGAAGTAGAAATATTGAATTCATTAACTGGTTAGAGCAGGAACCCCAGAATCTTATGTGAGATTCAATCAGTGAGAAGTACGCTATTCTGCCTGAATTGAGGCCAAGTTCATTGGTAATGACTCGAACAGCATAACAGCCTGATGGTAATTTTTACTGAGTTTTTTATGTGCGCTTCAAATTTCAATTTGTCATCTAGGTATAAACCTAGAAATTTGGTGTGGGGTTGGCTAGTTACCCTCTGATTGCCTAAAGCTAGGTTATCAAAGTTGAATTTGAAGGTGAGTATGCTTGTTTTTTCAATGTTGAAGCACAGCAAGTTGGAGTCAACATTTTTTCCGTGCCACATTACTGTGGTGTCGTCTGCAAACATGGTGAATTTTCCGGAAATGTTGATATTACCAAGATCATTTAAATAAATAAGAAAAAGAATTGGTCCCAATACTGAGCCCTGGGGAACACCATAATCAATAATTGAAGGGTTCGACAATTTATTATTACATTTCACCATCTGAATTCGGTTAGAGAGATACGATTTTAGCCAGTTATAAGCTACACCTCTGATTCCATAGCAATCCAGCTACTGGAGCAGTATTCCGTGATTTACACAATCGAATGCTTTGGAAAAATCACAAAACACTGCTCGAACAGCTTCACCAGCATTCAATTATGTGTAAACTGCCTTCAACAGGTTGAAAATAGCATCATTGGTGCTTTTATTAGATTGGAACCCAAATTGAGAGGACGAAAATATATTATGTCGATTTAAGAATGATACTAGTCTTTTCTTAACTAGCTTCTCAATTATTTTCGAGAGGGTTGACAGTAGTGCGATTGGTCTAAAGTTCGAGGGTTCTTCGAGTTGACCACCTTTATGCAGTGGAATTATAATAGCAGTTTTCAAGCAAGTAGGGAATTCACCTGTCATAAATGAAATGTTAATTGCTTCGACTAATACATGCAACGCCTCATCTGGCAAATTTTGTAATATTTTCACCGATATTTCATCCAACCCACAAGATTTTTTATTTTTCATTTGGTTAAAGATTTGAGTTCGTCAATGTCAGTGTTATATAAGTAAAAGCTATCTGATATGGATATATGTTTGAGATAATGTAAGGGGTCAGTCATTGGTACTATGTCTAGGTCAGTTTTTTAGCTACTGTACAATAAAATTCATTAAGTTTGTTTGGTTCAATGTTCATATGGGAGGGGAGATGAGTACTTTTGCCCCTTAGGTTGTTTATTATAGACCAGTTTTCGCGCATTTTGTTTTTTGCATTCTCTATTCTGTGTTTGTAGTAGTTTTCCTTAGCAGCTTTTATTACGACTTTGTAGGTGCGTCTGTAATTATAGAAGTAGAGTAAAAACCACTCATTAGTGGTGTGCTTTCTTATTATGTTCAATGACCTAAGGTTTGCAGCCGATTTTTTTATTCCTAGGGATATCCATGTTTTTTTATTTTTTCCTTTGTCCTTTATTTTCTGTAGAGGAAAACAATTTTGAAAGGCAAGCAGAAGAGTTTTGTGAAATGCATTGAAGGGTTCAGGGGAATTCAGAACTGGCACCCAGTTTATTGTAGAAGATAGTTCCTTAAATTTGTCAAAATTCACTCTATTGAAGATTCTGCCAAACCTGTGCCTCTTTTTCTTCGGGATCTCATTTATTAGGAAGGAGGTGTAGATTGCCTCATGGTCAGAGAATCCTGCATGAATGACAGTGCAATCAATACTTTTTCTATCAAGGTTGGAACAGACATAGTATATGACAGTTGATGAGTGTGAAGAGATTCGAGTAGGATTTGATACATGTATAGTATGATTGAAAGAAGTTAACAGATTGTTCAGAGTGAGTGAAACTGGGGATTGCTCATTCGAGAAATCTATATTGAGATCCCCGGCTATAATTAATTTCGAGTTGATGGGTAATTGTGTAAGAATAAATTCAAAATTTTTGAAGAATATGTTCAAATCTGAGTTTGGAGTCCTATACATGCAGATTATATATAGATTATTGGCCCTATTGTATACCAAGGAAAACTCGAAAGTATGCTCTACAATTAAACTATCATAATTAGTGATATTTTCCAATACGAATGTATTTGAGAAGTTATTTATCAATATCAGAGTTCCACCATTGTTTAAAGTTTTTCTGCAATATTTTGAAGCTATAGTGTAGTTAGGAACATAATAGGGTTCATTTTCTTTAAGTCAGTGCTCTGTTATTAGAATTAATTCGGGTAATTCCTGATTTTCAATGAAAACTGGGAGTTCATCAGATTTATAGCGAATAGATTGAATATTTAATGAGATAATTTTTGACGGCCATTTTTTGGAGTTATAGATGAGTAGGGTAAGGTTGTCGATCGCCTAAAAAGGGGATTTCCGCAATAGGGGCATGAGTAGAGCATGTCTGGTTGGATTCATATGTCATTACTCCTCACTTTGATTGTTTTCAAAACAACTTTTCTTTTTTAATTGGATATAATTTTTTTTACCTTTTGGATTATCTCGAATTTTGAGCCTTTTTCCATATCATCGGTGAGTAGTACAAGAGATGAGTACAATGTTAACTCATCTCTTGAATCTAGTTACTTTAGTTAATATTTTCTTATTTATGATGTGATCAAGCGGTTCATTGCAACCAGAAAGTATCAAAACATTGGAGGTTTTACTTATTGGTAATAGTTGTTTTAAAGCAGCATTCAGTCTTGTTATTATTGCTTATGTTTATAGTGCTGAATAATACTATCATATAATCATCTGAGCCATAGCTTATAGCATCTAAGAATGTATTTTTTGTCAAGTCAGAGAGTTCACTATGTGGTTTTATAAGTTCCTCTATGATAAGTCTATTTAGTACTCTAGAAAAGTTAATTGCATATTCATCACCTAAAATCAATATTTTTGTCTTGTCAGAGTTAGTGTAGTCATCAGTTCTTTCTTCCGATCGATAAGAAGTCTGCATTTCACTGTCTTCTTTGTTTATACTAGCTTCTGCAATCCTGATTTCCTCCGCTAATGTGAATGTGTCATTTTCGTTTTCAGCGTTTCCAATTTTGCCGGGATTTTCATGATCATTTTGGGTTGGCTCTAAGCTATCCAATGACAACTCTTGATTATTGCTAATTACTTCCACATGGAAGTCATTTGATAGGTTGACTGATTTATTTTCAAATTTATTTTCAAGTTTATGAGGGGTGGAACGTTTTTTGAGTATTCTTTTGTGTTTCTTGTGACATTTTATTAGCCTCACTTGTAACTAACAAACAATGTATTCAAATCTTCGAAGTCGATTTTAACCTACTTCTAAATATCGTATCGAAACTTGGTATGTATATGTAGTTTGGATGACAATACTATAATTTGGTATCTTGAAGCTGATACTGGAACTCTTCAGTGACTACTAGTAAAATATGGTGAATGCACTGAGGCCGTTCTCAGCATAATTAACAGTTCAAAGATATGGCGAATGCACTGGTTCAACGAGGCAAAAAAACTGGGTTCGGTAACGAGGGTCTGATGATGGAGTCAGGAGATATCATAGTGGAACTCTTCAGTGGCTACTAAACCCATCGAGTTTGGGGTCATATGATTCGTTTATATTGCACTTGGTGTCGAGGGTCTGATAATGGAGCCAGGAGATGAAAAGTGGAACTCTTCATTGGCTACTAGTAAACCGCTCGGGTTTGCGTTTCTTTGACTGGTTTTAGTGCTGTGCAGCTCGAAATAGCCCACCCAAGCCAAGGTGAGAAAGGTGCCAAGGACTGAACGATGCCAAAATTATGTTGCGAGCTAATATTGATGAGGAGGAAGGTTTCGTCTATGGAACAATTGGTTTCATATCTGACATCATATGGCCTCATTTCCGTCGTGACCAAATGTATGACACCGACATTCCGTTAATTAAAATAAACTTTGGTAAGGATGGCGAACATGTAATTAAGCCCATAGGAAAACAATTATCCGTCAAGTACAGTTATGGCACTGTTGAAAGGCGTATGTTACCAGTGATTCTGAGTTGGGCGTCGACAGTACATAAGATGCGAGGTTGTACGGTGGATCATGCAGTGATCTATTTGGGACCTCGTACCTTTGAGTCGCGTAAAATCGTACCTTTGAGTCGCGTAAAATCGCTAAATGGACTTCAGATTGAGAAACTCGACTGCTCAAAGCTCACAGACTCCTTGCAATACTGAAGCATTGACGGAAATGGAAAGAATGCGTGATCAAAGATTAAATTTCCATGCGCAAGAGCGTGAGTGCAACAGAAGGGAACAATAAATACCCTATGATCCTACTCATACGAATAATCACGTTGAGACTTGGTGTACCTTACTTGTAATTATATGTAAATATTATAACTCAATTGATATACAATTTAAAAAAATGCTAACTAAGCCAACTGTAAATGCATTCTGTACCAGTAATAAATATGTTAAAGTTATTTTAAGACTAAAAAGTGAAAAATTAAAATATGTGGTTTGAAAAAAACTAAGAAACGCGCTTTTATCACGCACTAAAATTATAAAATAATTGAATTGACTAGTATTAGTTACGATATGAGTATAGTTTTCCCAATATCAATTGCAGAAGCATAAACAAGTCTTGCGGCGAAATCCTGTGAGCAGCAGTGGCGGAGATAACTAATTTTATTTAGATATTTTAAGATTTTAAAAATACTTCATAAATAATGAAAAATGAAAAAAAAATGAAAGACAAGCTTTCATTTATACAAATATATTAAGAAAGAAAAATAATTTCTTTCATTGTTTGATGTAGGTTATTATTATATCCTAAAACGTATTTCGATCGGCACACACCAAGACCATAGACGCTACTGGTTTTTAATCTTTCAGAGCTATTAAAACACAAATATAACGCGTGATTTATGACCTCCCATCGTAGACACACCTGCCAGCATCGATGTCCAACTCGATTGGCCCAGACGAATCGGGTGTACAATAGACAGCCGCCACTCGAGTCCACGTTGACTATCGGCTCTTTTGATCTACCGTTTGCCGACGGAAAATGTTTACGAGTAGTACAGATTATTTTTCGTTCTGTTTCTTCGCATATACGCTCGTGTTAGCGAAGTGAGTTTTCATTTGCTCCCTATATAAACAGCTTCTGCAATTGATATTGGATGGACTATACCTATGCATTTTACCCTTGCCAATATTTTATCTTCATAATTTTTTTATACAATACGTGGTGGATGATAAATATCCTAGATAGTTATTAGTAAGTTCATCACTTCTTTTATATCTAACGATGAATTTAAAAAGCGTGGAGCGCTTTTTGGTTGTGTGAAATTTTAATATATTTAAACAAAGCGCTCCACACTTCTTGAATGAATCATTAAATATAAAAAAGTGACAAGCTTACTAATAACTAATTAGGATATCTATCATCCACCACGTATTGTCTAAAAAAATATATTTTTGCGTTTACTCTACAATGAAGTTAAAATATTGGCGAAGGTAAAATGCATAGGTACTTAATTATTTTACAATTTTTAGTGCGTGATAAAATCGTGATTTTAGTTTTCTTTAAACTACATATTTTTCATTTTCAAATTGTGGACCGCAAAAACCCGCTCGACATGGTTTTTGTATCTCGATAATCTTTTTATATCATTTTTATGTCAAATATGCAAATTCATTCGAGCAGAGTAAACGTCATATTTTATGAATAATGTTGCTTGGCGAAGAAAAAAATTATTTGAGAAAAGAAGTAACTTATTGGGGTGAGTTATTTATCCAAAAAAGGAAACATAGTGCCTCTACAAAAAATAGTTTTCAAGCAATGTTTGAGAACTTCTCATATTATTAAATAATTGTTCTATCCTACCGGTAAAGTGCCTCTTTTTTTTAACACACTGTACCAGAACTTCCCTACTCGTAAAAAATTATGTACAAGACACGTTCCCCGATGTAACAACAGAGATAAATAATTACAACATATATTCGCAAATGTATTGTGCTCTGTAAAAGATTAAATATAACTTCGAGGTTTCGTTCGCCAACTATTTTTAGTAAGCAAATTTTTGGAAGTCGCCAAAAACATTCGCTGACAATTCCGAACGTCGCAACCTGTAAAATCGTTTAGATTCCTTATATAATTTATCATCTGTACCATGTGCTAAGTAAGTTTCCCCTCCTTCATTCTCAACTGTTGAACTTTGCTCTTATTAAAGATTACAAAAATAGGTTCTAAGAAATGTGAATTCCACAAGCGGAACGCAAATTTCACCACCGAAATCAAGACGTAGAACCTACATAGCACATAATGTCTAATGGAGATCGATTTTTTGTGCATATCATGTCCAAACGTACATGGACATAAATTCATTTGAGGCAAACAGGTTGTACATTGATCTGGATACCTAAAAATGCACATACGGTAGATGCACAAAAGTGATCACCGGACCACATTTGCATATACATTCTTAAATGGAATACATTTATTGCTTCAAAAACATACAAACAGTTCATAGCAAGGATTCGAAAGTACAGGTGCTACTATAGATTGAGCATGTCTACAAAAGAGACAGAAACTAAAAAAAATAGAAACAAACAGGCAAAATAAAGGTCAACAAGCGAAAGAACAGATTAAGGTATAGTACATAATAATAAAAGAAAACTCATTCATTTATCACAAAAGATCGAAGTCTCAGGATATTCCAGATATAATTGGATATAATTTTGGCAGATTTCGAGGAAATATTACCTAGATTTTTTTTTACATTTTCAGAAACCAATGAAAACTTTTAATTCAAATCATTAATGTACGTTTTGGCCAATCAAAACATTATTATAGTGAGAATAATCTACCTAGAAAATTGCCGCGGGAATAATTTGAGGTATTTTGTTTTTTTGTCTGACAACGTATATTTTTAATTTGTCGTCCGTCATCAATTCGCATGAAAAGTAAGAAATTTAACAAAACCAGTTTAGTACCTTGTATCATTGTGCGAGGAAATGTGTATATGATCGTAACATCAAAAAATAATCTATATAATACCAGCCGAGAGTTCGACAAAATAGAAAATAACTCTCCAGATTTATTTCTCAAACTTGTTGCCATTTGGCAATAGCCACTCGTTGGGTAAGATGTCTAAAAACCCTGGTGCTTGAACTGATTCGATATTGTTTAGATTTTCGAGGGGACACTGAGATGTATAAAAACCCTGGTGCTTGCACTTATACCTGTAGAAGTTTGGGATCGACTTGGCGACACTTGGCTTACTTTATAATAGAGATTACTAGCGTGTCAGATGGCGCCAATTTCGATTTAGTTTCAATTCAGTAACATGGTATATTTATTTACTCAGATTTCTTTTTGAGGCGAACTGTGCGCGAGTTCTAATTCTAGCTTTGCTATTGGTTTAAAAGAGACATCTGTCAAACTTCACCAATAACAAAGCTAGAATTAGAAGCCCCCGAACATTGCACAAAGAAAGCACGGTTTGAATTTGAGGTTAACTGCATTTTGACAGACGGAGAATTGGAAATGAAATTGTCATTAAATTGCAGAAAATATAAAATTCAATGCATACAATATAATGAACTATGGAAATTTCATTATTAGTCAATTCGTCAAGATTTGTACATTCTTTTGGTACTAAATACAGGCAAAAATTTGAATCTGCGGCTTTATACTGTCCACACAAAATGCAAATGTGGCCCATTCTACAAAAAGTATCCTTACACACTACCTGAAAATAAACAATTCCTCACGCACTAATGAACTAATGAACGAGTGGATTTTTTAAAGAACAAACTCAGGAATAAGCTAAGCAAGATTTCATATCAAAGAGATGGAAAACGCATAGATACCGACAAAACCTGAAAATAATTTCATATAAGATGCTGCAGATGTCAGAAATTAAGTTCTGACATTAAGCGAGAATAAAGACAAACATTTTTGGACGGCGCCATCTACCACAGAGAAAGAAGCTCTGTTGAAGTAACAGGTGGTGTCCCCTCAAAAATCTAAACAATATCGAAACAGTTCATTCGCCAGGGTTTTAGACAACTTAGGGGACACCACCTGTTACTTCAAAAGAGCTTCTATCTGTCATATCTGTGGTAGATGGCGCCGTCCAGAAATGTTTGTTTATATCCTCGCTCAATGTCAAAACTTAATTTTTGACATCTGCAGCATCTTATATGAAATAATATTTGTCGGTGTTTATGCGTTTTCCTTCTCTTTGATTTGAAATCTTGCTTAGCTTATTCCTGAGTTTGAAAAAATCACTCGTTTATCAGTTCATCAGTGCAAGTACAAATTTTGACGAATTGACTAATAATGATATTTTCATAGTTCATCATATTGTATGCTTTGAATTTTATATTTTCTACAATTTAATTTTCAATTCTCCGTCAGTCAAAATCTTCGGAAAGAACATTTAGTTAACCTCAAATTCAAATGGTACAAAATACGAAAATCAACAACACGGTGCTTTCTTTGTGCAATGTTCGGGGGCTTCTAATTCTAGCTTTGCTATTGGTGAAGTTTGACAGATGTCTTTTTTCAACCAATAGCAATGCTAAAATTAGAACCCGTGAACAGTTTGCCTCCAAAAGAAAGCTGAGGAAATAAATATATCCTGTACTGAATTAAAACTGAAACGAACATGGCGCGATCTAAAATGATAGTAATATATATTATCAAGCAAGCCAAGTGTCGCCAAGTTGATCCCAAACTTGTACAGGTATAAGTGCAAGTACCAGGGTTTTTAGACATCTTACCGTTGGGTTCTCGTGCCTATTGCCTGGCAACAAGTTTTCGAAAATCTGCCGAATTATTTTCACTAATTGAAAAATCCACGATAAAAATGAAGTTATTTTTTGGGAATGTCTAACAGAAAACAACTACTTCCCCGGCTAAAGCCACGCTGGACATTGAAGTACATCTGATAGATATTCTGAAAAAATCTGAAATTGAAAATTTGCGTTTTCATTCAGATAGTTATTCGATTTTCTATTCCAGTCTTAATTGAGAACTCATAAAGATGAATGAGGCAAAGAAAAATGTTTTCCAAAAGAGAGTATTCACCAGAAATCATTCTTAACATGGACGCAAGAGAGGCATCGCATTCACTAGGTCTTCAATACATTTTTGTCGACGAAAATCTATTTCACGCTTCCACGATCATCAGGAAGACCGGAAGAAATGGGAAACACATTTCCAAGAAGCAATATCACTTTGCAGAAATGGAAAAAGTCATTTCTTTTGGAGAGACACTTTGAAATTAGTGTTTTTTGACATTAAAACCTGTCATGGGGTATGATAGATTGATAGATTGATTTGTTGAAAATATGAACAGGATGTTCATAAAATCAGATGTGGAATCATCTGCGACTGAAAGATAAACTTTAGTCACCATCTTCCATCGTCAAGAAAAGGGAAAAAATCTCAACATGAATACCCCACAAGAGGTTATCTTGACGATGGAAGATAGTGACTAAAGTTCATCTTTCAGTCGCAGATGACTCCACATCTGATTTTATGAACATCCTGTTCATATTTTCAACAAATCTATTTTCACTTTATTCTCACTGTCTTGTGGTATTACAACTGAGAATAAATAAGGTTGTCAAGGCTGGATAGAGAGTTGGAGTTGTGGGATTTCATTGCACAATAAATTGGACACTCAAATAAAATGTGTTCGATGGTTTCCAGCTTGTTCATGTTACATATTGTACAAATTTCCCTCGGATCTACTCTATAGGTGGAGTGAATTTAATAATGTATTTATTACAAAGACGGAGATGTGCAATGGTTCTTTCAACCTGAATGGGTATATTGAGGCTTAAAGAATCTTGGTTTGACCTGCTGACTCTGAAAAAACAATGAAGAGAAGAAAACGTAGTAGCACGATTCGAAAGTAAAACATCATCTTGGAATAGCTTTTCCTGGAATTTGAGTAATATAATTTTTTATGGGTAGTGATAGAACCACGTTTGATTTGAGACCAAATTTCGGGTGGGTTTAGAGCGTTGAAGAGACTGTTCAGTTGCAGTGTCCAGTTGTACTTTTCGTCGCAGTTGTCAAGTGCAAGGTGTCTTTTGAGACATACAGAGTGGGCCATTGAAAACGAAACAGCGGCTCTGTAGGTCGGCAGAACCGAATTATATAAAAACGCTCGGACATGTCAACTACATTTTCGAGGGAGACATCGTTCGCGATGAAATTCACCCGAAATTCATTCCATCCCTCGGAGCTGTGACCGCCACCCCTCAATTTTTAAATGGCAACATATGGCAAGTGATACCTCATTGGAAAGGTAATTTCCTTCTTAATATCAAACAACAAAAATAAATTAATTCTATCGATTCGTTTTCGAGATATAGGAACTTGAAGTTGGGAAATCACTTTTTCATCCTCATTTACTTGATAGAAAAACATTTACGGTTCTTAAGAATCGATAAAAAGACGTTTTCTCAAATTCGACTCGAATACGCGTACAACAAAACATGTATGAGATAAATTTTTTCGACAAATCGCAATTGTGGACGTCTATCAGTGTCAAACTGATCTTTGATTGAACGACATTAGAGTGAATTACTTGACTAAAGCTGCTGAATATCTTTCCGCAATAATGGTGTATACGATCGCGGAGAGAGTTGAAATAATAACAATTTTTTTTAAGAATGATGAGTGCGGTAACCGTTCAGCTAATTTGTTTAATGAAACACATCCAGATAAACTTGTTGCTAGAAAATACGTTCTAGAATTAGTGCAAAAATTTCGTCAAACTGGATCGGTAGCCAACAAGAAACAAGACCCAGAACGTGAATATCCGTTGAAAAATGAAGCTGTTGAAGTTGTACTTGTAGGACAAGTTCATGCAGACCCAACATTGAGCACAAGGAAATTGGCTAGTGTATCAGTAGAACCGTTTGGTTTGAATGAAGACGATTTTGATAGGCGACAGGAATTTTGTGAAATTTCCTTTTCAACATCTGCTTTTCTGAAGAGTCTACATTCTTTTTGAATTCGACTGTGAATCGTCATAATTGTCGTTATTGGTCAAATGCCAATCTACATGTTTTCCACGAAGTCCATACTCAAACTCCCCAAAAACTCAATGTCTGGGCCGGTAGTTTTGGGGACCGTTTGACTGGACCAGTATTTATCGACGGTAACCTGACAGGTGAAACTTAATTGGAATTATTGAATGAATTTGTTCATCCACAATTAGTAGACATCATTGAAAATGAGGATCGTTACCATGGAGACCACTTGATATTTCAACAAGACGGGGCACCTACACATTATGCACAGCCTGTTAGGGCGTTTTTGGATAGAATGTTTCCTGGAAGTTGGATTGGAAGAAGAGGCTCTATAGAGTGGCCAGCCAGATCTCCAGATTTAACCCCACTCGACTTTTTCCTGTGGGGTCACTTGAAAAACAAAATCTTTGCAACCGAACCAGAATCGCTGGAAGATTTACGGAGGAGAATTATTGAAGAATGCCGTCGAATAACGCCGGAAATGCTACGAAATGTGAAGTCTCGTTTTAAACAGAACTTGTACTATTGCATGGAAATGGGTGGTAGACAGTTCGAACATTTAGTTCATCGACAATAATAATTATTGCGACAGTTGCTTTATCAGATATTGATTTTATTGATTGAGTGAATAAAGAGAGATTTCCCAACTTCAAGTTCCTATATCTCGAAAACGAATCGATAGAATTAATTTATTTTTGTTGTTTGATATTAAGAAGGAAAATACCTTTCAAATGAGGTATCACTTGCCATATGTTGCCATTTAATAACAAAAAATTAAACCGACGAAAAAATCAACTGAAAAGCAAAAAATAAAATAAAACTTCTTAGTCTAAATGATAATTGAGCTCCTAAACTAATGTAAGTAACTGATTTTGAGTCGGCGCCAAACAAACAATTATCGAAGATCATTATCTATGAAAGAAGTCATCAAAACGCAGCCGTGCATCTCGCTGCCATCATTTTACGCTTCACCTAATTCTATTGCTAGTTTGTTTGGCGCCGACTCAAAATCAGTTACTTACATTAGTTTAGGAGCTCAATTATCATTTAGACTAAGAAGGTTTATTTTAGAAAAAATCGAATTAAACGGTTTTCTTCACATAAAGGATTCAATATAGAATTGAACCAGAAAATGGTAGATCTCAGGTGAAAAACAACTACTTTCCTGGCAAATACCACGCAGAACGTTGAATGATATTCACCTGAAAATCCATGCATACTTCCATATAATATCAATGGACATTGAATGCAAATGTTTTTCGATAAGCTCGATTATGTTTAATTTATGTCGTGTTCACCTAACAATCCGCATACCGGTTTCAGGCTTCTTGGCCCTCATCAGTACGGAGTAGTCAACCAGCCAAAGGTCCAAAGAACTCTGGCTGAAGTGAGACACAACGTAAACAAACCATCATCGAGCTTGTAACACCTATAGGTACGCCGGAAAAGATAAACTTTAACTGGCGGTACCTAGTGACAGAAAGAAACACTCCGAAAATCTCCCACCTCGATAGGTTTCAAATAAGAGACCCCTTCTAGTAGGAGTGGCAAGCCCGTCTAGCATATAGTGAAAGATAAGTGCATGTGAAGTGGAATGAATAGAAAATCGAATTAAACGGTTTTCACATAAAGGATTCAATATAGATGAACAGAAATGGTAGATTCAGGTGAAAACAACTTTTCCTGGCAATACGCAGAACGTTGAATGATATTCACCTGAAAATCATGCATACTTCCATATATATCAATGGACATTGAATGCAAATGTTTCTTCGATAAGTTCGATTATGTTTAATTTAGTCGTGTCACCTACAATCGCATACGGTTTCAGTTTGGCCTCATCGTACGGAGTAGTCAACCAGCAAAGGTCAAAGAACTCTGGCTGAAGTGAGATACACGTAAACAAACATCATCGAGTTGTAACACTATAGGTACGCCGGAAAGATAACTTTAACTGGCGGTACTGTGACAGAAAGAACACTCGAAATTCATTCGATAGGTTTCTAATAGAGTCCTTCTCAGTAGAGTGGCAGCCCGTCAGCATATAGTGAAAGATAAGTGCCATGTGAAGTGGAATGAATAGAAAAATCGAATTAAACGGTTTTCTTCACATAAAGGATTCAATATATGCTAGACGGGCTTGCCACTCCTACTGAGAAGGGATCTCTTATTTAGAAACCTATCGAGGTGGGAGATTTTCGGAGTGTTTCTTTCTGTCACTAGGTACCGCCAGTTAAAGTTTATCTTTTCCGGCGTACCTATAGGTGTTACAAGCTCGATGATGGTTTGTTTACGTTGTGTCTCACTTCAGCCAGAGTTCTTGACCTTGGCTGGTTGACTACCCGACTGATGAGGACCAAGAAGCCTGAAACCGGTATGCGGATTGTTAGGTGAACACGACATAAATTAAACATAATCGAGCTTATCAGAAAGAAACATTTGCATTCAATGTCCATTGATATTATATGGAAGTATGCATGGATTTTCAGGTGAATATCATTCAACGTTCTGCGTGGTATTTGCCAGGAAAGTAGTTGTTTTTCACCTGAGATCTACCATTTTCTGGTTCAATTCTATATTGAATCCTTTATGTGAAGAAAACCGTTTAATTCGATTTTTCTATTCATTCCACTTCACATGGCACTTATCTTTCAAGGTTTATTTTATTTTTTGCTTTTCAGTTGATTTTTTCGTCGGTTTAATTTTTTGTTAAAAAGTTTTTATTTTTTACTTTTCGGTTCCGTATTTTGTCGGTTTAATTTTTTGTTAAAAAGTTTTTATTTTTCAATTTTTTGTGGCTAAAATCTACCAATAACTACCTACTTGTTTTTTGATTACTCACCCACCTTACTTCAACTATTACCAGTTAAATAATATGATTATCTACTTTTACTATTTGTTGTAATATAAATTATTTTCGTTGTTTTGGTTAGTTTATTTCATTACTGTGTATATCATTCCATCCTCTCATAAAATATACTGATTCTGACGGAACAAGAATAATGTCAGTAGCGATCTGTCATTGTCAACTACGTATGTGTGTGCTAATGTTCACTAGTGAAAAATCAATTATCCCCTATTTTTCAACCCGTAAGGGTGGCTAATTCCTTTCGAAATCCAAATATGAGGTATACCCTATCTATTAAAAAAAGAATCATCCAAATCGAAGAACCCAGTACAAAGTTATGCCTGATAGAATCGGTTAACGGACCAGAATTCAGAGGGTGAGCGATCAATATCCTTCATTTCGCTACCCTTAGGGGTGGATTTCATCTTTTAAATTCAAATGGGACCAAAGTCGAAGTACACCCTATCCACTGAAAAAATAATTATCGGAATCGGACGCCTCAGTAAAAAGTTATGCGTGATCATACATAAAAAAATATGATGGAAAAACATAAAATATACGGGTCCTCCTTTTTGGTTTCGTCGGTTAAAAATTGAGGGGTGGCGGTCACAGCTCCGAGGGATGGAATGTATTTCGGGTGAATTTCATCGCGAACGATGTCCCCCTCGAAAATGTAGTTGATGTGTCCGAGCGTTTTTATATGATTCGGTTCTGCCGACCTACAGAGCCGCTGTTTCGTTTTCAATGGCCCACTCTGTATATTATAGGCCAATCAATAGAGATTTTCTGCTCTATTGATTCTGTGACAAAAGGAAACCGACTGTGCCATCATACGAAAGTTATATCCTGTTATGTTTCCTACTCCCAACTGTCATTGTTTAATTTGTTATAAACATTTTAAAGCATTTTTTAATTTTCTATCGTTTTTGTCTTGTAACTTGAAAACTAATAAAGCAATCTCGATACTTTCAATGGATTTGAATGCAAATAAAATGAGCCCTAGCACAACTCGAAAAAATCAGCTTTAAAAAAAATCATAACTTTGCCACTTTTTAAGTTGTAGTGCAAACTTTCCACGCCATAGTAGTGATTAATATGTAATTTATGTGTGAAAAACTCGGGCACTGTCGCACATTAGTTTTGGTATACTTGCAAACTGAATTTTTTAATGCACTTTATTGCAGCGTCATAGGCGGTCCGATTCCAATTTCTCGAAAAGGTTTTTACAGTAGAAGAATAGTTCTACAAAACGTATAATCTCATTTTGTGTTCAAATACTGCAAAACAGGTGAAAAATACTCGCAAACGTTACTGAAAATGGACGAGTGCGTGAAAGCGGCTGAGTAGTGGGGGTAGAGCAGCAGACGCGGGGAAGCGTATGTATAGTAATACAAGCGCGCTGCGCCCGTTATGAATCTGCTGCTCTACCCCCACTCCTGAGCCGCTTTCATGCACTCGCCGGTTTTTGTCATGTTTGCAAGTATTTCTCACCTATTTCGCAGCATTTTAACGCAAAATGAGAATAGTCATTTTGTAGTACTATACTTCAACTCTCAAAATCTTTTAGAAAAATTGAAATCGACCACCTATGACGCAACCAGGTCCGCTGCAATAAAGTGCATTAAAAAAATCAAATTGCAATTATGCCAAAACTAATAATTCAACGGAGCCTGAGTTCTCCACACATAAAGTTTTTATCAATAACTACTATGTCGTGGAGAGCCTGCTTCAAAACTTGAAAAATGGTGGTGTTACGAATTTTAAAAAAACGCAGATTTTTTCCGGTTTTTTTCCGTTAAAATGCTTTTAAATGTTTATAACAAATTGAGCAATGACAGTTGGCAGTAGGAAACATAATATAAGTAGTATTTTTGTCACGAAAAAATCTCTATTAGGTAATTGGGTTTCATCCATACTCGGTTTTTTGGTTATCCAATTCAGACAGAGTTTGAGAACATTGTAAATAAATTTTACTCTCCCGGTTTCTAGTCTGACAACATAGTCAGGTGACGTAATAGGCAGAAGTAAGATTCTTTTGAGGAAAACGCTCCAACATTTCAGCATATCTGAGACCCCAAACAGCAAAGCAATTGAACATGACGCTCACTACTAGGCTATCAAAAAGTTTCATTTTGCATTTCAAAGAATCTGTTTTGCTCGTGGAAATAACAGGAAGTATTGCAACTATTGCCTGTTTACCTTTAACCACTGAGCTAATTGTCATTATCTCTAAAGATAGAAGAAGATACTAATGAGACGCCAAGGTAGGAGTACTTGGAGGTAATCTGGACGTTTTTGTTTTCAAATCGAAATGTTGAAGAATCATCAACACAGTAGCCCCATTGTGAGAAACACATGATTTAATTTTTTTCGGTGTTAACAGTTAGTTCATTGAGACGGATAATTTTCACTTGTAATACGACTGGAGGTTAAAAAAATCCGAAAATAATTAAACCTCGTGTGGTATTCGGTAAGAAAATTTCACACCAGATTGTGTTTGAAAATTAAATAATTTTAGAATATATTTTTTGACTCTCAACAATGCCATTTTTTTTCGACAAGACACTAGCAAAACATAGAATGTTTTGATTGACTCAATTGTAACTTTGGGTTACTACAAGTGGTAGAAAATTATAATTTTGTCAATTTTTCATAGGTAGGAACATATTATAATAGATGCAGTTTGGGCACCAATGGATACTTAGCTTATAAATTCTTAATTTCTACTTATTGTAGTTTCATGAAAATATTAGTTTAGAACGTAGCATATTATATTCTAATATTTCATATCAATTTTGGGTTACTACAAGTAGTAGAAAATTATTATTCTATCAATTTTTCATATAGGTACGTACATATATAGATTTAGTGTGCTTTGCAGTTTCGGCAGCAATGGCTTCTCAGCCTATAAGATGTTGATTTCTACTTATTGTAGTAGCACAAAATCACTATTTTGGACGTAAAATATTATATTCTTTTATTTTATAGTTACTTAGAGCTACTACAAGAGTTAGAAAATTATAATTTTAACGGTTTTTCATAAAGGTAGGTACATAACAGATTTAATTTGCGTCACAGTTTCGGCAGCGATTTTAGCCTATAAATTGTTGATTTCTACTTGTTGTAGTTACATGGAAATAACATTTTAAGATTGAATATAGTTCATTTTTCAATTTTACATAAGTTTTGAGTAATTACAAGTGGTAGAAAATTGCTTTTTTGCGTTTTTATTGATTTTCTATACGCGCTTTATTGCATAGCATTCATAACCAGCGTCAGCGAACATCATAGGGGGCTGTGATCATCGTATTTTAACAGTACAAAACGTCAGCAAAAACTCGTGTTTTGTAGTAAAAAAAATATTGTGCAGTCAAAACGAACGCAAACTTTTTTGTTTTAAAAATGTATCGATTTGAAAATCTTTCTGTATGTAAAATATGCATAAAATAATCTGATGTAATGATGAATCATCGTACTATGTCTTATTTACCCGCATTAATAGGAGATTGTGGTTTCTATTTAAAAAAAACATGTCAAGAAACGTTGTTCCTCCACAAAAAGCCACATTAATTCAATTTGTTTCGAATTGTTCAGGAATATTTGCTTCTAAACTACTCGAAATTGAAAGTGATAAATGGAAAAATGGTGAATAAAATAGTGTCTAAATATTATAAATATTTTATTAGACATGATATTTAATTCATTCAATTCAAAATCCAGCTTTTTCGCCTTTAAGAAGAAAGGAGGTGTCCGAGGAATATAGAAAACATTTTAACTATGTAATTGAAATGTATCAAAATTAAATAAAGAAAGAAAACCAGTATTGTCAGAAAATATTATTCTGTCATTAAAACGTCAAAAAATTTCCGATTTGATTCGTTGTTGGGTACCCAAGAGAAAGAAATGTTCACTAAAATACATATGTTGCCATGGTGATCTGTGAAAAAAACCCAATTTGATTGGTTAAAAATTACTGGTGTGGAATTTTCAAGAATATTCATTTCATTTCATTCATTTCATTCATTTCATTCATTTCATTCATTTCATTCATTTCATTCATTTCATTCATTTCATTTATTTCATTCATTTCATTCATTTAATTTATTTCATTTATTTTATTCATTTCATTTATTTCATTCATTTCATTTATTCAAACTTTACAGTGGACAATTACAAAATTGTATAGGAATAGTCAAATGGGTACAAGTAGGTAGATTACAAAATATACAAATATTATCTGAACTAACAAATAGAAAAAGAAAGAGAAAGTAAAATAGAATAGAAAGATAACTATATACATTCACTTAGCTATTTTCAGATATTTTGGGAAAGATAATCTTCCACTGAATAATAGCATTTTTTTAACGCTGTGGAGGTCCTACATTGTTTAGTTTCATAGAGTCTGAGTGCTGTGATATTGGGCGAGTGTTTAGTTACATTCATGCTACTAAGAGGGATGTAAACATCGTCTTTACATCTGGTATTAAGTCCATGGCGAGAACTATTATTTATCTTTGTTATGAAAAACATAAAGACATGATTCTAAGATAAGGAGTGAAGGTACTGTTAGTATTTTCAAGTCTGTGAAAATGTTACGACATGAGGTTCTGCTGGATGAAAACATCTTGTGAAGAGCTGGATAAGCCCCAAAAGCATATACCGTAGCGGAGACGACTGTCAATTTGACAAAATGAAGATTCAGGAGTTGTTCTCTGTTTAGAATATTTTTTAGGTTTCTGAGTATATTTTAGATTTCAATATTTCGCAGTTTTTGTGCCAATCTAAGCATTCATCGATATGAAGCCCTAAAAATTTTACATTACCTGTATTTTTAGAAATTGGATTTGATGACTCATCAGCTTGTAAAATGATGTCATTACATATTTTTTTACGATTGCATTCAGGAGAAGTCTATTTGCTCTAGTCCAGTCACTTACTAGTTACAGGGCTTGATTGGCAGCAAGTATTTCATTGCATTCATCGGATATAATCATCGAAGTGTCATGTGCATATATTGTGAGTGAACCTTATATTGGTAATTTATCAGGATCGTTAATATATAGTATAAAAAGCACAGGTCTCAATATCGAGCCCTGTGGCACACCGATATAACTTCTGAGCGGTAGGAAGCTGTGTTGTTTATAACAACATATTGTTGTCTTCATGACAAACAACTCATTATTCATCGATGTGGATTCCCTCTTATGCCGTATTTTTTTTATTTTTTGGGTAGGATTTCGTGAATGATACAGTCGAACGCCCTGCTGAGATCCCAACAGGGCACTCGCCTGCCTCAATATTCTCCACAAGTTTTCCGTAATATAACACTATTATATACCCACATTTTAATTACTGCATGTCCATATTTCTCTGCTGTTCATCTGCGCAAATACATCGTTTGCAGCTACTTCAGAATAAAGCAATGCGTATTTTATTACGTTGCAGCAGGTTAACAGCGATAAATGATATGTTAATGAAGCTGAAATTTTTAAATATTTCCCAACTGATTATAGAGTCTGCATTAGTACTAATTTTTAAAATTGTTAATAAGCAAGCTCCTTTTTACTTGCAAGAATATATTATCAAAAGGGCAGATATAATACATTATAATTCAAGGTTCAATGACAAGTTCCACATGCAAGGCTTCAATACAAATGCTTTGGAAAAAACCATCTTCATCGAAGGTTTGAGAATATATAATGATCTACCTCTGTTGGTTAAGACATCAGCAAATGTAAAAAAAATTAAAACAAGGTTAAGAAAAATGTATTTTAATGTATAGGTTATATTGTTTATGTGTAATGATATCAATTGTAACATTTATGTACTGTTATATAATAGCTATTGATGCTAAATAAAGTTATATTCATTCTAATAAAAATGAATTGCAGTCATTGTTGATCTATTGCCAATAAAGCCATGCTGATTGTTTGAGAATGTGTTTATAGCAGTAGGACATGAATTTATCCAGGAATGCATACTCAAAAAAAATTGAAAAATTTAATGGTACTGTGATTGGTCGGTAGTTGGCTAAAATATGAGAGTTACCTTTTTTTAGGGTGGGGGTTATTCTGCCAGTTTTCAATATATCTGGAAATTTGCCTTCCGCGAATGATAGATTAACAAGGCGAGTAAATGGTTTTGCTAAAATATGTATGTTTTTTTTTTAGATGAACATGGGAACTTCATCGAAGCCCGATGAGTATTTATTTTTGAATTTTTTCTTTAGACGGTTGTATATTTCTGGTTCAGTAAAGGGACGGAGAACAGGAGTCACTAGTGGGTACCCTGTCTACTGTTTCGTGTGGTATTGAAGAGATTGGCAATATCCGTTGGGTTTTTTAGTATTGTGTCCTCATGGGAGATATATATTTTACTTCCGCTTTGATTTGTTTGGTTTGTCAGTTTTTTTACGATTTGCCACGCTGATTTGGAGGGGTTGCATGAATTGTCGATTTTGTTTTGAGAGAATGTTTTTCGAGTGTCTTTAACCAGTTGTTCATGCTTCCGTTTTTCTATTTTATATGATTCAGTTTTTTTTGCGAGGTCAATTTGAGATTCGGCAAGTACTACAAGGTCATCGGCATAAGATAGCACCATCAAGTCATTTTTAACCGACGAAACCAAAAAGGAGGAGGTTCTCTATTCGACGCGTATATTTTTATTATCAATATTAATTCGACGAGCCCCTTTATCTGAGATTCAAATTTCTAGGTCCGATATAAATAAATTGAATGAAAGGGTACTCAAGGACTCTCCTTGTAGGACCCCAGTAGTAACATCAAAAGATTTTGTGAAACCATCATTACCTTTCACTTTTAGAGAAGCATTCTCGTTTAGATTTTTGATAACTATTATTATATTAGAGCTAACACTAAGAGATAATAATTTCTGCCATAGTAGATGATGTGCAACAGAGTAGAATGCTTGCTTGAAATCAACGAACAGAGCGAATATTTTTGTCTTTTCGTGTCGTAAATGAAGTTGTACAGTGGTTTTTGAGAAAATTGGCTGGAAATCCTCAATTTTTAAGATATGTTCTCTTCACGGACGAGGCAAACTTCTCTTGAAATGCTATCACAAACTTTTATAACAACCATGTTTGGGCTCTGGAAAATCCGCAAGCAGTTAGTGAAAGACATTATCAGTATCAATTTTCTGTAAATGTATGGCGGCAATAATTGATGATTACTTGATAGGTCCTTTCTTTCTTCCGTTCCGACTGAATGGCGCAACTTACAGAGACTTTTTAGAAAATGAATTGCCGGGACTACTTCAGAATGTACCATTAGAAATTCGTATCCGCATGTGGTTTATGCATGATGGGGCTCCGGCCCATTTTAGCGTTGTAGCCAGGGAATTCCTTAACACTGTCTATCCAAATCGATGGATCGGTAGGGGTGTAGAAGAACCTAACCAGGCGTGGGCACCAAGGTCCCCAGATCTAAACCCGCTAGATTTTTATTTTTGGGGACATTTGAAGTTACTAGTTCATAAAACTCCAGGAGCAAACGAGAAAGATCTAAGAAACCGAATAGTAGACGCCTGTGAAACAATAAGAAACACACCAATAATTTTTGAGCGGGTACGAGATTCAATGACTAGAAGCCGGAATGCCTGTATCTTCGCTGAACAATTTATTTGAATACAATTTTGTTTCCTTTATTTTATTTTATTCTACATATTCAAATTTTCTTGAAATAAAATGTTGATATTTCTTGCAAATTTTATTAAAACAAATACAGATTTTGCACCCTTGATTCAAAAATAACTATTTTAAACGAGTAAAAATAAATAGAATAGGTGGCGCCTCCTACAAAAAAACTACTTACTTAAACGTCAAATTCATTTCCTAAGCATTCTTGTGAAAAATGCAAAATAATGGTAATAACTTCCACACGCATCGATTATCAAATAATCGACTAGAAATTTTCAAGTCCAAATCTAGAAAACGGTTGCTCATAACGACTTGTAACAATGGAAGCTTTTTTACGTAGATATGATAGAGGAATTGATTTTTTTACTGAAAAATGTGCTAGAAGTACGCTCAAAAAAGTTATGAATCTTCAAAAAAGAAAAAGACGTGTGTGTGGCGCCCCCTACGAGTAAGAGCAATAATAACATCAGGTTTGAATTCGACACCACAAAAAACTTCTCAATACCAATTTTCGTTTAATTAAGGTCAGTATTTCGAAAGTTATTTAAAAAAAACGAAAATAAAAATAAAACTTTAACACCCTGTGTTAGAAATATTCAATAATTTATTTAGAGATTGCATTTTTTATTCGAGCACCCTATAGATGGAAACAAAATGTAATCCAAAAAGTCAAATTGTACAAAAATATTGTCAAAGAGGAACTATTTCTGTCATAGAAAATAACATAATTTCAAGAGATTTGCTTAAAAACTATAGAGGCAATCGTAAGTTATTGAAGTTTTGTTAGTTATTGTGTTGTAATTTTATATATTTTCAGGAATTTGAGTATATCAATAAACTACCAATTAAATACTAGTCAAACTAGTGAAACACAAGGTTTATTATTGCATACTACAAGTTGGTCTCTGAAACTGTATTTAGGCATCACATAATCTCAACAAAGCTCAAATTCGACTCGGTCTACAAAATGGCTCCATCATTGTATGGAAGAACCAAGCGAGGCCACTGTCTTGTATGCAATCGACCATATCGTGATGAAAGGATGGTCGAATGTACAAAATGCATGAAATGGTTCTGCTACGAATGTGTTAATGTAACAGAAACTGTAGCTTCAGATGATCATTGGAGGTGTCCACCCTGCGATAGTATGCACTCAAAGGGCGCCAGGTCACAAAAATATGAAATTTCACTACAATCCTCAAATCGGCATGAATCCGTTCCAGTCAATTCATCAAAAAGTAATTCTTCCACACGCAGCAGGCGCAAACTGAAACTGCAACTCCTTCAAGAATAGAGAGAACTTCTGAGGAAGGAACGAGAGTTAACTGAAGAATCGCGAAGAATTCTGGATGAAGAATCGGATCACAGTCAAGAACTGGACAATGAAGAAATAGAAACAATAAATCCATTGGCAAATAAGTTATTATCGTTGCAAATAGAGAATAGTATGAACAATGAGAATGGAACCATATTTCCTTCATTACCCACTCAAGAGAACGAAATGCAACGGAAGCAAGAATACAAAAAGTCAACTGCAGCTTGTCACCCAACTGAGTTCAATAACTTCGAACAATCATCTTTGACACAACAACAATATGCTGCGCGACGGTCTACTCCTAAAGAACTACCAACCTTATTATCCGTATGACTGGCCTTTATTCATTAGTAGTTACGAAAGATCCACACAATTATGTGGATTTGACAATTACGAAAATCTGTTGAGACTGCAAAAATGTCTCAAAGGTACTGCCAAATCCATGGTATCCAGTTTCCTCACGTTACCTGAGTGTGTTCCACAAATCATTTCCACTTTGAGAATGCTCTTTGGTAGACCTGATCAAATTTTAGAAACATATATTAATGCTGTTCGTCGTCAACCGCCCCCTTAGCAGTCAAAAATTTATGTGTCACACTGCAAGTTGCCAAATTGACAGAATATTTGAACAACCCAATGTTAATGCACGAACTAATAGATAAGCTTCCTTCACAAATGAAAGTCAATTGGGCTTTACATCGCGCAACTCTACAAACATGTGGATTGGCAGAAGTTGCGGAATGGATGTTTAATATAGCAACCAATGTCTGCACGGCTCTACCCACATTGGTTATTACAGAACATAATCAAAAACGGCATAATGAACGACTCAATGTTCACAATTCTGAATCTTCACAAACAAATAAACAGCCAATGAGTGAAGTTTTAAAATGCAAAGTATGTAGTGAAAACTGTAGATGTGTAGCAGATTGCAAAATGGAAAGTCATTAGAGACCACAAACTATGTAGATTATGTCTAAAAATACATCGATTTCCCTGCAAATATCCTGTCAAATGTGACAGGAATCAATGTCAGCGGAAACATCATCCACTCCTCCATAAAGATTACGAACCTACCCAACAAAATGCCGTTGCCAATGAAACTAACTCCGAAATCATCATCAAATATCTCTACAGAGTGTTCGATTCCGCATAGTACCAGTCATATTGAAGAACGGTAATAAAGAGGTTTCAACATATGCATTTTTGGATGAAGGGTCTTCAATTACGATGGTGGATGAAAGTATCGCAGAAGAGCTCAATCTACAGGGGGAAGTCAAACCATTGTGCCTGAAATGGACCGGTGAACATCAACGTTTGGTAAATAGTTCTCAGAAAGTTATAATTTCAATAGTTGGTGACTTTCTAGGCGCTAAGCAATTTGATTATCGTCCAGCACGAACAGTTAAATATCTCAGTCTCCCACAACAATCTGTTGAAATGTCAAAACTCGTTGGAGAATATCCCTATCTGAAAAATTTACCCATTCAATCATATAAAGATGCCAAACCCCAAATACTCATTGGTTTGGACAACTGGGACTTAGCCTTACCACTCCGTGTCAGAGAAGGAAATGAAGGTCAACCTATTGCCGCTAAGTGTAGACTGGGATGGACAATATTTACACTGTTACCATCGCGTCTGCAATCATGTGAGTCTTATAATTATCATGTATGTGAATGTACAGACTCCACAATGACTGACGGAAGGCTCCACGAAGCAGTAAAGCAATATTTCTCAGTTGAAAGTCTGGATGTCAAAGCATCAAATACCATTTTTTCAAAAGAGTTAAGAAGAGCAGACTATATTATGCAGTCTACAATGAATCAGGAGGGAAATAACTACAAAATTGGTTTGATTTGGAAGTATGATAATTTAGAATTGCCTGACAGTAGTTATATGGCTCTCCAAAGAATGGAGTGTATAGAAAAAAGAATCAAAAGAAATCCAGAGTTAGGCATGAAAATGAATTCACAACTGCAAGATTATATGGAAAAAGGGTATATCCGGAAACTCACTCAAAAAGAACTTTCCCAGCAATACGAAAGAGTTTGGTACCTCCCTATATTCCCTGTATTCAATCCAAATAAACCTGGAAAGTTCAGAATTGTTTGGGATGCAGCTGCTTCCGTAGAAGGAATTTCTCTGAACTCCATGCTCTTAAAGGGTGATGATCAGCTTTCTCCTCTTCCTGGTGTTCTACTTCGTTTTCGAGAGGAACACATTGGATTCAGCGCGGACATAAAAGAGATGTTCTTAAGAGTTGGAATAAAAGCTGAGGATCAACATGCGCAACGCTTCCTTTGGCGAGATGGTAATCCTGACAAACCCCTGGATACATACGTTATGAAAGTAATGACTTTTGGTGCAACGTGCTCACCCAGTTGTGCACAGTATGTAAAAAATACAAATGCAAGAAAGTTCTCGTTACAGTATCCAAGAGCTGTCGAATCCATCATAAGAAACCATTATGTGGATGATCTACTAGATTCTGCAGATACTGAGGAGGAAGCTATAGAAATTGCGAAACAAGTTGTTTTCATCCATTCGAAGGCTAATTTCGAAATAAGAAATTGGCGTTCAAATTCACCAAAACTCATGCAGATAATGAACCAAACCTCTGAAAATCCAGTAGAAATCAATATGAATATGCATTCCGAAGAAAATACTGAGAAGGTTCTTGATATGTGGTGGAATTTGAGTGAAGATTTTATTATTTTTTCATTGAGATATAACAAAGTAAACAAAGAAGTCCTAGAGGGCACGAGGAAACCGACGAAACGTGAAATACTACGAATATTAATGTCAATATATGATCCCTTGGGGCTCATAACAAATTATTCAGTGTATCTCAAGATCCTTCTGCAAGATATATGGAGAAGTAAGATTACTTGGGATCAACCAATATCTAATGAGCAATTTGATAGGTGGCTCTTTTGGTTGAAACATCTCCCTGATATAGGAAAACTATGCATTCCAAGATGTTATTTAAATACTATTTCAAACTGGGAAACCTCTGAGGTACAGCTCCACATTTTCGTAGACGCCAGTGAAAATAAAAGTGCCGTAGTAGCCTACTTGAGAATCTCTAATGAAGAATCAACTGTAGAATGCGTACTTGTTGGTGCAAAAACACACGTAGCACCCATCGAGCCCCAGACAATACCTCATCTTGAAGTAGATGGCGCTGTGATGGGAGCAAGATTTGCAAAAAATATAAAACAGCATCTATCAATCAAACTTCACAATACCATTCATTGGTCCGACTCCCAAATTGTTTTGAACTGGTTACGTTCTGAAGAGCCCAGGAAGCTAAGCAAATATGTTGCCTACAGAGTGGCCGAAATTCAGGATATTTCCATGATTTCCAGTTGGCGTTATGTTCCCACCAAGCTCAATGTTGCTGATGAAGCAACCAAATGGAGTAAACGACCTTCTTTGAAAGCAACTGATAGGTGGTTCATAGGACCGGAGTTTCTGTATGGAGAGGAGCAGCTGTGGCCAACGGAAGATCCTCCTAAAAAACAAGTTTCTGAGGAAATTGCGAGCATCCATGAAACGTGCGAGCCTCTTCTAAAGATGGAAAACTTCAGTCGGTATAATAAATTAATACGAACAATGGGTTATGTTCATAAATTTATATATTTAACTCTCAAGAAAAGTCAGGATAGATTTGTGGGCACATTATCTTCAGAGGAACTGAGACTTGCTGAAAATACCTTGATACAAATCGTTCAGAAGGAGTTTTATCCAGAGGAGATAAAAATATTGAAGAATTTGTCTACCACCAAACTACAACCTACAGTTAGTCCCAAGAGCAACATTTTTAAATGTTCACCTTATTTAGATGAGCATGGCATTCTTCGTGTCCGAGGTCGATTAGATGTTGCTGACTTTATTGGAACTGACACCAAACGACCAATAATTTTACCCCGAGAAAGTCATCTCACCTTATTGATCGTTGCAAAGTATCACCACGCCTTTGAACACAAAAATCATGAAAGTGTTGTTAATGAAATAAGACAAAAATACTACATTCCCAAACTAAGAAGAATTTTGAATAAAATTCGAAAAAATTGTCAGACGTGTAATATCAAATCTGCAACTCCTGAAGTACCTGAAATGTCACCTTTGCCTGAATGTCGACTAGCTACCTTCACTTCACCGTTTACTCATATTGGCGTCGACTATTTTGGTCCAATGAATGTGATGGTTGGAAGAAGAGTCGAAAAACGCTGGAGAGCCTTATTCACGTGCCTAACCACTAGAGCAGTACATTTGGAACTGGCTCATAAACTAGACTATGATGACTGTATCCTCTGTTTTTCGAATTTTATGAATAGAAGAGGAAGACCTAGACATATATATTGTGATCGGGGAACTAACTTTGTAGCAACAGAACGTGTTCTACGTGAAGAACTCCAGAATTTCGATATTAAACAAATCGCTGATTCATTTGTGGGTCCTGAGCTATCATTCCATTTCAACCCACCGTTATCACCTCATATGGGAGGCTCCTGGGAACGTTTAGTTAAAGCAGTTAAAATTGCGCTTTATGACGCTTTACCTTCCAGAACTCCCACAGATCCTTTGCTGAGGAGTTGTTTAATTTCTGTGGAAAACATTGTGAACTCTAGGCCGTTGACATATCTTCCGCTAGATTCTGAGGAATCAGAGGCATTAACTCCGAATCACTTTTTAGTTGGTTGCTCTAATGGTGATAAAACTATGGCAAAGCTGGATAATGATGCAAAGGTTTTAAAATTCAACTATTTATATCGTGAGCAGTTTTCGAATAAATGTTGGCGTCGATTTGTTGCTGAATATATTCCAGAACTCTTACTGCGTTCAAAATGGCATAAGCAAGTCCGTCCATTAGAAGAAGGGGATATAATAATTCTATGTGATAAAGACCTCCCACGATGCAATTGGCCGAAAGGAAGAATTATCGAAGTGACGAAAGCCCGTGATGGTCAAGTGAGAAGAGCCAAAGTACAAACAATCAATGGTATCTTCGAGAGACCTGTGACTAAACTTGCTTTATTGACTGTTGATAAACCTAAGGATGGTACAGCACTTCGTTCTGTTCAGCGCTGTACCGGGCGGGAGTGTTAGAAATATTCAATAATTTATTTAGAGATTGCATTTTTTATTCGAGCACCCTATAGATGGAAACAAAATTTAATCCAAAAAGTCAAATTGTACAAAAATATTGTCAAAGAGGAACTATTTCTGTCATATAGAAAATAACATAATTTCAAGAGATTTGCTTAAAAACTATAGAGGCAATCGTAAGTTATTGAAGTTTTGTTAGTTATTGTGTTGTAATTTTATATATTTTCAGGAATTTGAGTATATCAATAAACTACCAATCCTAGTCAAACTAGTGAAACACAAGGTTTATTATTGCATACTACAAGTTGGTCTCTGAAACTGTATTTAGGCATCACATAATCTCAACACCCTGTATCTTGGAAACGAAGCGTTTCCGGACATATATTTATTTGGGCAATTCATATTACAATATTGTGAGGAATCACCTCCTGAAATTTGTCAAAGTACTTTTAAATCACCCTGTATAATGGAGGAAAGCACAAAAACGTTGTCAGTACATCCACGATTCTGGCGGAAACCCGATTGAGATTCAGGGCATCTTCAGCTTACGAATCAAGGCGGATCAGTATAATTTGTGTGAAGACTTTGGGAACACAGTTTACTAAGCGATGCCTCTGTAATTGGATGGCTCATCAAAAGGGCGGGATTTGTGCAATCAGACCAGCTTTGTGGTACAGTACAAGTCTCAAGTACTCTATTGAAAAGTCAGATGAGATAGAGTATCCAATTATGGGAAACGTTTTTAATGAACTCGTATGGTATTCCATCCCTCCCAGGCGTCTTGCTATTTTTAAATATGTAGTTATTGGAGAATTGAGAAAAAGGTGTTTAGCGTCAAAATAAGTATTGTTTCTTCGAACCCTTGCTATACACTGTATGTATGTTTTTGAAGCAATAAATGTATTATATCCTACTCTACATTCTTAAATATCCATTGGATCAATATAACGGTACATCCATTCAACTCCACATTTGTATATTATCTGGCAATGTAATAAGAGAAAACTTTCAATTGCGATAACGTCCTCAACCAGCTTGAATTTCGTTTCAACCAGTTTGAATAAGACAACTCATACCATTCATATGATCATAAATTATATTTTGTATTATGAAAATGTAGCTTCAATAATTCCTTTATAAAGAAAATAACTACCTTTAAAACCGATCTCATGCAATACTAATATTATAATACGAATATGAATAAGATATTGATCAATTCAATTAGTTTTTTCAGAATATTTCATTTTGGAAAACCACTTTTTAAACCAAACATTTCAGAATGAACACCAAAGTAATGATGAATCAATTCAGTCACATCACATTTTGATCGAAATTTTTTTTTTTTTTCAAATGGAACCTTTATGGGCCACCTACATGTCTCTCTAGAACATACATTCAGGAAAAAAATTACATATCATTTTTGTATTTCGGTGCAGTAACAAATTGTATACATTCAAAAATCTACAACTAGTTCATGAGTTTCCTTGCAGTTCGAATAATTTTTCAACTTAGTAAGCTGTGGAAAACAACATGTCTGAATCTTGTCAACTAATTGTGTTTCGCTGTCATATTTCATCTCAACTCTCGAAAGGGGTAGCTTATCCTAGGAGTGTCAGAGAAAAATGTAGTTTCAGAAGAAAATATCCTAACCAAAGTCTAGAAAAGAAAAATGAACATGTTAAGGTCAAATGTTGTTTTCCACGGCTTACGGCCATTCGAACTGCAAGAAAACTCTTAAAATAGTTATAGATTTTTTAATATATACAAATTTGTTACTGCACCGAAATACAAAAATGATATGTACTTTTTTTCCTTAATGTATGTTCTCGAGACAGGTAGGTGGCCCATAGGGGTTCCATTTGAAAGAAAAAAAATTTTGATCAAAATGTGACTGAATTGATTAACCAGAAAGTAAAATTAGTTTTAGAAAAAAATAAGTTTTTCTGTCATGTGCGATTCATTTGTCCACGAGGTGAAATAAAAAAACAATTTTAATTTCAATTGTTTCAAAAAATTACATTTGACATAAGTTTGGAAATGTTTTGACCTGTGGAACTTGAATATGTAAAAATATACAGGGTGTTCCATTTGAAAAAACTAAGTTGCTGTCATTTCCAGAAAAACCGGAAGCCCGCCATATTGGATTGTAACGTGATAAAATCCGAAATGGTTGCTTATATGACAAATTTCTGAAAAATCCGTTCACGAATGCAAAGTTACAAGGGTGGCCCAATATCCTGTGTCACCCGGTAGAGTCATTTGAAACATATGTGAATCTTATGTGGTGTTGATTGTAATCTCAAAATTGTTTATTTCTATCTAGTGTTAAGTCTTTTTGGTGAAGAAGGTTTTTCAACTAACGATTTTGAATGAAGTTTCAAATTGATTACCGTGAGATTATTCCAAACGTGCTGTTTATTTATAAGAACTAAGAGGACAGTTGAAGCTCAATAGCTATCGCTGATCGGTTTTTCGTCATAATTTGGAAACAAATGTTTTTCTAATTTTGACATTTAAAGTGACACTTTTCAAAACTCGTTGACGTTATCAAATGTTTTACTTTTCATCACCAGTTGCGAAAAGTAAAATTTTTCGCAACTGGTGATGGAAAGTAAATTTCAGCACCAGTTGCAAAAAATACAAGAATATTTTTTTTTTAATTTTGAGGGTAAACTACTTGAAGTAATTTTTCATTGTTATTATATCCTATGTTCATATTATGAAGATCAAATTTTATTCGAATTCAAAACATAATTTGTATGGTATGGGTAAAAACTAATTATAAATATTAATAACATAATTTGAACAATTGGTGATATTGACCCCAGCTGACAACGTAGTCTTCTATGTAGCATTAATTTCCGGTTTTCCAATTTCAAAGTGAAAAATAAAAAAAATAGTCAGGCATGAGGATTCGAACCCTCGCAAACTTTTGAGATCCAGAGCTTAGATCTCGCGCCTTAGACCGCTCTGCTAACTGGACGATATTAATTGCCAAACGCATTACCATACTTTAACGTAAGTAAGAAAGCTTGTTATGTACTTTTGTACCTGATACCTAGCTAGCAAGTATGCATACGTTCTCAACTACATATCACACTATTCATACTTAAAATTTCAGCTTTGCTAAAATGAGGTAGGTTTACCGGCTCTGGGATCTTACTCTAAAAGTATTATGTTTCTCAAAGATACGTAACCAAAAAGCACCCCAGCTTTTCGGGATAGTCGTTGAATATTAAAATTATTTTTTAATTTTTAGTGTGTTAAAAGCGTGTTCTTCAGTTTTTAAATATATATTTTCTATATTTTAAACTTGAATTAAAAAGGGTCACATATCAAAATTAGAGAAAATATTATGTGAAACACGTTGGAAAACCCTATTTTTCGTAACTCGCTTTTCAGAAATTTGCTCATTACGAAAAATAGTGCTTTTTCCAACTGGTTGCACAAATAACTATTGTTTTCAGATATAATAGATATTGAATATCAAGGTGAATGTCAATTGTATGACATCTGTCAACTTCAAACCCATCATTTTGAAATTAATTCAAATAAAAAATGTCAGAAAATACACATTTTAGGTTAAAAATCGAGGTTTCATGTTACAATTTGCTGAAAATTAGGGAATAAGTGTGCTGATATCAGACATTTTGACTGTTTTTGGTGAATAAATGGGGGCTTGAAAATGACTATTTCTGACCTTTGATAGTCCGTAACTCAGAAAGTATTGATACGAAAATGCGTACAGTACGCCTGCGTTGTGAGGGTTGAAGGGTAACTAAAAATTTACCAGTTGAGCAATTTGTCACCCACAATTCAAATTTACTCTAGGTGTTTTGTAAATACTCACCTGAGGTATGCTCAATGGACCATTTTTTGCAGACTCTATTACTAGGAATGGTGGCCTGGTGGATACCGGATCATCTCCGTCAATTTTCTGCAAGAAATAAGTTGAAAATTTGTTTGTTCAATGTTTCTTCAGAATGTCTGTTTCTAAGCATAAAAAGTCATATACATACTAATTGAAAACCACGACAGTCGTGGTCATACTGAATTTAACGTATGAACATATATTCAACCCCATCTTTCCCTAACTAACTGTCCAAATAATAACTTGCCTTCTATTACTCAATAAAAAAGGTGAACAAAAATGATATATGCCAAATAGAAGAAATTCCAATACCAACCTAGTAGGAACCCAATTTTGAAATAATTCATAATTTTTCAAGCGAAATAAATGCCCGCCTAATGATTATCAGCAATCTCAACTTTTAATTACCCTAAATGTATAGGATGAAAAGTTATGAGCAAAAAACAACTTAGTTCGGTTCAAGAGTTTAATCTTGTTTTCGAAATTCGATAAGCTGAGGGGTTCATATTCTTGGAAGAATATATTTTTTCACCTCGTACATTCTTATAGTCTTGGAACATTATTCATATTTTGCCATTAGCTGGTGAGAAAAATCATATCTCAAACATATTTTATGAAATTAAATATGATGGATATTTTTATTGTTCCTTCCGTGAGATTAAATGTTAAAGTTACGATTGCCTAGGGAAGGAGTGGTCACACTTATAGACTAAGAACAAGCGACCGATATCCGAGGCGATTTCCTCGTGTTAATTCTTTTTTCCTTAGTATTGTCATGTGATTAGCGTTTCCTGAAATGACATGGTAGAAGCAGACTGCCGGATAAACGCGCCCCAAAAAGCTAGATAACAAGTCAGGAGAGATGTAGACCTGACTCCGATTTACTACAATTATAGGGGTCATGACACTATATAGTACAAACCTGAAGTCCATGTAAAACTTCAGAAATAAGTCTCGCCTCCTCAAGCGCGGCTCTGCAGAGACCGATTGTAGATTTCCCTTGCTAATTGTGCAAAAAGAATGGAACCTAATAAGAAAACAAATCAAAATACTAGAAGAGAGTGGCGAAGTAGCTGAAAATGCAATAAACTCATCGCAAGGTGGAAACTCGCCTCAGACAGAGCAGTCGCAACTACCCGCAGAGACAGTAAACTAGGTGAAAGGAATAATTTTCCACAAATAACCAGGAACTGCTAACACTGGTTGGTGCAAGCAAGGATTCGCTAGCAGGATGTCTTCACGAACATAACAAGTAAGTAGCAAAAATTAAACAGTAATGAGACCGTGGCAGTTTCGCTGGCACAATCAAAGAATAAAATTACCGAACTAGCCGAAGCGGTGGCACATCCCTCCGCAACATCAGCTGGGCAGACGGCTCCTGCATATTCGCATATTGCTAAGAAAAACATAATTAAGATAAAAGTAAATCAAGGCAAGCCAATCAATTCCTCAAGGAATCAGGTAGTACTTATCTTCCAGGCGGAAGAGAATAATGATATTTCTACAGCAGAAGAGGTCAGGCAATATGAAATTAGGCTGAAACCCTAGGGGATGATGTCCCTTTGAGTTCAAGGCGTCTCTTCTGACTGAAAGATAAACAAAGAAACACTAGACAAACTTGGACTTGTGGCAAAAATGATGGACAAAAAAAATACAAGAATTACTGGCACCAAAGTACCATTAGATTTCACTGCGGGCAAGGTCCAAAATGAGATCAATGATCATCTTGTTCTCGTTCTCGATGATGTAGACGAGGTGAGAGTTCTACGTAAGTATGTCGATAAGGATGGAGTATGCACTTGGATAATCGAGGCTCCTCTTAGGTCTAGAATGGAATTGATTGAGAAAGGGACCACCATAATAGGATGGAATAGATGATGGGTCGGAGACCACGTGTGTAATCTCAGATGCTACAACTGCCGAAAATTTGGCATATGGCGGCACACTACAGAAGCCAGAAGGCCTGCACGGAATGTGAAAGAAAAAAACACACGGAATATGAAAGAAAAGAAACATTGCAAATTGTATAATGCCAAGAAGCAGGAAACTAAGCAGTTCCAGCAGCCCAATAAGCGGACTTTGCATAAGAAGGCTATGAGCTAAGATCCAAAATACTGAATAAGAATTATAGCCCGTCTAATTTGAATTTTGGTCAGATTAACTTGCAGAAGTCCAGAACTAATGCAAGTAGCTCAATACAATGAGCTAGACGTCGTTCTGGTTCAGGAACCTTATGCTTACAATGACGGGTTTTTCGGGCTGGCACTTAGTCACAAATCACAACTTGTATGTGCTTGCAATGAGCCGTAGAAAATGTAAACTGTAGTGTTTACTGCAACGCTGACTCAGACATTAAACCTCTGCTGGATGAAATAGAAATAATTGTTGGCAAGCATAACGATATTCCGATCGTCATTGTGATCAATTTCAACGCCAAATCGAGGCAATGGTTCTCTACATCAGAGGACGCGAGAGATTTACAAGTCAATAACCTCTTGAATCTGGCATGCTTATTTCTTATGAATAAGCCTGATGAACCGGAAAAATTCAGCTCGGCGAAGAGGTTGGCGAATATAGATATTACTATTGCTAATATCAGCAAACCATACAATTGGAGAGTCTTCGACGTAGAAATCCAACGTGACCACAGGCTCATTGTGAAATCTAGTTGTCCCGGAAGTCCCGGATGCAGACTGGGAAACTCAAAAGTACCACATAAAAAAGTTCAACATGGAGAGGCTGGACACTCTGAGGCTACAAGTCGAGCAATACCTGAGTATGTAGATTGTGAATAATGGGGTAGAACTGCGGGACTTGATCCGAATACTAACGGACAAGCTGGCTAGCATAACAGCACACATTGCGGGGAAAATGAATCCTCATAGAAGGCATTGTCTGGCATTAAGGTAGCGAAGAAAGCTCATTATCGAGCCAGGAGGTTAAATCTGTCAAAGTCAAAGAAAAGGCTGAAGAAGCTAACCAAAGGAACTTACGCTAATACAAGCAATCAATTAATAAAACAGCAAAATCTTAATTGTCAGGGTACAGTGTTGTAATAGTGAAGTAAAATAAACGACCAATAGTTGAGTAATCACGGGCTCGAGTTTCGTAACGATATTACTCGGCAATCAGCTTCTACCATGTCATTTAAGGCTTTGACAATTACATTAAAATACCAGGAAATGGAAAATGTTCTTGAGGAAATCGCGTCGCGTAATGGTTGCTGACTCTCCGTTTATTACATCGATCGATAAAAGTTATAAGGCCTACTATATTTACAATAGAACATTCATAGTTTGTGCAATTTACTAATGAAACTAAAAAATATGAAAATATCCTACTTAGTCTGATCAACAAGTTCAAAATGGTGTTAATTATTGATAAAATTCCTAAAAATATGAGCGATAGCTCATTGAATTCGGAATGACGTGTAGAAAAATGTATTTCAATGATTTTACAAAAAAATTGCAATTGTTATTAACAAATTAAGAGGAAAAAATATTCTGAAAGAGGAGGAAATTTCCAATGAAAAAGTCCAAACTCCCGGAACTCTATCTCTATCATTTTAATTTAATGCCGAAAATTGGGCTCCGCCCTGCAGTTACGCCGCTGAAAAAAGTATATCTCATGAAATAGTTATTTAATCAACTGGTGTATTAATGGTGGCGATTAATGATCGAGATGATTTAACGCGAGAGCAAAGCGAGCGCGTTAATGTTCGAGATCATTAATCGCCATTTTAATATACGAGTTGTTTACAAAAAAAAATCCGTCGACCACGTTCCTGGGGTCAACGTAAAATTTTCGATATTCATTTCCTTCAAGTAAGAGGAAAATTACAATATTTGGATTTTAAAATACATAAATTTGACAGCACGAACGTAATATGATTTGACATTTGAATAATATTCGAATTCGTGTTTAGTTGCCTATACCACAATTATACATTAATGGACCAAATCGACCATTTACGGTTTTTAATGGTCGATTTCAGTGTATGTTTAATTGCATATATCACAATTATGCATTAAAAGAGAAATTGAAGGTTAATAGTGGTCATTAACGATAGATTTCGTGTAGATTAAACAGACTCGTTGATACAAAGTCACTGGAAATAATTTTTTTATTGTATTAAATATCAATTTAAACATTTGAAAAAATGATGCTGTCATCTAAACACTTGAAAGAATAAAGTTCCGTTGGAAAAAAAATTCTTATATTGATTTTTCAAAAAGTTATACAATTGTTAACTAACAAGTTTTTTTCCGACCTGCGTTTTCACAAATGGCGACATAAAAGTTTAAATAATTGACTAATAAATTGTTTGCTTCTTCAAGCCTTTCTTATATATATATATATATATATATATATATATATATATATTCAGAGTGACCCATTTGAAAGCGGGCCACCTCTCTAAAACTGTTATTTATTATCCGATTCAGAAGTTTTTTTTTCCAGTAGATAGAGCATCAATAGTTCCAGTTGAATGCCATAAATTCGAAATAAAAACAAAAATTTCACGGCCTACTTCGAATTTTTTTCTAGGTCAAAAATCCAAAAAACATTAGCGATTTTTTTTAATAAAATTTGACGACGCCACTGGATTTGTGATGCTTTCAAATGGGTGTGACCAAAATTTCACGATAAAATAATTTTTTTTAACAGAGATATGGCATAAGTAAAATTCATATCACTATCATAATATTTCGAATAGTCGTCATATAAATCACAATCTTGTTAAAAATATCGTTTAAAATGCTCTTTCAGGTCGTTAGCAGTCGAGTTTGTAAACAGAAGTTATTCAAAATGGCGTCAAATTATGTTTCTTCCAAACGTAACTCCATGGTATAGGAGATAGTTATGTCCATCAGAACACATAATAATTTTAATCTTGAAATTTTGGTCACAAATCTAGTGGCGTCGTCAAATTTTATTAAAAAAAATCGCTAATATGTTTTTTGGATTTTTTACCTTGAAAAAAATTCGAAGTAGGCCGTGAAATTTTTATTTTCATTTCGAATTTATGGCATTCAACTAGAATTATTGATGCTCTATCTACTGAAAAAAAAACTTCTGAATCGGATGATATATATATATATATATATATACAGGGTGAGTCATTTCAAAGTTTTGGGGTGTGGACCATCAGGGGTAGCCGTTCCTGACTTTGTAGCAAAACAACTGACTCCTGCATGAAAGCTCATCGAAGGAATTCATTTGTTTGGTCAATCACCAAAATTTAGATGATTTTGAATATTCACTTTGAAAGTTGTCAAAGAAAAACATTTTTCATTTTGTAATTTTGAGGGCCCGTAACTTGGTAACGAAGGCTTTTAGGAACAAAAGTTATATGAAGTACTGGTGATATTTTGACCCCATCTATACATTCCCGAGAGGAAAAGAGGAAGTCCAGGGACACCCTGTATATACGTAAGAAGATCACGTGATAAAACTTTATAATCGTTTTTTACTTTGTTTATTATAATTGTTTAAATTTAAAAATCAATGAAATATTCAAAAAATTATGTAATTTTTTTTAACAAATATATTATTGTCGTTTTCACATCTAACAATGGCATTAAGTAACGCTGGGTAAAAAATTTAACGTCATTTGTTAATAAATTATTTATAAACAAATAGACAAGTTTGCTTTATAAAAAAAAATGTCATGTCAAAATAATGATTTAAAAAAAATCTTAAAAACATGTTTTTTTTATATTTACATTGTTTAAATAATTAGATAAATTATTTTTTCTTTGAAAATCATAATTGGCATTTCTCAATGGGGTACCAAAAAATATTTTTTTGATCATTAATTTCATTGTTTATTGATTTAACAATTTGTTATGAACAAATTCTGACTAACATTATATTTTTTCGAAAAGTAATTAAAATTACAGAAACAGCCATATGTAACAAAATACTAAAAAAAAATTTGATCTTTAATAACACTTTCCAATATTGCACGATACCGCAGTTTGTTACATATATGGCTGTTTCTGTAATTTCAATTAATTTTAGAAAAAAAATGTTAGTCAGAATTTGTTTATAACAAATTGTTAAATCAATAAACAATGAAATTATCGATACATTTTTTTGTTACCCGATTGAGAAATCCCAATTATGAGTTTTGAAGAATAAATAATTTCTTAACTAATTATTAAAACAATGGAAATTAAAAATAAAAATTAAACAATAAAAAGATATTTTTTAATATAATTAATCATATTTTGAAAAAATTAATTAAAAAAAAAAATTTGTAATAAATAATAACAAATGACGTGAAAAAAATTTAAACAGCATTACTAGATGCGAAAACGGCAATAACATAACATTTGTTAAAAAAAATTAATTTTTTGAAAATTTCATTAATTTTTAACTTTAAACAATTATAATAAACAAAATAAAAATCTTTCATAAACTTTTATCACGTGGTCTTTTTGAGTATATATATATATATATATATATATATATATATATATAGTCAATACTTTTATGTCGCCATTTGTGAAAACGGAAGTCGGAAACAACTTGTTAGTTAACAATTGTATAACTTTTTGAAAAATCAACATAAGAATTTATTTCCAACGGAACTTTAATCTTTCAAGTGTTTATATGACAGCATAATTTTTTCAATAGTTTAAATTGATATTTAATACTATCAAAAAAAATTCATGTGGTATACTGTTTTCAGCGGCGGTGCGCCCATGCCTTAACTGTCATGCGGAGATCAATTTTCGGCATTAAATTATAAATAATAGAGATAGAGTTCCGGGAGTTGGGACTTTTTTATTGGACATTTCCTCCTCTTTAATAATATTTTTTTCAAATTCCTCAATTAACAATAGTTTTTGAATCATTAGCAAAAAACTAAATGCCTTTTTTTCCTCTTAATTTGTGATTAACAATTGCAATTTTATATGTGTTGTGAAATTATCGAAACACATTTTTCTACACGTCATTCCGAAACCAATGAGCTATCGCTCATATTTTCAGGAGCTTTATCAATAATTAACACCATTTCGAACTTGTTGATCGGACTAACTATTCACACTCGAATAATATACGAAAAACCGTTGCTGGTTAAATAAAAATTATTCGAATAAACATTTACACAAACAAATAACGTAATTTTTACTTACTATATAATTAATGGAACCCCTTATAACATTGACATTGTTCTTGTATTCCGAGAGGCCAGCGATCAGCTCGCTGCTGACAAACTTCTTCGATTTTGGATACTTTTGAGATATATTCCAAAACCCTAAGCGTATGAAAATATAACCGGCACAAAAAGAATCCCAACCAGCTTCATGATACTTTCCATAATCACCATCGGTCCTAGCCTCGATCGCCGGCGAATTAATAGCCAAGTGCCTACCAGAACCATTTTTAAAGTGCTCGAATATCGATTCCAGACCTCGATCCATCCATCGTTTTTCCTCGGGTAGCAGATTCCTTAGCTCGTAGGAGAGGTGCTTCGTATCGAAAATCGTTGGAAAAAGACTCGATATGAGTTTTTTGCAATGGCTGTATGAACTAGGCAGCGACGTTTCGAAACTCTGCACCATGAGAAATATATCTTGAAGGAGGTTATGCCCAACCAGCGGTTTCCTGAGGGAGGATAATAGCCGGAAGACTCTTGTGAACCCCAGAAGTTTAGTGACGAGTTGTTCATCCAAGTCGTGTGTTCGTTGCAACTTTGCGTAATCGTTGCCGGAAACTTTGAACAAAACAAAATCGCGATTTTCCACTGCAGTCCACACATTCTTGAATCTACCCCTGAATATCTTGTGTATGAAGTACATCGTTTCATAGTTCTCACTATATTTTTCGTATATTTTGGGCAAGGAGAGTTTATCTCCTTCTTTGGCCTCATTATACCACTTCTTCACCTGCTCGCCCTCTTTGATGGATACGTTTTCTAGTTCGGGTTTGAAGTTAGAGGAACATTCTGTGAGGTCACCGTTTTTCAACCTGCTTCTGAGTTCTTCTTCTTGGATACGATTGATGAAGGGAAGACCTGAATATGCAAACTGCAAATAAATTGTGGTAAAAACATAATTATTCTCCAAGTCCGGTAAAGTGCCCCAATTCATTTTGGTGCACAGAATATAGCCTACGATTATATTTTTTTCCTTTTTGAAGCCTAAACGAGAATTTTTCATGATAATAACAAATTCCAAATCCAGAAAACTGATATTGTTTGAAGCTTGTTTTTTGTGGAGGAACATTCATTCTTGACACTTTTTTGAGATTCCATAATCACAAAATTAAATGGATCAGTGAATCTATACAAGTGTAGGAGGGCAAAGAAATTACTTTGCCCCGAAAAGTTACTGAGTACACAAAATTATTCTTCACAAATTGAAAAATATTCAAAATGGTCAGTAACTTGTCGTATTCTAATTTTTGCCTAGCACAAAAAGTATTGAATTCAAAGATACTTCTCTATATAGGTACTCTTGACGTTTCGGGAACTGTATCCGTTCCCGTTTTCAAAAATTCTTCTGAATGTAGATGAACATTTCTCAGATTTTTCGCTGATTCAATCAATCAATCAATCAATATACATAATGAGTCAGAAGTACTTTGACAAACTTCAGGAGGTGATTCCTCAGAATATTCTAATATGAATTGTCCAAGTCCGGAAACGCTTCGTTTCCAAGATACAGGGTGTTGAAATTTTATTTTTATTTTCGTTTTTTTGAATAACTTTCGAAATACTAACCTCAATTAAACGAAAATTAGTATTGGAGATTTTTTGAGGTGTCGAATTCGAACCTGATGTTATTATTGCTCTTACTCGTAGGGGGCGCCACCTGCACGTCTTTTTCTTTTTTGAAGATTCATAACTTTTTTGAGCGTACTTCTAGCACATTTTTCAGTAAAAAAATCAATTCCTCTATCATATATTCGTAAAAAAGCTACCCTTGTTACAAATCGCTATTAGCAACCGTTTTCTAGATATTTGTACTTGAAAATTTCAAGTCGATTATTTGATAGTCGACGCGTGTTGAAGTTATTACCATTATTTTGCATTTTTCACAAGAATGCTTAGGAAATGAATTTGACGTTTAAGTAAGTAGTTTTGGTGATTTTATATTATTTGACACTTAAACGTTTTGTTGTTTTGTTGAAGTTTCTGTAAGTTTTGAAACACTAATTTTGAAAAAATGGATTATTTAAACAATAATGCTCATTTAGCCGATATGCATTTCGTTTATGGCCTTGCAGATGGCAATGTGCGCGAAGCAAGACGTATTTACCAGAAGCGATTTCCTAATCGAGTACTGCCATCAGCTCCAACATTTTCCAGTCTCCACCGTCGTTTGGCAGAAACAGGTAGCTTTAAGAAGGCAGCTGATATTATTGGAAGACCACGAGTAGTCCGAACCCCAGAATTCAAAGAAGCTGTTTTGGACGCTCTCGAGGAGAATCCAGAAACAAGTATAGGAATAATTGCTGAAGCTCTCAATTCTACTCAGTCCACAGTTTGGAGAATTATCCACGATCAACAATTTTATCCATACCATATTCAAAGGGTACAAGCTCTTTTGCCACGAGACTTTCCCCAACGCATTACTATGTGTCAGTGGTTTTTGAGAAAATTGGCTAGAAATCCTCAATTTTTAAGATATTTACTCTTCACGGACAAGGCAAAATTCTCCCGAAATGCTATCAAAAACTTTCATAACAACCATGTTTGGGCTCTGGAAAATCCGCACGCAGTTAGTGAAAGGCATTATCAGTATCAATTTTCTGTAAATGTATAGGCGGCAATAATTAATAATTACTTGATAGGTCCTTTCTTTCTTCCGTTCCGACTAAATAGCGCAACTTACAGAGACTTTTTAGAAAATGAATTGCCGGGACTACTTCAGAATGTAGCATTAGAAATTCGTATCCGCATGTGGTTTATGCATGATGGGGCTCCGGCCCATTTCAGCGTTGTAGCCAGGGAATTCCTTAACACTGTCTATCCTAATCGATGGATCGGTAGGGGTGTAGAAGAACCTAACCAGGCGTGGGCACCAAGGTCCCCAGATCTAAGCCCGCTGGATTTTTATTTTTGGGGACATTTGAAGTCACTAGTTTATAAAACTCCAGTAGCGAACGAGGAAGATCTAAGAAACCGAATAGTAGACGCCTGTGAAACAATTAGAAACACACCAATAATTTTTGAGCGGGTACGAGATTCAATGACTAGAAGACTGAATGCCTGTATCTTCGCTGAAGGTGGACACTTTGAACAATTTATTTGAATACAATTTAGTTTCCTTTATTTTAGTTTATTCTACATATTCAAATTTTATTAAAACAAATACAGATTTTGCACCCTTGATACAAAAATAACTATTTCAAACGAGTAAAAATAAATTGAATAGGTGGCGCCCCCCCACCAAACCAAAACTACTTACTCAAACGTCAAATTCATTTCCTAAGCATTCTTGTGAAAAATGCAAAATAATGGTAATAACTTCAACACGCATCGATATCTAGAAAACGGTTGCTTATAGCGACTTGTAACAAGGGTAGCTTTTTTACGTAGATATGATAGAGGAATTGATTTTTTTACTGAAAAATGTGCTAGAAGTACGCTTAAAAAAGTTACGAATCTTCAAAAAAGAAAAAGACGTGTAGGTGGCACCCCCTACGAGTAGGAGCAATAATAACATCATGTTCGAATTCGACACCTCAAAAAACCTCTCAATACCAATTTCCGTTTAAGGTCAGTATTTCGAAAGTTATTTAAAAAAAAAATGAAAATAAAATAAAACTTTAACACCCTGTATCTTGGAATCGTAGCGTTTCCGGACATATATTTATCGCTGTACTTAAACTGCCGTTAAACGGTAGCCTACTAAAATGCCGTTATTAGATATGACGTCATTGAAGTGACGCGTCGGACGGCTTTTTAACCATAGAAATTTTTAACCGACGATACCAAAAAGGAGGAGGTTCTCTATTCGTCCCGTATTTTTTTTTTTCCATCATATTTTTTTATGTATGATCACGCATAACTTTTCACTGAGGCGTCCGATTCCGATAATTCTTTTTTCAGTGGATAAGGTGTACTTCGAATTTGGTCCCATTTGAATTTAAAAGATGGAATCCACCCCTAAGGGTAGCGAAATGAAGGATATTGATCACTCACCCTCTGAATTCTGGTCCGTTAACCGATTCTATCAGGCATAACTTTGTACTGGGTTCTTCGATTTGGATGTTTCTTTTTTTAATAGATAGGGTATACCTTATATTTGGATTTCGAAAGGAATTAGCCACCCTTACGGGTGGAAAAATAGGGGATAATTGATTTTTCACTAGTGAACATTGGCATACACATACGTAGTTGACAATGACAGATCGCTACTGACATTATTCTTGTTTCACATCCGTCAAAATCAGTATATTTTATGAGAGGATGGAATGACATACAAAGTAATGAAATAAACTAACCAGAACAACGAAAATAATTTATATTACAACAAATAGTAAAAGTAGATAATCATATTATTTAACTGGTAATAGTTGAAGTAAGGTGGGTAAGTAAGTATTTTGGAAGTAATCAAAAAACAAGTAGGTAGTAATTGGTAGATTTTAGCCACAAAAAATGAAAATAAAAACTTTTAACAAAAAATTAAACCGACGAAATACGGAACTGAAAAGTAAAAATAAAAACTTTTAACAAAAATTAAACCGACGAAAAATCAACTGAAGAACAAAATAAAATAAACCTCCTTAGTCTAAATGATATTGAGCTCTAAACTATGTAAGTAACTGATTTTGAGTCGGCGCCAAACAAACTAGCAATTGAATTAGGTGAAGCGTAAAACGATGGCAGCGAGATGCACGGCTGCGTTTTGATGACTTCTTTCATAGATAATGATCTTCGATAATTGTTTGTTTGGCGCCGACTCAAAATCAGTATTACATAGTTTAGACAATCATTAGACTAAGAAGGTTTATTTTATTTTGCTTTCAGTTGATTCTTCTATTGTTATAATCAACATATGGCAAGTGATTTTTTCGTCGGTTGATTTTTTCGTCGGTTTAATTTTTTGTTAAAAAGTTTTTATTTTTTACTTTTCAGTTCCGTATTTCGTCGGTTTGATTTTTTGTTAAAAAGTTTTTATTATTGGATTTGCTTGAACTGCCGTCAAACGGTAGCATACTAAAAATGCCGTTAATCAATTATTGCGTTATCAGACATGCACACTGAATATAGAAAAAAATAATTTCTTACGTGTTTTTGCCTCCTGAACACGAATGCGGTAGTCTCATACCGTTCCCGAGTTAGATAAATTTAAAAAAAATTAACCTCATTTTCAAGCCGCGTTTTCTCGCTCAAAAATTACTCTAAATGCCTCCTTCTTTTTACCAGCATAAACAATACACCCTAAATCACTTATTTTCGGCAAAACTTTGTACAAAATATCGTCGTTTTTATCGAAAAAATCCTCCTTCTTACACAGTTCCAAATGAACAAATTTCACACTTTGACAGATGGAATTTAGTAACTTTGCCTTATTTTTCATGTTGGTAATAAATGAATCAACGCCCACAATAATTGCACACATAAATGAAGGGGAAACTATTGCTCACATTTGAATTCGAAAAGTTGGCGGATAACGGAATAATTGATTAACGGCATTTTTGTATGCTACCGTTGGACGTCAGTTCAAGCAAATCCAATAAAAAGCCGTCCGACGCGTCACTTCAATGACGCAATAATTGATTAACGGCATTTTAGTAGGCTACCGTTTAACGGCAGTTTAAGTTCAGCCTATATTTATTCGGACAATTCATATTAGAATATTGTGAGGAATCACCTCCTGAAGTTTGTCAAAGTACTTCTAACTCACCCTGTAAGTATACTTTACTATCGGAAGATATTACATCTCATAGATACAGTGATATAAATAAATATAAAGTAAATAAATAATATATAAATCACAATTATAAAAAAATACATTTTACACGAAACAGAAGAGCAGCAACCAAAAGGGACAAACAGATATCATCAAACTTGAGCAGTTGAAAATGAATAAGCTAGCTAAAAGTAATCAATAGAGTTTCACATCTAAATGAACCATTCCAAGAAACTCTTGAACACTATAAAACACCTCATCTATAAGTAAGATTTTTACAGATCTCCTGAAATTAGGTGGCGGGCGATATAATGTTTTTGTAGATGGGTGGGAGATGATTGTATAGTTTGACTGCACTATGAATCAGAGAGTTCTTCGTTAAATTCGAAGTCGGGATAGGAACTCTTAAATTATTATTTTGGCGAGTGGTACCAATAATTGCCTCATATGATGCTCCATTTTTGTGTACTAAACACACAGTTTCGAGAATAAATAAATAACGGAGGAAGGGTCAGGATGTTTTGTTGTTTTTTCTCTCGCAGTGATTGAACGTGTTCTTTTTTTTTTTGTCAAAAGGATCATGAGACATTAACTTGTTTATTTGATGTATGGAGTGTTTTCCGGATAATGGAGCCAAATGCCAGAACTTCTTCCAGTGAAGGTTTCCACGAGTGATCCATATCAGAAGAATTTGTTGATATACAGTTCTCACCAGATAGTAAAATGAATGGGGATTCTTTTCAACCGACGAAACCAAAAAGGAGGAGCTTCTCTATTCGACCCGTATATTTTATGTTTTTCCATCATATTTTTTTGTGTATGATCACGCATAACTTTTTACTGAGGCGTCCGATTCCGATAATTCTTTCAGTGGATAGGGTGTACTTCGAATTTGGTCTCATTTGAATTTAAAAGATGACATCCACCCCTAAGGGTAGCGAAATGAAGGATATTGATCACTCACCCTTGAATTCTGGTCCGTTAATTTAACTTTGTAATGGGTTCTTCGATTTGGATGATCCTTTTTTTAATAGATAGGGTATACCTTATATTTGGATTTCGAAAGGAATTAGCCACCCTTACGGGTAGAAAAATAGGGGATAATTGATTTTTCACTAGTGAACATTAGCACACACATACGTAGTTGACAATGACAGATCGCTACTGACATTATTCTTGTTCCGTCAAAATCAGTATATTTTATGAGAGGATGGAATGATATACAAAGTAATGAAATAAACTAACCAGAACAACGAAAATAATGTATATTACAACAAATAGTAAAAGTAGATAATCATATTATTTAACTGGTAATAGTTGAAGTAAGGTGGGTAAGTAAGTATTTTGGAAGTAATCAAAAAACAAGTAAGTAGTAATTGGTAGATTTTAGCTACAAAAAATTGAAAAATAAAAAAACTTTTTAACAAAAAAATAAACCGACGAAATACAGAACTAAAAAGTAAAAAATAAAAACTTTTTAACAAAAAATTAAACCGACGAAAAAATCAACTGAAAAGCAAAAAATAAAATAAACCTTCTTAGTCTAAATGATAATTGAGCTCCTAAACTAATGTAAGTAACTGATTTTGAGTCGGCGCCAAACAAATGTTATGATCAATCCTTTAAACAAAAGAATTCAAACTTGCCACTGGGTATCATCCACTATTCAACGTCACTGATAGATAAGACAATCAGTTTTATTTCACTACCGAAAACGAATCCATAATTCTAACACCCGTCCAAAGTCAATAACACAAACAAAGCCATTAAAAAATCCCGATAAACGACAGTCACACCAGCCCACATCATTAAGGGCCGTATCTAACTCATAAATCACAGAGTATCGCTACCGAGAAATTCATAAACACACTTGTTGGTCATTATTTCCCAGATTAACCGACCACTACCTGTCAGGCAGTAAAATATTATCCAATTATAACATAAGATAAGCGAGAACGGGTTAGACAAACAGAATCCTTATCATTTTTACAATGTCCCCTCATTAAAAAAAACTCATAAAACACACTAAGTCCCGCCCCAGCTTCCGATCGAAGAATATTATAAAAGACAACGGGAGCATAAAGAGTTAAGTTAGTTCAGAACAGTAGTCCGCGGAGTAATCACGTATATTTTACGAGAAGAAATATAATATGCATTCATATTAGTATCAGTGAAAAATGTCACGAGAAATAAAATCTCTCCACGTGTGAAAATCATCTCAAGTAAAGAAATGCTAAAATGGCATCCTTTTAACTAGAGTCAGTGTAAAAACAATATTTCACAGCATAATTACGGGAAATTCTAATCCCTCTAACAATAGTTCATTTCATGCGTCGTAAACACAAAAGTACTCCAGTCGAAATTACGTTTCCAGTGTTGTGCGATCTCTCGATCAAATGACGTCTTTTTGCTGATGTCCATAAATAAAAAAATGAGCAAATAATCCATCCTGTAACTTGATCCGGTAACGAACCATGACAAGCGTTTGAGATAATAATCCGGTTAATCGTGGAACTCTTCGAGTGCGACCCAAGGAAGGCAACTGGACAATTCGACCTAGGTAATGAATTCCTATTATTGAAATTAATGTTTTGGTTTCCTAATACTAGTATATGCTTTTCTTAATATACATGTTATGCATACATATATCTCCCATAAAACGAAACGTTGTCGAGAGGTACAAATCCATGGCCATTTGCCTTTAAGTTCACAATCCATGGAACCAAGAAATCGCAAGTAATAATTTGGCATGTTGTTACCTATATCAAATGTTTTCTTTGTGTTCTTATTTGTTTGTTTATCTATGTCCTATACAATAATTTTGACAATTTACTTTTGGTAAAAAGATGACTCAGTCTATAAAGATAGGAATGGGTTATACAGGAATGGACGGAAAGTGCTTATAGGAAGTGCAGTTTTTTTTTGTTTGTTATTTTTATTGTATTTTTCTATCCCCATTATTAACAGTTTTCTTTTATTTTTGAAAGTTACCACAAAATTTGCATCCTAAGGATAACAGTGTAAAGTGTCTTTTTTTTTGTTTTTGTTTCATCTTATGTATAATTTCGTTTATGAATATAAGTTTTATGATTCCCAGTGCCTTTTTATTGATATAGAGTTCAGCGAACGGTACATACTCCTAAATAAACAACCTATGTTCCCTGGGTGTTAGAAAGAAGGTAATGGATATAGCCGCTCATGTCCGTTAACTTCAGTGCGAATAAATTCTTTTATAAATTGCTGCTAATACCCAACAAAATTGTAGTTTTTCGAGCAACTTTTCAACAAAGGACTAATCGAGTATAGGCTTTCTAGACTAGAAGCGTCCTTAGCGTCTTAGGCTAATTATATGGAGTAACGATTTATCCCAACCCAGTGGCGTTACAAGAGGGTTAATCTTTTGATAACGAAACAACGGCTTAACCGTAGTTTAGCCGAGGTGAGATAATGATTATTCCTAAATAATAGTCGGGGATGTAACATTGATGTCAGGTGTGCGAGTAATAATTGAGGAAGTACATTAACGCATATATACAAATAAAACGTTCATACCGAACAATTCGCAGAACTCAATATCAGAAAAGTATAAGAAAGATTTTATTTAGTAAATAATTCATCCAAAAGGAGGAAAGTTCTCAATATGACTCTTCCAGGGGGACCTTCGTCAACAACAACTCCTGTAGTGCAGGTTCTGCCAAATCCAGAGCCAACAATAGCGATCACATTAGATAATATACCCTATTATAACGGGCAGACGAGTATCAAAGATTTTATTAGGATAATTGAAGATACAGCCGCTCTAGCTGGATGGACAGAATTGCAAATAGTATCTATCGTTCGATTGAAACTAAGAGGCATTGCGAAACAACTCATTGACGCCGACAATCAATTGAGAAATACAGCAGTATGGAACGAATTGAAAAGAGGTTTACAGGAACAGTTTGGTATAGCTAAAATACCAGGGCAGGACAAAAGGGAATTATTAGAATGCCGACAACGTAGATCTGAAACTTGCCGCCAATTTTTGGCACGTCTGAAAGTCTGTGCTGCAAAAATTTTAGTCTTGACCGGAACAGCTGACGTAGATCGGATACTATTGCAACGCCACGAGCAAGATGTAATCACGCAGTTTGCTATGGGATTATTGGACCCCATCAGGAAACGCATACTATCAGGAAAGTTTTAGAAATGTCACAGCAAATGGACCACCAGCAACGATAAAGACCTGCCATTTTAAATACAGCAAATGGACCACCAGCAACGATAAAGCCTGCCAGTATTGTCGTAGAAGAGGACATGAAATTAGGGACTGTAGGTTAAAAAACAGAACTTGTTTCAATTGTAATCAGCCGGGTCATATGTCATACAACTGTAAAAACAGGAATGGACAAAGAAATATGGACAGAAGAAATTTAAATGGCCATCCGGTTCGCAATTCTCCTCCGTTGGGAACCGCAGACAACCGCCATTAAAACGCAACACGGTAAATAGGAGGCCAACACACACGATACTAACCTATACCACGGGAGAAGCCCAGCGAAACGTCATAGTTCTAGAAATTGATGGAATTTTTCGCACTACCCTGGTAGACACGGGTGCCGAAGTATCGTTGGCCCACGTTAGCATTACGCACGGTATGAAAGTTAATTACGAAGAAAAAATCAATTTAAAAGACGTACAGGGCAATAGAATTCCATATATAGGTACCGTAGTTTTGCCAATAAAACTGAATGAAAGAACCAAATCGAGCACGAATTTATATTAATCGAAACGAAACATTTGACACAGAATTAATTTTAGGTCTAGACTTTCTGCAAAAGTATCAAGTAAAGCTAGATTGGAGAGCAAACAAAATGTATTTGATGGAAGAAATAATTGAACTCCACCACGAGCCAAAACGCATTTATCATACGGAAAATGAGAAGGAAAACCAATGGGACAAACGACTAGAAGTTCTAGAGCAACAGTTGAAAGAATTTACTACTACGATAGATAGCTGGACGAAAACGTTGTCTAAAGAAAAACTCGGTCAGATAAGGGAGGCGCCGCCCGCATCAGACTGCGAAGTATTTGGAACTAAATTTTCACATCCAGAAATGAGGTCGGCCGACTCAAACAGCAATCGAGTAGAAAATCCAGGACAGGCAAAAGAACGTGATTTAAAGGAGACACGGTATCAAGAGAAAGCCACGTCCACTGAAAAACCAAAAAAGTCGAAAAGGAAAAAGAAAAATAGAGATAAGCGTTTACAGAAGCAGAACAGGAATAAGGATTTAAGGGAGACTTTGTTCACTGACAGAACGACGAACAATAGAGAAAAGAAAATCTCACCACGAGGGGATGGGAAAACTTCACCATCTATCGGGAATGTTGGGACAGCCGAAACACCCTGTATATTAGGAAGGTTAGTTAGGCGATATGGCACGGGAAGCCTGAACGACATTCGTACTGAAAAAGCCAGTTCGCCAAGGATGACTCTTTTACTGCCAGAGACAGGAAAAACTCCAAACTCGAAAACGAAAATGTGGAAGACATCCCGCCGTTCGCACAGGACACCGAAAAGCAGAAAATCCGCTAAGGGGAAAGGAAAATCCAAATTATCCCGCAGACTCAACAGTGAGCAGGAAGAAAAGTCTGGGTATGAGAATATACGCACTAAACAGACAGACAGCCGATACAAGGAGGCAAATACGAGCCAGGAAAGGATGAAAACAATGGATAGAAAATTTTATGAAAATAAAGCCAGTCAAACAGAGAATGAAAGACTTATCGGAAGGATAGAAACTCGGGACGCCGAATCTTCCAGAAGTAAACAAGAAATAGTTATACAGGGAGGTGAAAAAGTGACTGAAGAAAATTATGGGACAGGACTGTACTTGCCAAAAGATATGATTTTACCCCCTAGATCAATGACAATATGTATGGTTAGAACAAAAGAAAATTATTGTCGGAAAATATTATAGTTGAAGATAAAGCAGCTATAAAAGGACTGATGATCGCGAGATCGATAGGAAAAAATGTACCGAAATACCCATCAGACTGATAAACATTTTGGAACAGGAACTGATCATACCCCGGAAACATATTATAGCACAGGGTTTCGAGGCCGATACAGAAAATAAAGTGGAAACTACGACGAATGGACTCATGATCCGTAGCATAAACCTACAAGATGAACAGAAAATTTTACAACAATTACATCTCGAGAATCCAACGGAAGAAGCTCAAATTAAATTGGCCACCCTCATCAAGGAGTACATTGATGTATTTAAGGCCCCTAGTCAAAAATTAACTTGTACCCATCTAGTAAAGCACAGGATACACACTGAGGATGTTCCGCCTATTTCGAAACGACCTTATCGAATTCCATACCAGCGGCAGAAGATAATGCACCAAGAAATTAAGGAATTGTTGGATAACGAAATAATAAAAGAATCCTGTAGCCCTTGGAGTTTTCCCGCGATCCTGGTTGAAAAAAAATTGCACCCCGGAGAAGATCCCCAGTTCAGACTGTGCATTGATTACAGGGAATTGAATGCCATCACGAAGACAGATTTTTTTCCATTACCACATATACAGGATACGATCGAAAAGTTGCAAGGTACTAGCTTATACAGTGTGATGGATCTCGCTAGTGGATATTTTCAAATTGAATTGGATGAAAGAGACAGAGAAGAGTGCTTTCTCCACACCAAACGGACACTACGAATTTCTCCGTATGCCCATGGGGATGAAGAACTCCCTAGCACTTGGTGCCGGCAGATGGAGAACATTTTGCGAAATATATAGGTAAGGAGTGCTTAGTATACTTGGACGACATCATCGTTTTAGTGGACCAAACATCTCGGAACATTTAGACAGATTACGCAATGTTTTCGAACAAATGAGGAGCAGTAATTTGAAATTCAAGGCAACTAAATGTAATTTTATGCAAAAAGAAGCAAAATATCTTGGACATATTATCTCAGAGAAAGGTTGTCAAACAGATCCCGAAAAAACTAAAATTATCAAGGACTATCCACCACCAAGAAGAGTGAAAGACATCCGAGCATTTTTGGGATTATGCGGATTTTACCGAAAGTTTGTACCAAACTTCTCGAGAATATCCCAACCGCTGACAGCACTCACCAAAAAAGAGGTAAAATTCCAGTGGGGACAAGAACAACAAAAATCTTTCGATACCCTAAAAGAAGCTTTAATTTCTCCTCCGATCTTAAAGTACCCCGATTTTTCTCGACCTTTTGTGGTTACCACAGATGCCAGCGCGACCGCTATAAGTGGAATTTTGAGCCAAGACTATTCTGGATTCGAACATCCCATTTGTTACTCGAGCAGAACTTTGAATGCCGCTGAAACTAGGTACTCTACGATAGAAAGAGAATGTCTCGCAGTGATTTGGGCTGTAAAGAAATACAGGTGCTATCTGACTGGTACGCACTTTACCATCATTACCGATCACCGGCCATTGACCTATTTATTGTCTATCAAAGATCCAAGTAGCAGGCTAGCCAAATGGGCCATGGCACTCCTGGAATTCTCATTCACTATTAAATACAGACCAGGCCGAGATAATATAAATGCCGATACCTTATCCAGGATAAAAACAGACGAACATAGTGCGGAAATGACTCAAAGAATGCCAAAAGACTGCCAAGTACGTGTGCTTAGTAAATCCAGCGAAAACATAGAACCTGTAGTTGAAACGTTATGGCACTTGGACGACATCCGCATAATGCAGAAGACAGACCCCCAAATTTCTGCATTAATACCTACATTGACCGACGAAGATGACAATTTTTATATTCACGAAGAAATTTTATACGTGAAACGACGAGTAGACGAGCGTCGGGACAAAATCTATGCTCCCAAGGTCATTAGAAAACAAATTATAAGTTTGTACCATGATAACATATTTTCTGGTCATGGAGGACAAAGAAAACTCTAACCACTATACAACGAGAATTTTACTGGCCTAGCATGAAGAGAGATATCAATAAATACATACAGAAATGTCATTCCTGCAACATTCATAAAACTATGAACCAAAAACCAACGGAAATGCAGAGAATGCCTATTCCGGAAGCAGTATTCGAAATTGTAGCCATCGATATAGTCGGACCACTAAACACCACCAGAAATGGAAACAAGTATATATTTACAGCAATTGATCACCTGACTCGATATGCCGAAGCCATTCAATACCTAATATTACTGTCGAGACGGTAGCGAAGGTATTTGTAGAACATATCATCCTACGTTATGGAGCACCGAGATATTTATTGAGTGACAGAGGATCTCAATTTTATCTGCTCTATTTCTGGAAATTTGCCAACGACTAAAAATCAAGAAACTGAATACTACAGCATATCATCCCGCCACGAACGGCATCGTAGAACGATTCCATGGACACTTGAAAACTACCTTATCACACCTAGTGACTGAACAACAATCCGATTGGGACGAACAGTTACCGTATGCTCTTGTGGCTATAAGAAATCAGATTCATTCATCCACACAGGAAAGCCCCTTTTTCTTAATGTTTGGCAGAGACATGCTACTACCACATCACCTAACATTAAGAGCACCCGTATAAGGTATGATACCTTGAAAATTACGCCTCAGAAATGGTCCAGAGATTGCAAGTTGCCCATCAAAAGCCCGAACATCCGTAGAAACTGCCGCGGAAAAATCACACCGAAATTTCAATAAAAAGGCTAAATTAAAAGAGTTTCCCATAGGATCGTTAGCATATTTAAAGACACCTCCCAATGTCAGAGCAGGTCAAAAACTAGCTCGAAAATTGTTACCACGATATACCGGACCGTGGAGAATTTTAAGAAAATTATCACCTGTCAATTTTGAAATACAACAGGAAGGAAAACCAAAATCCAAGTTGTACACGCAAATCGACTGAAAGTTTATAAGAATATAGAAATCCTCGAAGACTGTAGAAAATCCGTCAAGAAGAGATTCCTAAGGAAAGTGGAGAAAATCGCCAGCGTATACAAAAAGAACCCGAAATGTTGGACATGAATTATTGTATCACTCCCGAAGGTTGGAAAAACATCGTAATTTAAATAACATCCATGAAACACGCTTAGGAAACGAAGATAGTGTAGGAACTGAACCCGTTTCGGAATAGCGCTAACGCCTAGGCAAGACGAACTACCCTAAAAATGTGGAAAGTTTCGAAAGTAGTAACCCCAGTGAAACATCGGACGAAGATCGGGAAAGCGTCCTGAAGTAAATCATGGTTACCAAACAAGGTCGCGGGACAGGTACCTGAGGAACCTTGGATTTTGTCAAAAACAGGCAAACATCAGTAAAAACAATACTTTATGTAAAATGAAATGCGCTGGGAATGTATTAAAGATATGTATGTATATATAGTTTTAATTAATTGAGAAAATCTAGGAGATGTATGTATGTATAGGATTAACCGTGACCTAAATTAAAAAAAAAAAAAAAATTTAATTTTTGCTTTCCTTGCCAAAACATAGTTTCAAATTGGTCTATTATCCTGGGACGTTAATAGAGACAACCATACCAAGTGAACCAGTGCGGAGAAAACACGAGACTATACCGCTAACCTAACCCGGTCAGCTGAACGATAAGTGAAGTTAATAGCCGTGATTATAAACATTGAACCCTTATACCTGCAGCGCGGTCACACCCTCCGAAAATCCATAGTCCCTTCTTCACAAATCTCCGAGACATCTGTTTTGTAACAAGATATGAAGTAATCGTTCAAAAGGGCAAGATACGCAGGTCAAACACTCGACATTAAGGAACAAGTGTAGGAAATGGGCCCAACGATGGATTTAGTCCAGATGTGCTCAGCCGATTCCGTATCGACCGAAAATGAAACGATAAGAACTAACAGGTCAAAGTCGCAGTTAAAAATAATCTTGATACTGGGGACTGTTATTTTTAATTATGAAATTCCCGGTACAGCTGGATTAATAGCCTACGACTGTCGAAATCCAACCGCCAATATTACTGCGATATCGTTAAGAGATGTACAAAAATGTCCCGAATTATCCAATGCATACAGCGTGCAGGATCTTCGTGTATACGCGGTTGAGAAACAGAAATTTGAAACCATTCATGTAAAGTCCTGTTTAGTAGAAATTACTCAACTGACGGTTCATTGTGGCATGTTCTCACACTCGGCGATAATACCAGATAGCCTGATTACATATATGCAAACCGTAGGAAAATCAGAATGCTTAAAGATACATCAGTATTTGGAATACAGAGGTTTTTCTAGAGATATAATTAAATTACAGCCCAACACCACACAAACCGCGAGAATCGTGATAGCCGGAGAATTAGAGGAAAATGGTAAATGCCAAGGTGCCACTTATACCTTCCAAGGTAAGGTATATAAAGATGTTGTGGTTACTGCAACCGCAAAGATCATCGTGAAAGATTATTCCGCCATCGCACACTTGGATACCAATACAATTAGTTTGGAGAACCAACTCTCTTGCGAATTTAGTACAGGATATTGTATGGATGCGTTCCAAGGAGAAATAGCCTGGGACCCTATAAAACCTCATGAATGTAAGAGGTACCGCCAACTCTACGAAGGAAAAGCAACTAAAATAATAGAGAAACTAAGTCAGACGGACATAAACCAATACATGGTTATTGAAGACAGGACGAAACTATTTGCCGTGCAGTTAATTAGAAAGAAGCGAATTTGTGATTTTGAAATGTGGTTGACAGAACATCCCAGAATATTAATCATCGAATTACCAAGCAATATGACCCCATCTCAAGTAAACTTCGCTATTACCTCAGGAGAGCCAACTGCCGATATAATAACATATGTAAATTCGAAATTTTTATATATCGAGCAATCGTTTAAGAGGAGTATGAACACGATGCTCGCCGACACTATTCACCGAAGGTGTATATTAAAAAGAGAAATTCTCAAGAATAGATTATTGATGGCACAACAATCTCCGAATCTCATATCACAGTTACTATCCCAAGACCCAGGGTATATTGCAAAAATAAATGGAGAAGTACTATATTTGTTGAAATGCACACCTGTTATAGTCCAAATCAGGAGAGAAAAAAACTGTTATCAAGAGTTGCCTGTGACATATTTAAACAAAACATATTTTATGGCGCCATTAACACGAACTATACAGGAAATAGGACAACAGATCGAATGTTCTTCAATCATTCCCGCCAAATATTATATAGAAGGTACTTGGTTAGCCTACGACCCTATCCCATTAGCAGGAAATCCCCTGTAGAATTATCCATAAGGAAAACACAAAGCAACAGCCAGAATACAACCTATTGGTGATGGTGGGATATACACAACAGAAGAAATGAGACAAGCCCAAGAAATAATACTTTTTTCGTCCGAAAGACAAGCAGTAAATAATATTCTGATAAACAAAATGGCCAATAAGCCCGTATCAAATCAGGGTTTCTCTACGTTAAACCTGTTCAACCCCGAGGAGATAGAGAAACTAGCCAACAGCACTATGAAAAAAATATATGGAGTATTCACCTTCATTGGAGACGTAACCAGCAGTTTCTTAGGGATATATTTTTGCATAAGGATAATAAAATTCTGTATGGAAACAGCCATAAACATGATAGCCATACACAGAATCACTGGATGTACCTACCATGTAGTCGCAGCTTTCTGGGATACGTTGACTCTACTTGTAATCAACCATAAATTACCCCGACAAGTTCCTGCAGAAATGTCGACGGATAACAATCTCACGGTTATTGAATCTCAACCTACCCAGACTGGCATTGAGATACCACCCCATCAGCCGAAAGAAACAATTTATGCGACGATAAAATCACATCCATTCAAAGGCCTATCTTGGACCCAAGAAACGAAAAATATATAATCAAAATAAATAAGGACATTTTATTACCTTTACGCGACGCTTGACCTAAAATTACTATAAATAATGTGATCCTCACGTCCCGTCACAAATAAAAATAATCTTTTCCCAGTTCGCGATAGTGAAGCTAAGAAAAGGGGACCCTTTTTCCAATGAATATTAAAAATAAGTGCCTCATTCCTAAGATAAGATAACTCCGAAAGGACGTTAAAGCTGACCCCATAACAATTAACCCCTAGTGAGAATTAAAATAAAGAGATATCGATTCTCTATAAATACGTGCGTGGGACTATATTGAACATTATTGTGCTCCGAACTCTTACACGAAACACCACGTTAATCAGCCAACAAATCTTTTGTTTATAAAATCAGTCGTGCTCAAAAAGTTACCAACACCAGCTACCCCATGGAGATGCTGCTAGACTCCGTAAAAGAAATTTCCAGTTTCGACACGAAGCGAAGCATCCTGAAGGCATCCGTAAACAATCTGCTCTACGACGTGAATACGTGGATGCAGAAACCACCATCCGAGCACGTGCGCACTTACATCGCATTTTCTATTCTGCACTTTAATCGCCATCATGCGGAATACATGAGACTACTGGACACCAGAAACATTACCCAGTGTGATTGTTTCCACTGCACCACCGAAAGTACCCGGCATTTGCAGACCCACACCGAAAACCCTGGTCCGATGACAAACACTGAGAACACACCTACGAAGCCCGTATGCACTTGTCAGGTTTGCACCGACGATCGAAACCGACACGCACCACCCCGAAGGAAGAATAGACTGGACTCAACTAACCCCAACCGAGTCGCCAGCTACGTCCCAAGAACTGTAGCCGACTACACCTCCCCGGATGAGGATTCGGATGACAGCCCAAGTGATGCCCTAGCTGCCAGTTCGAGCATAATCACTCAGGCGTTCAACATCGCCATGTCACTCCCGACCGAGTGACAGATACCGGTCCTCAGGCTCACCTGAACTCTTGAATGGTGACGAGACAGAACTTTCTATTCAAGTTTTATGCAGGTCCAGTTGTAAAAATTTTTTTGTGTACTTATCACTTTTTATTATTATTTTTAGTTTTATGAACTCTTATATAGTGAACAGACATTGTTTCTCTTTCAAACTTCGTACATGCCAACTTGTGCTTTATGTGTATATTATTTTGTTTACTATTATTATTTTATTAGTTATAATAAACCTCTGAAATTATGAATACCATACTCAGCACAGACTATCATTTTTATAGGTAACAACAAAAGGTGATTTCATACCATAAAACATGGAACCAAATACTTTAATTCAATAATGAAACAAAAAGGTCCTATTATTCAAAGTAGAGACCTTTTTAACAGGGCAGGGTCGATTTGTTATGATCAATCCTTTAAACAAAAGAATTCAAACTTGCCACTGGGTATCATCCACTATTCAACGTCACTGATAGATAAGACAATCAGTTTTATTTCACTACCGAAAACGAATCCATAATTCTAACACCCGTCCAAAGTCAATAACACAAACAAAGCCATTAAAAAATCCCGATAAACGACAGTCACACCAGCCCACATCATTAAGGGCCGTATCTAACTCATAAATCACAGAGTATCGCTACCGAGAAATTCATAAACACACTTGTTGGTCATTATTTCCCAGATTAACCGACCACTACCTGTCAGGCAGTAAAATATTATCCAATTATAACATAAGATAAGCGAGAACGGGTTAGACAAACAGAATCCTTATCATTTTTACAATGTCCCTCATTAAAAAACTCATAAACACACTAAGTCCGCAGCTTCCGATCGAAGAATATTATAAAAGACAACGGGAGCATAAAGAGTTAAGTTAGTTCAGAACAGTAGTCCGCGGAGTAATCACGTATATTTTACGAGAAGAAATATAATATGCATTCATATTAGTATCAGTGAAAAATGTCACGAGAAATAAAATCTCTCCACGTGTGAAAATCATCTCAAGTAAAGAAATGCTAAAATGGCATCCTTTTAACTAGAGTCAGTGTAAAAACAATATTTCACAGCATAATTACGGGAAATTCTAATCCCTCTAACAATAGTTCATTTCATGCGTCGTAAACACAAAAGTACTCCAGTCGAAATTACGTTTCCAGTGTTGTGCGATCTCTCGATCAAATGACGTCTTTTTGCTGATGTCCATAAATAAAAAAATGAGCAAATAATCCATCCTGTAACTTGATCCGGTAACGAACCATGACAAGCGTTTGAGATAATAATCCGGTTAATCGTGGAACTCTTCGAGTGCGACCCAAGGAAGGCAACTGGACAATTCGACCTAGGTAATGAATTCCTATTATTGAAATTAATGTTTTGGTTTCCTAATACTAGTATATGCTTTTCTTAATATACATGTTATGCATACATATATCTCCCATAAAACGAAACGTTGTCGAGAGGTACAAATCCATGGCCATTTGCCTTTAAGTTCACAATCCATGGAACCAAGAAATCGCAAGTAATAATTTGGCATGTTGTTACCTATATCAAATGTTTTCTTTGTGTTCTTATTTGTTTGTTTATCTATGTCCTATACAATAATTTTGACAATTTACTTTTGGTAAAAAGATGACTCAGTCTATAAAGATAGGAATGGGTTATACAGGAATGGACGGAAAGTGCAGTTTTTTTTTGTTTGTTATTTTTATTGTATTTTTCTATCCCCATTATTAACAGTTTTCTTTTATTTTTGAAAGTTACCACAAAATTTGCATCCTAAGGATAACAGTGTAAAGTGTCTTTTTTTTTGTTTTTGTTTCATCTTATGTATAATTTCGTTTATAAATATAAGTTTTATGATTCCCAGTGCCTTTTTATTGATATAGAGTTCAGCGAACGGTACATACTCCTAAATAAACAACCTATGTTCCCTGGGTGTTAGAAAGAAGGTAATGGATATAGCCGCTCATGTCCGTTAACTTCAGTGCGAATAAATTCTTTTATAAATTGCTGCTAATACCCAACAAAATTGTAGTTTTTCGAGCAACTTTTCAACAAAGGACTAATCGAGTATAGGCTTTCTAGACTAGAAGCGTCCTTAGCGTCTTAGGCTAATTATATGGAGTAACGATTTATCCCAACCCAGTGGCGTTACAAGAGGGTTAATCTTTTGATAACGAAACAACGGCTTAACCGTAGTTTAGCCGAGGTGAGATAATGATTATTCCTAAATAATAGTCGGGGATGTAACACAAACTAGCAATTGAATTAGGTGAAGCGTAAAATGGTGGCAGCGAGATGCACGGCTGCGTTTTGAAGACTTCTTTCATAGATAATGATCTTCGATAATTGTTTGTTTGGCGCCGACTCAAAATCAGTTACTTACATTAGTTTAGGAGCTCAATTATCATTTAGACTAAGAAGGTTTATTTTATTTTTTGCTTTTCAGTTGATTTTTTCGTCGGTTTAATTTTTTGTTAAAAAGTTTTTAGTTTTCTCTTCTTGTTATTGTTCTTCGGCTAGAATTGTCGTTGCATTCCATTCTACCATGTGGTTGCCATTGGATATCAAAATATGTTCTGATAATTTTGAACCTGTGATCTGTCGATTCCTAATATAATATCGATGTTCATCCTGGCGCACTTTTAATGGTCTTGATGGCTCACCAATATAACTTTTACCACAAGAACAAGGTTATTGTATACACAATTTTTTTGATTTTTCTTCTATGTTTTCTGGTTTTGTTTGTGTAAGGATTGAACTTAATTTTTGCTTTCATTTTTTTTAATGAATTTATTATTTGGTTTTGCATATTGTTGTTTGTAATTTTATTGAGAGTATTTTATGAACACAATTTCTTCTTCAAGGTTTTCTGTTGAATTACATATCATTTTAGCTCTATTGTAGAGGCATTTAACTATACCCTTTTTGACACTTGCGTGATGGTTCGAGTTGTAGTTGAGATATATTATGTCCCTGGATTATCTGAAATGATTAAACGGATTGACAAAGTGTATGACATCAGAACAACACATTAAGATCAATGCTTACACAAACAAAACCAGAAAACATAGAAGAAAATTTAAAAAAATGTGCTTACAAGTTGTTCTTGTGGTGAAAGTTATATTGGTGAGACATCAAGGTCGCCAGGACGAACATCGAGATTATATTAGGAATTGACAGATCACAGGTTCAAAATTATCAGAACATATTTTGAAATCCAATGGCAACCACATGGTAGAATGGAATGAAACGACAATTCTAGCCAAAGAACAATAATAAGAAGAGAAAACTAAAATAATCCGCATTCATTTTACCATCTGGTGAGAACTGCATATCAACAAATTCTTCTGATACGGATCACACGTGGAAACCCTTACTGGAAGAAGATTTTGCATTTGGCAGAGTGATAATGGATTGACTCCATTATCCGAAAAACACTCCATATGTTAAATTAACAAGTTAATGTCTCATCATTCTTTTCACAGAACTCTTTTGACATTAGTCAAAAAAGAAGACGTTCAATCACTACGAGAGAAACAGCGAAAAAACTGAGAAATTTTAATCTACATCCAGAAGATTTTTTGAAAACGGGAACGGATACAGTTCCCGAAACGTCAAGAGTATATTGAATTCAATATTTTTTTGTGATAGGCAAAAATTAGAATACGACAAGTTACTGACTAATTGAATATTTTTCAGTTTGTGAAAAATAATTCGAGGCAAACTAATTTATTTGCCCTTCTACAATTGTATAGAATCACTGATCCATTTAATTTTGTTTTCAGGTTGTGGAAGGTTAGAATCCCAAAAAAGTGTCAAGAATAGAAAATTGATGTTAATCTATATTTTTCTAATTGTTTGGATGTTCTCTTGTCGTGCCTACTCTTTTGTCCTTACCAAGTTATAAGGGTAAGTTGTAGTGTGGACTATTTAAAGGGGTTATATTTCCCTTGGAAAATATGACTTGAAAACCAAATTGAACGGCTAATGACAATATAAAAACGCATTGATAAGTCTACATAAAATATATTCAATAGCCAATTTGCAAAAACTCAATAAAATCCGTCCAATCGAATAAGAAAACTATTTTCATGCAATCATATAAAAAATCAATTGCAAGATATTAGAGAGTTATTGCAACTTAGAAATAAGCGCCGAGTTTATTGAAAGGTCCGCTAATAAAGTATCCTCTAACGCGATTTCAAAAGGGAACTTTTGTAAGGCGCTGTTAACGAAAGTGACAGATCTCTATAACCTATCCTACAAAGTTTGTATTTATATTTTATGTCACTATGATCCGTGACCTGTTGTTGATAAAATAATTATTTTTTTTCATTTCACTGTTTTTATGGAAGATTTTTAGCATACATATCAACCAGGATACCCTCTGCGACGCCACTGGTAATAAAATTCTAAATCTAATTCCATGAAAAGAAGCCCCTTGTTACTGCTAACAAACATACCAAGTTTCATCGAAATCGGCAAAAAAAACTTTTGAGTAATTCATGAAAAACCGATTTTAAATTAAATCTTCGACACCCCGTTACTCGGAAATGAAGCAAATTAGGACATACGTTTATATGAACTTTTTTTTCGCAAAATAAGACAAGGAATCACCACCTGAAATTAATGACATTATTTAAGATACACCCTGTATAGTAGACTCTCCCCCTGAACGCATCATGGACGATCAAAGTTTCCAAAACAATAACGTTTATGCCTTCTCGGTGAGCAGATTTCCAAGTTGCTGATAGGTTCAGGCTGTCATCCCTTTTATTTAGATTGTGAGGTCGCTTTTCCTTTTCAATGGCTTCTCTAGTTGTTCTTAAATAGAAGTTCTTGCCACTCATTAATGATCGTGTACCTCCAAAATCAATGATGTGTTCTGACATCAGGGCCGGATTAAAAGGTGTGGAGGCCCTGGGGCAACAAAGGAGTGGAGGCCCCTAATTATTTTTCAAACAAGTTTTTTTTTTATTTATTTATTGCGGAACAAATCAAATTATTTCGACACGAGCATATGTGGGTATAATAAAATACAAGAAATAAATTAAATTACAGCGTGAACAAAGGGATTCTTGCGAGCTTTTTTCGACGAAAAATCATTGATGATGTCGGTCAAATCCAGCATCCGGAGAAAATCATTCTCAATGCTAAGAAGCGATAACTTTGATAGACGGCTTTGTCTCATCGTAATTCACCTATTTTTTTCATTTTGGAAAATGAGCGCTTTCCAGTGCAATTTGACATCATCACATTCTCAGTTGTAATATCACAAGAGAGTGAAAATAATTCGACAGATTTTCGAAAACTTGTTGCCAGGCAATAGACAAGAGAGACCAGCTGGCTCGAGTGGCTATTGCCAACAAGTTTGAGAAAGAAATCTAGATAATTATTTTCTACTATATCGAACTCTCGTGTGGTATTCTTTGGATTATTTTTTGATGTCATAAACACATTTCCTTGCAAAATTATATAATGTACTAAACCGGATTTGATTCATTTCACACTTTTCATGCGAATTGATGACAGACGTCAAATTAAAAATATAGGTTGTCAGACAATAAAAACAAAATACCTCAAATTATTCCCGCGACAATTTTCTAGGTAGAATATTCCCACTATTGATTGGCCAAAACGTATATGAATTATTTGAATTGAACGTTTCCATTGGTTTCTAGCAATGTCAAAAAATAATCACTAATTTCAATGTTTGAGAATGTAGCTCTAAAATTTTGGTTTTCAAGAATTTGATAGTAGAACATCTTAGATAGATAGATAGATAGTCCTTTTCAGAAGGATTTACATTTGTTGCGGAATGTCATCTTTCTCTTAGACTCACACTTTCAGATTTCGGGGATTTCTCTGTTACAAGCGGACACTTGTCAACGCCAATAAATAGGAAAAACAGGTATAGACGGGCAAAGTGTTTGTAGAATCGGCAGAAAAGTAGTCAACAGAATTTGAACTTTTGTTCTATTATGGAATGTGCACAGGGCTCTTATAAATAATTTGATGCAATCATATTCATAAATTGAAATATTATTTTCTTTTGCTTATGATTATTGAATTTCATTGTGTATCTAGATCGCTTGTGTCATTCGAAGAATACATCGACAGAAAATCCTTCAATTAATAAAAAAAAAATTTTTTTTTTTAATTCAATTGTTTTTGTTTTTACAGCTAATTTCGATACGATATAATATTTTGTATAATAGTATGATGTTTTACTTGGTGATTGTTTCTCGCATATACACATGATTCATCAGATCGAAGATTAATATTAACCATGGATTTTGACAAGAATACGAAACATGTTTTTGAATGTTTAAAACGAAAAATGAGAGGAAAAAGTGGGAGAACTGTTCTTTCGTTGTCAGATTTTTTATATATAATTTTGCTATTCCTTCGGTATTTGTTAGGAAATTTTACCTAAAAATTTATATTGTGGAGGCCCCTCTCTTGTGGAGGCCCCGGGGCTGCAGCCCCGTTTGCCCCCTCTTAATCCGGCTCTGGTCATTAGTTCGTGTTGGAACAGTGGAGATGTATAGTTTTTATATAATTTACATAGATATAGGAACAATGTCTGATGGTGTGGGTAGAGGTAGATCTTATTCTTTTCGGACTGGCGAGAAAACGGTCAGACAAGGCGGTCACATTCACCAGTAACTCATCCTTTGAGTACTCCATTCAGTGGCTTACGCACAGTTCAATTTTGACTTAAATAATATTTTATAAACCTTTATTTGAGGAAACCAACCTATATACCACATAGTACGAAATAAAAGAAAAATTGTATTTAAAAAGTTTATATTACTATAACTTGACTAAATATGGAATAATTGTAGTAATTCACTCGAATAGGTAATTAATCCCTCGTCGTCACTAAAACTGTCATCATTGCTGCTATCTTCACCTACGTTAATAATGAGCGGTTCAACCATAATGTTAGGAATGTGCTCCTTTTCAAATATTAATATTTTAAGTGTTAATTACCTACATGATCACAGCACTTTTCTTGAGTCACTTTTGCAAAAGAGTATTATGTTAAAGTTTTGCCATCATAGAGTTTAAATGTCATGTTGGGTTTTGCTTCATCGCCGTTTATTATTACAATTTTTTTCGGTTGTATGTGATATGGAGGTAGCTGTAAAGCCGTTCAACGGTGTTCTAACAACTGATCGAATTTGTGGGACAGAACCAGAAAAAAATTTATGGATATATTTTTTGAATGTCTATAAAAGTGGTGTTCAATAATATTCAGCAAAATATATAGACCCTCCATAGACACTATAGTTTAAGAATTCCACAAATTTTGTAAGAATGTATTATATAGACTTGCCTTGATGGCTGATAAAAATATATGTATTGAGTCAAGGGTGCATATAAGCATCCAGTATAACGCAAAAGTAGAAAAATAGTTTTTAAAATATTTTTGTTGAATTAGTGAACCAACGAAAGCATGAATAATGTATTGAAGTTGTAAAAAAATTACAAAATATGGCCAGTTTAGTCATCTCAAATAATAAAAATAAAATAATATTTATGAAATGAACTTAAGAATATAAATATTATTGAAATGCGGATCCCATTTTCTCCAGGAATTAGTCATTATTTAAGGGTCAAGAGGTGTGTACTTGCACTCTAAAAATTAACATGCTGGAGCTCATTTTCTTTATTTTATAATTTAAAGATAAATTGATAACTGTAAACAGCTATAAAGCACATGTAAAATTGATGAAAATGGAAACTGGCTCTTGTCATAATTGGATGTCGTTTACTAAATGGGTACTTATGCGACATTTTTACAGAAATCAGATAAAGATATCAACCGCCTTATAATTAAAAAATTAAATTATGTTTTCAACTAATACATAAAAAATTATAAAAACTAAAATTTAAAGCCAAGCTTTTATATATACAAATGCACTAAAAAATTAAAAAATCACTTCTTTCATTGTTTGATCTAGGTTATTATGCGAACAGATTCAAAATATTGCCGTGCAAGATTACCTATTTTGTATCCGCGGCAATCTTTTGAATCTGTTACTCACAAAATAACCTAGAGCAAACAATGAAAGAAATTAATTTTTCCTTTTTGGTGCATTTGTATAAATAAAAGCTTGTCTTTAACTTTTTTTTATATAATTTTCATTTTTAACTTTGTATTTCTGTAATAAAAGCCTGTTTTTAAAAAACACTTTTTCGCTTATTTATTTTTTAGTATTTATGATGTTAAATAACTAGTTTGGTAATTTCTATATAATTTATTTTTGATTTTTGACAACAAATCTAACCTTCGATCCCGAAAACCCCTAGAGAGCAATTTTGAATAGAATCGGACCATTATCACAAAAATTGTCTGTCATATTGGAGCCACCATTTTGTTTTTTTTTCTAACAAACATTTAATAATGCATTATCACCGGAATTATGTACACCTGCCAAATTTCAAATCAATTGGACGTTCAGAAGTGGATCAAATTTAACTTGCAAGATTTGATTACAGACAGACAAACACACAGACATACAGACACCGGGACAGGTGAAACTAAATAAAAGCTGGTAAAAAAAATCTTCGACCCCAAAACATACCAATTTTGAATAGAATCAGAACAACATAAACACAAAACTCGTCCGCCATTTTAGAGCCACCATGTTGAATCTTTGAATTTAAAAAAAATCATAATCTCCGACCCCGAAAACCCCTAGAAACCAATTTTGAATAGAATCGGCCCATGAGCACAAAAATTGTCAGCCATATTGGAGCCGCCATTTTGTTTTTTTTTCTAACAAAAATTTCATAATGCATTGTCACCGTAATTATGTACACCTGCCAAATTTCAAATAAATCGGAGGATTACAAGTGGGTCAAATTTAACTTGCAAGATTTGATTACAGACAGACACTGAGACAAATTTACTCTGACCGCACCTGTTAGATGGAATAGTTATTCTAATCCCAATTGCAACGGCAATAAAAATAAGAGCACTACGAGGAGTGTTCATATGCCCTGCCCGGCAAATTTATATACCACCAGTGTTTTTACTTTCAAAGCGTTCCTGGTACAATCATAAAAAAGTACTGGCGTGTGTATCTAGTTGCCCAGATTATTAGTAAAGGCGCTATCAAATATATTTGAGTGATAAAAGCTCGGCTAGCTGGATAGCTTCAGTTCAGATAACAAGTGTCTACTTTTACATGGGGTGATAAATTGCTATGATTGTAAGAATAAGTAACTGAAAAAATACTACTGAAAAATAATATACCGACGCCTATGTCAAGGCGGCATCTGCAAAGAGAATTCCTTCCCGAAACTTTTTATGTCGATCCAATTGGGATTAGAAATACTATAGAACTAACAACCATCTTCAAAATGTGTCATGGAGTATTTATCAAAAATGAACCAAAGGCATAGTTCCTTTTTTGAATTAGTTAAAACGATAGGAATGGCGCTTAGTACTTTTTATAGTTACAGATAGTTATGTTATTGTTTATTGTATTAGTGTGGTTTGAGTGGAGCTTAGTTTCATTGAAACTCCAAATTTGCATGAGAGTAAAACTCTTATTTACATCTATTAAGGTGAAAAATATTCCATCAAAATGTATAAAAGACAAGAAAAATATTAGAAATGGCTTTGATACCCGAAAATAATAATAATCAAAGTGCAGACAGACACCGAGACAAATTTACTCTGACTGCACCTGTTAGGTGGTATAGTTATTCTAATCCCAATTGCAACGGCAATAAAAATAAGAGCACTACGAGGAGTGTTCATATGCCCTGCCCGGCAAATTTATATACCACCAGTGTTTTTACTTTCAAAGCCTTCCTGGTACAATCATAAAAAAGTACTGGCGTGTGTATCTAGTTGCCCAGATTATTAGTAAAGGCGCTATCAAATATATTTGAGTGATAAAAGCTCGGCTAGCTGGATAGCTTCAGTTAAGATAACAAGTGTCTACTTTTACATGGGGTGATAAATTGCTATGATTGTAAGAATAAGTAACTGAAAAAATACCACTGAAAAATAATATACCGACGCCTATGTCAAGGCGGCATCTGCAAAGAGAATTCCTTCCCGAAACTTTTTATGTCGGTCCAATTGGGATTAGAAATACTATAGAACTAACAACCATCTTCAAAATGTGTCATGGAGTATTTATCAAAAATGAACCAAAGGCATAGTTCCTTTTTTGAATTAGTTAAAACGATAGGAATGGCGCTTAGTACTTTTTATAGTTACAGATAGTTCTGTTATTGTTTATTGTATTAGTGTGGTTTGAGTGGAGCTTAGTTTCATTGAAACTCCAAATTTGCATGAGAGTAAAACTCTTATTTACATCTAATAAGGTGAAAAATATTCCATCAAAATGTATAAAAGACAAGAAAAATATTAGAAATGGCTTTGATACCCGAAAATAATAATAATCAAAGTGCATCAGTTGAAAATAAAACAACAATTGATTTGTTGAAAATATAAACAGGATGTTCATAAAATCAGATGTGGAATCATCTGCGACTGAAAGATAAACTTTAGTCACTATCTTCCATCGTCAAGATAACCTCTTGTGGGGTATTCATGTTGAAAAGGGAAACATTCTCAATTGAATATTGATAGAAAGATTTTTCTGTGAATTGAAAAATCCACGATTAAAATGAAGTTATTTTCAATTGAGAATGTTTCCCTTTTCAAAACAACAATTTAAAAAAGTATGGTTAAGTTTTGATTTTGTGTTTTTAACTGACTCGAAAGTAACAGAGTACAAGATATAAGTAATCTTGAGAATGATACAATTCCAAAAATTTAGTAATAATTATTGCGAGTAAGTTCAAAACTTTTAATTATTTTAGGAAGACAGTGAAACTAATAATGTGGTTCTTAGCCAAGAAACCGATCTATTCGAAACATTTCAAGAAAATAGCAATGTTGTTATACTGCAAAACCTTAAAATTATACCAGTTTTTACAGAAGTCAATCTCGATATTAATCAGCCTCGCTGCTCCCATTATTGTATAGAGAAAATTTAAATTAATAATAATGTTTAAGAAAGTGTGGAGTATATTTCTGATATTTCAGACAACAAGAATTTGTCAGTAGTTGTGGTATGTACTCCAGAACAAGATACAAATTTAGCTGACAATTTGTTTTAAAAATGCATTCAAAACGATTGAAAAAAACTGTGTTTTTCTGGAGATATTCCTTTGAGAGATATTAATGTTGAAGAACGGAAAAGTGAAGATGATTCTCAATTTAACAGGTAGTAAAAAATAAATAGTGCTTGGAAAATGAAATCGAAAATATTGGAGAGATTTTGAAAAATCAAAACTTAGTTAAAGGATATAAGAAAGGAAGAAAATGAAGACATATTATAGAACAAACTTACACATCAAGAAAAAACGTAAAGATAATTAAGTTTAAAATTAAGTTGAAGATTATAATTTTTTTATTAAAATATACGAATATTCAAGGGGGCCAAATTTATTTTTTTATCATAAATGACTTGAATATTTTTCTGCCATATGTAAAATAAAAAATGGCAGAATGCGTGAAAGTGTGAGGTGTGTCTATCAATATCACGCCTAAATAAGTAATATTTGAGAGTTCCCTAGAGTTTATTTAGATTTCACATTAAATTTAGCATGTTTTCCGACCGTATGGAAACAATTGCAATCGAAACACCACCATTTAAACTGAATATTGATTTTTTTCAACATTTCCACCACCCAATACACACTCTTCGACGGAGGGACAAATGATTTTGTGTAACAGGTGGTATGTATTTCGACCTTCTGAATTCGATTTTGCAAACTAGAAAACTCTACACTGCCGTTCAAACTGAATTTCTATTTTCTTCAATATTTCCATCCCCAAAACTCACCCTCCGACGGGGCGACACATGATTTCATATATCAGGTGGTATGTATTTCGACCTCCTTAATTGATTTTGCATACTAGAAAACTCTACACTGCCGTTAAACTGAATTTATTTTTTCAAATTTCCACCCCAAAACCACCCTCCGGATTTTGCATACTAGAAAACTCTACACTGCCGTTCAAACTGAATTTCTATTTTCTTCAATATTTCCATCCCCAAAACTCACCCTCCGACGGGGCGACACATGATTTCATATATCAGGTGGTATGTATTTCGACCTCCTTAATTAGATTTTGCATACTAGAAAACTCTACACTGCCGTTTAAACTGAATATTGATTTTTTTTCAATAGTTTCACCCCCAAAATTCACCCTCGGACGGTGAGACAAATGATTTCATATATCAGGTGGTGTGTATTTCGACCTCTTGAATTTGATTATGCATACTAGAAAACTCTAAACCGCCGTTTAAACTGAATTCTGATTTTTTTTAACATTTCCATCCCCAAAACTCACCCTCCGACGGGGCGACAAATAATGTCATATATCAGGTGATATGTATTTTGACCTCCGGAATTTGATTCTGCATATTAGAAAACTCTACACTGCCGTTTAAACTGAATTCTGATTTTTCTCAAATTTCCACCCCCAAAACTCCCCTCCGACGGGGCGACAAATGATTTCATATATCAGGTGCTATGTATTCCAACCTCCTGAATTTGATTCTGCAAACTGAAAAACTCAGTGCCGTTTGAATGTAATTTTTTTTTTTTTCCACCACTATTACACCCCCGGGTTGACAATGCATTCTAAATATCATTTACATTCATCAACCTACAGAATTTAATCGTGTACTGAAATAAGCCCTACATTGTCATTTTAACGAGAAACAGATCTGCGTTACATTTTTCTCAGTTTATTTGGTGGTTGTGGATAACTTCACACTCATACATTAAAATAGTATTAAATCAGTTCTAGCGAATCATCCAACATTACATACGATATCTCCCTAAGACAACTGGCTACGAACAATCAGGATACTCTGATGTGGGTGCCAGGTCACAAGGCAATCAAAGGCAATGAAGAAGCAGATAGCCTTGCCAAAGGAAGCGCAAACACTCAATTTTCTGGCCCGGAACCCTTTTGTGGTCTTTCCAAAGCCCACATCAACGAAGAGTTTTGGCGCTGGGAAGCTGACCAAATTAAAACCCACTGGAACAAGGTTCCAGGGCAAAGACAAGCGAAAAGGCTTCTGAGCCCATCGCCAAAGAAAGCTGAACAGCTTCTCGAATTGGACAAGAAAGACTTGAAACTGGTAACGGGGCTGCTCACCTTACCTCAAAAATTATTAGATCAGACAGTGAACAGTGCCGTTACTGTGAGAACTTAGTTGAAACTGCAGAACACCTGCTTTGCGACTGCCAAGCGCTGTTTTGCAAAATGCTCAAGTTCCTCGAAGGGGTTTCACTACCGCCCTTAGGTATCAGAAACAGATGAGAGGCTGAAGAGCCATATTGACCCCCCTACAATCTCTACATATGATATATTTAAAATATCTGGTCCCAGGGAATACATTTTTGCCCAGCCATTTAGATTTTGGGGACAGAATCACGCCTAAAATATACTATCAACGAATTTATTCCCCAGTCGATTATATAAACATAATAGTGACTTCTAGAAAAAAAAGTACATTTGAGGTTTACCTGATGAAACAAGAGGATTTGATAGAAAAGGCCATAACTAATGGGAAATGTGACATCGACACAAAAACAGTTGGTTACAAACAAAAGTTATACAAATAGTCAAAGAAAAACGTTATCTTTGATCATGAAAAGTCGACATGATGAAAATGCAGAGTATCAAGAACTCTTGATACATAATAATGCTAAAGGTAGAATATCGACCAACTTTAAAAATTTTAAAAATTTGTGGCCCGAAGGCAAACCAATATCTAACAAAATACTTGATAAATTGAAGAAACTACTTCTTATATACCAAAAGATGCCACGAAATTTTATAAAAACCTCAAAGGAAAGGATTTTGAAGAATCAATAGGGGGTTTCGGAGAGAATCTTGAATTTAAAGTTGAGAATATCAAATGAGTTGTTTTTGTTTTCTTTTTGTTTTTTGTATTAAATAATACAGCTAAAACAATAATGTGTTTCTCAAAAAATAACCAAGATAGGAATTTATTAAAATTTTTGTTTGTGAATTAATTAGTTTTTACACAGTCAGTTTATGTCTAGACATCCTAAAGAAGTATAGGTGCGATCGTTATAACTCTTAAAGTCCATGGGTATTTTATAAAACTAATTTGAAGATATTCGATTACATTTGTATGGGGCTTAATGGCTAGGAGCCACTTTACTGCGACCTTTGCAGATCTATTGTATATGCCCTCATGATATGTTATTCCCTGTCTAGGCCCATCCTTGTTACTAGACTCCATAGGCCAGACCTTGAGTTCTCCATATATTGGGGGTTGTGGTTTTTCCTCGCCTATCGTTGAAAACCTTAGCCTTGTAAGGCCTTCACAGTAGCACAGTATGTGCGCTGAGGTTTCCTCCTCCTCCTAGCAGAACCAACCAACCATGTGGTTGTGTCTGCCAGTTCGATGTTATTAATGTGTTTGTTGAGTCTACAGTGCTCTGTCAGGAGCCCAACCATGATCCTGGTTGATCGCCTATTCTGGCTTAGCAGGTACTCTGTGAATTTTGGCGATGGTTCCTTGATTAGCTCTTTGACCTGTTCCACCAATTTTGAGATTGCTCTTTCAACCAAGTACTGTTTTGTGTTGTTTGCAGCGCATTCGCTGTGCCCCAAAAAGGTTCTGAGCCAATTTTGGCACATCGTGCTCCTTCTCGGGCTAATGAATCAGCCTCTTCGTTGCCCTTGTAGCCTGTGTGGCCTGGCCCCAAGCTAGAGATAGTCTGTTTTGACTACCTACCTTTTGTAGGGATTCCAAGCAGTCCCAGACAAGTTTGGAGTTAACTTGCATGGAGCTGATTGCTTTAATAGCCGCTTGGCATAGTATGTGGCAATGGTCTTTACCTTAAACTCTTGCCTTAGTAACTCCTCTGCCCAGTGTTGTATTGCTGCAACTTCTGCCTGGAATATCGTCACATGTTTGCCGCTTAGTCTTTGGCCACCATGTCACTGAACCGTATGCTATCATGGGTCTGATGACCCTACTATAGCCAAATGATCATTTTCGGTTGTAGCCCTCAGTTTTTTCCACACATTCTTCTGCATAGGCTGAGGGCTACCGTGCTTTTCTATCCTGTTCAGAACTGGTGGCTTGAGTCCTCTCAGTACTTTTTTTTTGTAAAAGCAACTATTGCGGTTTTTTTGGGGGTTTACAGCTTGTTCCTCCTCCTGACACCACTTATTTATTAAGTTTAGAGCAGTCTGCGAATGCTCCAAGACGGTTCCTGCAAATTTGCCTTTTACAATGATTGCAAGATCATCGGCATATCCTAAAAAAACATGTTTTTGGATGTTAGCTTTACCAGCTAACAACCAAAGGCACGTATTGTATTGAAGATAAGTAAGTTGTGTTTACTCAAAACTATCTTTTGGGCATGGTACCTACCTTTTTGGTAAACGACATCCAATTGTTTTATGGAATTAACATCTAAAAATGAACAATAAGTATTGCCAGTAAATGAATAGCCACAATATTGGACATGATTCCATGTGATGGGAGTATAATCAATATGAACTCCTCCTCATTCGAATGAAATTAATTCCAGAAAATACACAGTTCTTGGTGTGTTAGCACCAGAGAATTTGAATCACAAATGAAACAATCATTCATGGCCTACCTTATTGAAGTCGAAACCATAAAACCTCAAGAAACTCAGAGTGTCAGACTGAAACAGGAAAGTTCTCTGCACTGAAGGAAAAGATGCAGGAGCAATATAGAAATTGTAAATTGTACCATGGTAAGTGTTTTGATCAGGATCGAAGTTGAAAGAGGTCAGACCTAGCTGAACAGGTATAACATGTTCCAGATTTTTTCGCAACTTGGTGTACCTTTCTTGAGGGTTGTCAAATAAACTGTAAAATCAAGAATGGAAAAAAAACAAAATTGTAGTTTGAGATACCAACCTTGGAGATTGATTTTTCAGTGGGTGCAAAGCACTGAATTCCAAATCTATACTGATGAATTTGGCATCTGCTAACGATCTCTTAATTTCCGTAAACTTTTCCTCAAAATTATGTACGTTTACTTCACACATTTCAAAATAGTTAGGTTAGGAATTTAATTTTATCCGTCACTTCCATAAAATACCACCTGTTTTACCGGTTACCGGTATCATTATTCACCATGTCCTACCTAAAGCTTGTGAAAAAGAAAGCTTTCATCATTTTCAGTATAAGTATCATGTCTTATTTTTTCATTCCCCATCCTACTGAAAGTTAACCCAGAACAATATGAATAGTATGATTTGTTTCAAAACGTATAGGCTAGTAATAATTTTTATTACTGATTGTTTATAATTATGAAAGTTATATTTCTAGAGAATACAAAAAGAACTAAGTATAGGCAACTAACGTGTCAGATATTCCCAGCATCAGATACTGGAGGCTAAGACCGACGTACACATATTGAAGTGTAAATTCTAGTACTTATACAAACCATTTTGAAAAAGAAATGCTATTATATACCTAGACATAATTTATTTCTACGAAATACATTTTTCACAACAATCATAGTTTCTTAACCTTGTGAAATGAACATATTTGTTATCGGGGATGTAGCTCAGTGGTAGAGCGTTCGCTTTGCATGTGAAAGGCCCGGGGTTCGATCCCCCGCATCTCCAGTTTATTTTTTATTTTTTTTTATTCCAGATTATATTTCGAAATATTTATTTTTTCACTTAAGAATACAATTTTTTTATTTTGGATTTTTTAAAGGCGAAATTGTTTATGTTGAAAAGTATTTTATTACTCTTTCCATAAAATTTTCGAAAATGAAAAGCTGTAGGTAGGTATACTCGGTGCGGTTTCGTAGGCTCTGTAAGTGTAGTCCCGGTTTTTGGCAGATTGCCCTCGGACAGAGTCCCCGACAGGTAGCTACCGAACTTATAAAAGCTCTAACGTTCTGTTAGCGGTGCCCGTTTGTACTCTACTGCTTAGTGAAACCATTTATTAGTGCTCTTCCATGGGGGCCTGAAAAATACGTGAAGTTTGTAACCTCATTATTTTACGAACTGAATAACGAGTGATTTACACATTGGGACCATTTGTTGTGATTGGCGGTAAGTTTAACAGTGCAGTGAAGTGAAACAACCCCAATCAAGGATATATAAAATTATTTCAAAATTTGTGTTTAAAGTACGATTGGATTCCAGTTCATTGTTTTCCCGAAGAGTAAGATAAACCTATTTGTTGTTTTCTAGCGTATTTGGATTGCGTAGGTGAGATGATAGAACTTGCACGAAAATCTAAATACCTAGTAGCATGAAGAGGCTGTTATTCATTTGTTATATAATTCTATAAATTCGTGAGAAGTGCGTGAACGGAGATTGAAATTTTTGCGGTTCTGCGCTCGCCAGTCTTGCCAAAATAATTATGAAGACGATATATGTGTGCTAAAATCGTCGCTGGTGGGTTGGCATCCAGCCCAATACCGGGCCATTCCTTGAGGCAGTTCTAAAATAAAACAACTTTGTACTAATGACGCATTCTAAAATAATATCCCGATTTATTTCTAATAATTATTATCATTGTAACCGCTTGGCTATTTAAAAGTTTGCGCGGCTACAGCCCACGTGACAGCTGCCCAGCCGATTTCGCCAATGCGGTACGTCCACATGCCACATGCGTACAGAAACTACAGAACTTTGCTGGAACAATTTTAAGAATTCAGTTCCTGAATGAGATCGAGATAGTAGGTTCGTGTTCGTATTGTAGGTTATGACATTTTTATTGAATCGCGGAATTCCGGCTACCATAAAAATTTGTTGTTATACTGGCAGTTCATGTCAACATTATTTCCGGAAGCCGTCACCAGTTCTGAGTTCCGATTACATTATTTAAAAAAAAGAACTACAGCAGAGTGGTGTTTAGCGGTGTTAATTTAAAACTTTTAATTTTCGAGGAATCAATCAGACTGTAAGCGGAAATGTTTAATTTGTGTAGTTTATCGGTTAAATGAGAAATAATGGTAACTGGAATTCCTACAGAAAATTCTACTGCAGTGCTGTGACCCTACAATTTTTAGGTTACAACTTGAAAAAAATAATCGGCCAAGTCAGTTCACGTTTTTTCAATTAGGGGTGAGTGCCAAGTAAAAATTTAAATTTTCACAATCCTAGTAGCAAGATTGTTTTATTTCAATTCACTGGCACAATTTTGACTGTTTCTCTTTATTTTTGGATTCCAAAACTATAATTATTTAATAATTAATAAAATATTCATGCTAAAACTTCGAAGAACTAGGTACTCCAAATATAAAAAAAAGCTAATGCATAGTAATGTTTCCCAAAAAGCTAATTTTTTCTTCGCTTTCAGAAAGTGACAGTTGGGCACCATGGAGGACGGTCACATTAAAACTGTAGAGGAAGTTTTGAAATACTTCGATGCAGATGCGGAACGAGGGCTTACCTTGGATCAGGTCAAAAAGAACCAAGCAAAATATGGACCTAATGGTAAGCCTTGCATGTTATAATTGAATGTCATAGATTTTTATTAGCATGATTGAATCAACAAGCAATTTATTGGAATGTCAAATATTTTTACTAGGTATAGGTAATAATGAAGTTCGGCAACATTTTATAATTAATGTAGAAGAGACATATAGATATTTACTTTTGGAATTTAAAATACGTACACTTTTTTAGTTCCTGGGGCACAGTAAATTCCCCTGGGTATATTTATCTTTCAATATTTAAATAATAGATTCCTAAACATATAATTATGTTTTGAAGGAAATAGGTATATTCTTAAATAATTGATGTGTACAGATTTAATAAATAAATGAAGTTGAATTATTAATGAATGATTAAAAAAATACGGACGCTCCACGGACCCAGAGACTTCTTTTTTCCTAAATGCCACCTAAATTTATATACTTCAGTATTTTCGTATTGATCTTCTATTTATTGTTTAATATTTTGAAAGAAAGTTGCATGTTCCCAAATAAGTTCTAAACCTTCCATGCTTTTTTCCAGTTTCATCAAAATTTTATAAAATTTTAATCAATTTTCGAAAAATACCGTATCATCAATAATTTTTTGGAGAGCATATATCCATCGAGAGCTGAAAAGTAGTAGTATCAATATTTGTGCAAATATATTAAAATATAACATACAGGGTGACCCCGGGGGTGCGTGAAAGCTCCATAACTTTTTTTTCTATCCAGGCCTTCGACTTGATTTTAAACGATACCCAGCGAGCACAAAAACATCTCAGAGATGTTAAAAGTACGTGATTTTGAGACATTGAACATCCACTGCGATGTTCTGTTTATACATGAATATAGAACTTTTATAGAACAGCCGATGCCCGCCGCAGGTGGCGATTTTCAGGATGTCCCTGGGAGGTCACAAAAAGAACTTTTAAGTTTTTTTGATAGCATTTTCATAGACACAACAGAACATTCCCAAAACGTTTTGCACATCGCTGTAAATAAAACATTTTTAGAGATCACTTTCTGAAACCTTTTGTTATTTATTTGGACATTTGAAGATGTTATTCTATTTGAAATGAAGTTTTTTTTTAAATTTTCAAACCACCAGGAATGCATTTCTGGTGTAAGATGTCTATCATGTAATCTAAATGGAGATTCTTCTTGAAAAAACGAACTTGACACATTCTGAGTGAAACTTTTCCATTAATTTATTCTGAGTGAAACTTTTCCATTAATTTATTCTGTTAGGATGATAGTGTTGATATTGAAAAATATAAATGTTTTTTTTTTTAAATTCCAAAGTTTTATATTTCTTAGGGTACTGAAATTAAGATTTTATCTCGTGAAACAGATTCGATGAGAAATATACTGACCACCAATTTTGAAGATAATTGCAATATGATTGGATATTTTTTTATATAGGGTGAGTGCACCAACGGTTGACCAATTAAGAGCTTCTTTGAAAAAAATTACTTATAAATACTAAATATCAACTCTTCATGAAAACCAAAAATATGTACAATAAGAACCAAGGTTTGGGATTTTTATTGATATGTTTAATCTTGAAAAGAACGGTAAAATATAGTTAAGATAACCAGTGAGTGACCAGCAAGAACTAGTACTTGACCACAATTTCACCCAGTGGTTGACCACTTGATAAAATCAAATAAAACAAGTTTCTAAGCAAAACTGTAGATTCATTGATTGATATAAGAAACAAGTTTTGATTTTTAAACAGAATCTTAAGAAAGAATGATAATTTTTTAACTCAAACCTTTTTTTAAAATACTAGTTTTTTAACGAATTAAAACTTCTTCACACGGGTTTGAACTACAAGTTCCTTGAATTTCCGTATCATTTTTATATTCTTTTACTTCAGTCTCGATATTAAATTTTTGTTTGTCAGTTTCATTGTTATTTTCTTGTGTTTCAGTTTCATCTTCCACAGTTTCATTATTAATTTCATTTCCCGATTCTATATCAATATGTTTTCCTTTATTGTGTTCTTGGCATCATCATGTAATCCTTTTGCTGATTCATCGCCGACCCATTCCTTCATTTCTGCTTTTTTAAACGATTTCCGTCTTTTCTTGGAAATAAGTGAATCGAAATATAGAAACGTTAATTGGCTTGATTCGTTCTATTGCGTCTTGATCTCCCAAAGTTCACAAAGCGTCGTGCATACATTTTTTGAAATCTACTGCCTCGACTTCAAAATTAATTTTTCATCCTTCTTTTCTCTAATAAAAGTGGAAAAATGGCTTCATCAGAAACAACTTTTCTCCATTTACTTTTCAAATTATTTATTAAATTAGCATGCGGTACCCCATACATCCTCTTCGATTGTCTAATATTGCTATCATCGCTCACAGCCTGTTGCAATCGTACCTTCGTATATTCGAAAAATCTCCTGTCAGTTATTTTTTCTAGAAAATACATTGGTTTAACTAAACTATATGTATCAATTGTTGACCATGACAAAAGGACCAATAGTTGACCACTACAATTTAACAAAAATAAATCTTTCACTCATAACCGAAGCTATGAAACACAAATTCCTTTGAAACACCAGTTTTGACCAAAGTGATCAATTACGGGAGCTTCAACAAATATTTTGTTCTAGTAGTTGACCACATAAATTAAAATAGTAAAAACACATTCCAATAATGAATACAATGAGAATATTTAACTTCATTCATCTAGCAACTAGTATATCAAATATGTTTTTAATGAAACTATCAACATGAATGGACGATTTAAGATTACTAAAAATTGTCTACTTACCATGCTTATTGCCACATCACCTGTTTTCTACCAGCTAAAGACGAAAAATGTGTAAACATGACACTGGCCTACTTATCGCCAAATTTATTTGGGTTAGTTGTAACATCTACTGGACCAAAGTCACATTCGATTTTCAAGAACATAGGCAACCAACAAAATAATATAGTATCCTTATTACTGCGCATTGAGGAGAAAATGGTCAATTACCGGGTGCTGGTCAACTACGGGTGCCACAACCCTATAATTTCAATTGTATCTCTAGGAAGGAAGATTTAGTTGAAATTATATTCAGAAAAATATTCGTTTTTACAGTGATTCTTCAGTTTTATCACAAACCGAATTATTCTATTTGAAGAATCAATACATTTCAGAGGTCGCATAAGTCTGTTGGAAAACATGAGAAATTATTTTTTAATTTCCAACTCCCCATAATCTGAAAACTAACAAAGTTCCTAATGGAAAAATGATAAAGAAAACAGGTCGCTTTTTCAAGATACAGTTTGACCATGTCATTACAGATTCGAACGTCCCATCAAAAAGTACACATTGTATGCTTTTGAGGTTATATTATGTTTCTGGACTATGCTAATACGTTTATTTACTTATTCGGTGATATCAAAAATGTCTATTATATAATTGGTGATGTTCACTACACTTCAAACACCCATCACTTTCCTCGTTTTTCTCAGTTAAAAATAAAAAAAACAACTCCAAAACAACGCAGAAAGAGAAAGGTAGAATCAGAATGCACTGATTGAAGTGTTCCATGTGCCATACAGTCCTGTTGTTCTGCGAGGTTTATCAGGTGTATCACACTGAATGGGCAAATTGTAACAATGTAACATGGCGGGAATTTTAAAATGAAGGCACACAATGAGTGGATAGGTCATTTGGTCATTGGTTTTCGATATAATGAATAATATAGGTTTCATTTGCTTATGAAAATATAAGAATGTTGTTTCAGTCCTGTGAACAATAGGAGGTATTGGTATTAAAATGAAGGAATACGAAATAAAATAAATAGTTAAAAGTGAGGGGTCGAAAAAATAAAATTATTCTAAGATTTAATTCATAAGAAATTGTTAACTTTTTGTTGTGTGAAATGATCAAAACAATTGTCGAGAACCATTATGAAACTGGGCAATAAATGTGTATTTATTATCTGGAATGATCCTCTCCAGGCGAACTATGTTATGTCTAGGAATAACATACACACGTTAACATTTTTTTGACATTGCCAATACCTATCAGTAGGCATACAAAGAAATTCCACAGAAGAACAAATACAATACTTCCAACATCCTTTAAAGTCCTCTTTGGGAAGTTCATATTGCGTCTCAAAAAAAAACATTCTCATGCCAACATTTTCAAAACATCCCAAAACCTCCCAGGGATGTTTGTGCTCGCTGGGCAACATGTTTTATCTGTTTCATTTTTAAAATTTAAATGGATGCTATATGCATTTCCATTTTTTATATACTTCAGAATTTTCGTATTGATCTGTTTATTGTTTAAAATTTTGAAAGAATGTTACATGTTCCCAAATAAGTTCTAAACCTTATTTATGCTTTTTTCCAGTTTTATCAAAATTTTATAAAATTGTAATCAATTTTCAAAAAGTGGTAGTATTAATATTTGTGCAAATATTTTAAAATATTACATACAGGGGTGCGTGAAAGTTCCATAACTATTTTTCTATCCAGGAGTTCGACTTGATTTTTTTTAAAGATAGTTCCGACAATGTGGCAAATTCTAAAAAAATTCTATTTATATACAGGATGTCCCAAAATAAGATACACAACTGAGTTCTGTATTTTTAAATGGCCACCCCCCGTTTTTGTTACATTATTGTACTTATGTCAATTTATGTGTCAAAATCGCGTCGTGCATAGACCCACAGAAAAATACATAACCATTCAAGATAACTCAACCAACTTTCGATGTTCCATCGCCTACTACGATTTTTTTTAAATGACAAATTCCAAATGGCAATAACTCGACTTCCGAGAACTTTTCAAATGTAACACTATATTTTATTGCATCATTCCAAGGCATTTGTCAAGAGCATTATGTCGATATAGTATTTTTGTGGTCTATATTGTTTAAAGTTGAAGTTTGCAAGATTGATGCAAAATAAGAAATTTGACACATCTGTGTACTTTCAATAATTAATAATAATAATAATAAAATCATTCATTTCAAGTTAATCATACCAACTGCATAGACAAATTTGCACAATAATCTTGAAACAGGTCATATTATTGATACGTAGTCCATACAATGCACTTTAAAGGACAATAATAATAATAAAGGAAATACATGTGAGGGTTTGAGAGAGTAAAAATTCATTAAGTGAGTATGGCTCAATTTCGCAAATATATTCGAAACTAGATTTCTTGAAGGCATTTTTGTCTATTATATTTTGAATGTCTTGAGGAAGTTTATTAAAGAGCTGTAAAGCAGAGTACATGCAAATTTTTCCGTAAGACTCAGATTATGATTTGGATAATTATATGATATGTTTCTCCTTACATCATTAGCAAGCAGAAGCTACCATAAATAATATCCAGAAGCAAGAATTCCACGGGTGTCTTCATTCCAAAAGTTTAAAGATCGGTTTGAACTCACTGGTAGTATGTCTTATACCAAAAAGAAAATTGCTGGTGGTCGAATCAGTGAGGAAAATGAGTTGAGTTTCATTGATGCTACAGGAAAATCCTCATTTAAGCACTGGGGAGATAGCAGCGGAAACAGATATATCACAAAGTAGTGTGAACAGAATAATATTGAAACATAAGTTTCACCCTTATCTGAATCTACATCAAGAATTGTATGGTAATGATTATGCAAATAGAGTTGCATTTTGTATTCGTGATGAACGAAACTATATTTTCTGATGAATCAACGAACAGCGGTCGGTCAACAGACATAATATGCATTATTATGCAATCGAAAAACCTCACGGTTGAGAACTATTGATCACCAAAAGCGATGGTCGCTTAATGTTTGGGGAGAAATTATTGGAAATAAATTATTAGACCCTACTTTTTCGATAGTGTTCTGAATGGTGGTGGCTAAAGCCTAAAGGAATCGACTGGAAGAAAGTTGATTGAGTTATCTTGAATGCTTCTAAAGTTAAGATTTTTCATAGAGAAACTAAAAATAAAGAGAGTTGTCAAACCTGCAGTAAAAGTTGGCACCACGTTTAGACAGTGGCGACATATTTCGCAACTGTCCGAACTAAGTTAGTACGGTTGGTAAAACAGATTTTCTTCAGTTATCGATTGATATAAGGCGGTTTTTTAAATGTGTTACTTTTATATGGCTGATATGGTATATATTTTATAAGTGATCGATTTGCCATTCCTGTATTTCATATGAATGGTTGTATCATATGAAATACAGGAATGGCAAATCGATCACTTATAAAATATATACAGTAATCGATTCGTAGAATCTGTTAGTTCGTTCGTGGTTAAAATAAAGTTTTAAAATAAATCTTTATTTCATGAAATCAAGAACAAAATTAAAGTTCTTATAAAACAAGAATGATAAGTAAAATGCTATAAAAACACATTTTATTTTATCTAGGACAAGTAACAATTACAAACAAAACAATAATAAAACTCTGAATAACAACAGAATTAAAAATATTCTTATTCATATCATCAAATCTAGACTATAACAAATACTGCAGTTGGATAATAATCATCATGTACTTCCTCAAATGGTGGTAGGAAATGGAAACTGATGGATGGAAATAAGTATCAGTTTGTAAAAATAATCTGCATCTCATGGATTGGAATAAGTATCAGCATGTGAATAGCAGCTTATATTTTACCTTGTTAAAGAATATTTCGAGGAATTTCAGCGTCAACTCGAATAACAAAACATACCATTTTCGACGTGGGGTTCGTAATTCAAGTCCATAGTATAATTTATATCATTAAGTTTCGAATAAAAGTAGAAGAATAATTCTGACAAATGTCGAAATTGGAAAAGTATCATATCAGTCGTCTGTCGATTGCGGGCAGCGCCTCCATGCGCGACTGGACGTACCAAAAATTTGTCTATGAGATTTTTTCCGTGCTTCTATGCATGACGCTCTTTTGACACATAAATTGACCAAGGCCGTACCCAGGGGTGGGGGTTAGGGCGGTTAAACCCCCCCAAAATCTGTAAAATATATCTGGAATAAGGTGGAAAAAAAATGTGTGTGTAATAAAATTTGGTAAAATGTACATTGCATTATTTACTTTAGAACCAACCCCCCCCCCCGAAATGTTTCTCTGGGTACGGCCTTCAAATTGACATAAGTCAAAAATGCAATCCAGTGACATAAGTCAAATTTCAAGTCAACTATTGCAGATAAGACTAATAAACCCAGGTGCGTTATATATCGACAATTCAGTGGCGAATCCAAAAATGTAACAAACATGAGGGTTGCCATTTAACAAAATAGAACTTAGTTGTCTATCTTATTTTGAGACATCCTGTATATAAATAGAAATATTTTTAAAATAGCTTGGGTAGAGCTTGCACGCACCCCTGGGTCACCCTGTATATACTACTACATCAATGACTTCTTCAGACGAGTTATGTTAAAAAAAAATGCTTTATTCATGTAGAAACTACTATTGGGGTACAAGAATTGCATGAGAAAAAATATACTAGCCATATAGGAAATGTATTGGTTATATAAGAAATTAACTTATGTACATACATAATTTATATATGTCGAATGGTAGTTTTTCTCCTTATCAATTGGTGTTATACCTAATGTTTATCTAACCTCCACTTAATACAATTTGGCAAACATAATTTGAATTGTTAAGCCCGAATAAACAATAATACAGTAGGAATAGTATTTGAATACCATTACGTGCCTGATTACTATAATTCACATTACAATTTCATGTTTGAATTGAAGATTAGTGTGATTGTCTCAATTATTTTTACTTATTAGCTAGAATAAGTATGGTGTCGAATTTTTAGTGTACCTACCATTCAACATTCATCACCAGGAAATTATTTTTTTTGAATTCCGTTGATAATATGACATTTTATAACAAAAATTAATATACAATATGTATAAAAGCTGCACACCTACTAGCTAATAAATGTGTTTAAAATTGAGTTTTTGTGATAATATGTCACTACTGTGAATTGATTTATATTATATTCATATTTTCATTCCATACAAATCCAAATATATTAAAATTTTTCATTCATTCATAAATGGAAAAGTAAAAAGCCAAAAATTTTATTTTTGTAGTATGAATTAACGTGTGTTATTCAGTTGTAGTTGTGGAAATATTTTATATTTATTCTTTGAAAATAGTGTCGAAAATTATACTCATAAATCCATTAAAACCCATAAATGATTTTAGAATCCTAATAAAATATTCAATATCAAAGAGATGGTTATTTATAATATTTATGATTGAAGTTTCTTGTATATTTACATGCTGAATTAATATGAAGATAATATCGGTACTGTTTTGATTGGTTCCTTCTGAGTAATGTATCGTAACTTTTCAGATAAACTTTTCTTTAAAGTTTCTTTTTGTAATCGGTTTGGACATGAAGTTATAAGAAGCTATTAATATATCAGATCATATAATTATTTAGAGGAATACACTCAACTCATTCTGTTACAAAATTATTTTTCAATCCCATTTCTTTGATTGAAGTTTTTCAACCCTAGTAGATGCCTTCCATTGGGAACTTTCCATAGTTTTGTATTTTTCAGTTTTTTTCTACAATTCAGATTTACCTACGAGTCTTGAAAAACTCTCATGTCCTTGAAAACGAACAAGCCTAAAATGTATCATAGTCATTTTTTATTTGTGTCTGTAACTTATCGTTATATCTAAAAATGGTTTGGAATTTTTTACATTCTACATTAAAATTCAAATTTTACAAGCTCAAAATTCTCCTAATTTTTTTTTAATAAAAAATATAACGCATTTATTGAATTCCTTCTTTTGGGGAAATCATAAATGTGTCCCATTGTACATCTTGCAATTTTTTTATTTTAAATGATATTTTCGACCGGTAGCCTTTGAACACCCTTCTTTATCGATTTTTTCAGCTAAGTACAAGAACCTTTACCAAATGAATAAAAAAATTGCAAAAATACTGGCCTCTAATTACGTATGAAAATAAAGTAATAGTTTAAAAAACGAAAAAAACGCTTATAAAGCAATAAGGACTAAAATGTTGAAAATAATAAGAATAAAGTCGTTAACCAAAAAAAATTATCTTATGTAAAAAAAAGCGTGATAATATAATTATGAAAAGCAAGTAAAGAGCACCCCACGCTTTTTTTACATAAGATAAATTTTTTTGGTCAACGACTTCATTCTTATTAGTTTAAAAAACTAAAAAACTCGCTTATAAAGCGATAAGGACTAAAATGTTGAAAATAATAAGAATAAAGTCGTTAACCAAAAAAAATTATCTTATGTAAAAAAAAGCGTGATAATATAATTATGAAAAGCAAGTAAAGAGCACCCCACGCTTTTTTTATATAAGAGAAATTTTTTTGGTCAACGACTTTATTCTTATTATTTTAAACAAGTCGTTACTGCTTTATAAGCGTGTTTTTTTAGTTATGTAAACTATCATTTCATTTTTAACTCTTTAGTCCATTATGCTACAAATTACTAAAAAATACTACGGGAGAAAAACTCTTCGATTGATTCCTGGCGCATGAGATGAAAACTATAACTCAATTTTGGCGAATGTTCATTCGCCATATTTTGAAATGTAAATGATACTGTGAAAAACCAGTGCTTTCGCCATATCTTTGAAATGAAAATATTTTTTTTCTGACGATCTAGGTGAGAATATCAGGTCATTGCATTGTCATCGGTTCTTAATGTGTGCAAAATTTCAAATACTTCGGACTTGGGGAAGTGGGTGAAAATTAATTTCAAAAATTATGTAAATTGAATACATTGTTTTAAATTTTGCCAATTTTTTCCCCGGTCTATTTAATCTTGCTTTGGAATACCCTCAATATCCTTAATTACATGTTTATACTACCGGCTCTGCTTATTTAACATTGTTGAGTTATTATTATCAACACCTCATGTAGTGAAAATCTTTTGTTTACTTTTTTACAGTGTCTAGTACACCTCATCAAAGTAAAGTATTCGCAAAGCTACCTCTACCAACGTATAAAAACCTAATTAATTAACTGTATCATCTGCATAATATGGTTGGTTGATATGCGTTTGACGTCATATGAGGTAGTCTTCGAGAAATGTAATGACGTTTCCTTTATGTCCCATTATACATCTTGTAATGGAGTTTCTGAACTCAATTTCAAGTCCGATAATGTTTAATTGTGAGACATGAACTTGGTACAAGCACAATGACTAAGAGACATTCAAAGCGTCGTTTTGAATGCAGTGATTAAATTCAGTAAGCATAAAACCAGCACCGTGTCAGGTAGAATTCATAGAAATAACTAAATGACAAACGAACTTGTTTTTCATCGTGGTATTATATAACCGTTTTATTTCTACATAAACCACAATAATATACTTGCACGTGTACTGACCCCAATTCTAATTCATAATTCCCAACTTCTCAGTGTTCTACTTCGAATGAAACAGCACTTTCGTCATTACAGTTGTGCATCAAAACTTGCACTCGTCTATTTTTGATCGCCAGACTCTACGTTTGGTTTGTCCTTTGTTTATTAAGGTATTATTTATACCGCGAGTTTAAACCAATATATCGATGCGTTAAGAAAAGATTATCTGCCAACGGTTGTGAAAATACGCTCGACCAATTTCTGTTGACGGCAGTCCAACCACGAATACCTGAATCTTGTAAGCACTTAACACGAGTGGCTGTGAAATTGTTTTGTTACGTCAGTACGAGTTTGGAATTGTTTTGTACGTCAATACGAGCTTGAAATGGTTTCGGGACACGTGCAATTGACACACGATAAAAACGCTGATTTTTCAGCAGGTACTCTTGGAATACTTTTGTTTTATAACAAATTTTAGCCCAATTTGGCCTATATAAGTTTACTAGGAATAGTATACCTATTACATATACAGCATGAAAAGTAGTACATAACACACTAGTGCTGTTTACCCAGGAGGCGTCATTATATTGCCTACAAAATTTTGTTTGAAACTTCCATTTTATTCATCTAGGTAGGTCGTATGTCTCAGCCACAGCTGTTGATTTATATACCCTCAATGCTCCAGGTCATGCGTCCACAAAAATTGTAGCCGATGGCCCGTGTTCAGGATCTATTGAATATAGTTAACATAAATGCACTTTTGTTTTGGTGTTCTGTATTTCAGTATAAAGGCGCCCACATACGATAAGATCGGTATCGCTACATGTTGCATGATACCGTGATAGCGATACAAATTTCATATCGTGTGTGGTTGGTGGTTGGTTGAAAGCTGACGAGCCAGAGACAGGATTGGCACTTAGCTTCCCTTGACACTGCGACCAGCTGGGGTCCATTGTATCATTCTGTCGTCAGTGGTTCCTCATTCAAATAGGTTTGTGCCTTTAATTAGGTTTAGTAGCCTGTTGATAAGGTTCTTCGGATTCATGCCTGTTTCCGGGCTGATCTCTCCAAAGGTTCTGTGTCGCCTACTACTTAGGGCGTCACAGTCGAAGATAATATGTTTCCACCTCTTCATCACATAGCCTACACTCCACGGTTTCCCTGCGTACTCCTATGGTGTTTAGGTGTTTTCTTAGGCCGCAGTGTCCAGTCAACAGACCTATTATTATACGTGCCTTCGTTCTGTTCAGGTTCAGAAGGTCAGCCGTCAGGGTCCGGTTTGGATGCCCCACCATGACTTTGCTGTGTATTAGCCCGACAGTTTGATCCGTCAATTCGGGTTTCGAATGGTTTTTCGAATGAGTATAGGGGTTGCATGTAGTCTGAAATCATTTCGAGTTCTTCGATGTTGATTACATGAGTGATTCTCGTATGTCCAGTTGTTCGGATTCTCCAGTTTTTTGTTTGTTTCAGTCTGTATGCACTCATCCTGGTCTCTCCAATGACATGTAAGTCAAGGGGTTCGAGGTTTAGGATGATTTCCATTGCAGCTGTTGGAGTGCTATTCATTGCACCCGTGATACAGAGACAGGCAAGCCTCTGGATTTTTTCAAGGTTGGTTTTTGCCTGTCTTTGATTTGTTTTTGGCCACCATAAGAGTAAGCCATACGTCACTCTTGGTCTTATTACCGCTGTGTAAAGCGGTTTGAGCCCCCAGATTTTTCCAAAAGCTCTCCTGCACATCATGAAGGTTATCTTGCTTTTATTGGTTACATGTTGAAGATGCGGGTTCCAGGTTAGTTTCTTGTCAAGAATCAGCCCTAGATATTTCACCTGCTCTACTACTCGTAATGTTTCACCAAATAGTCTGGGAGGTATGAGATCTCCCATGTTTCTTCTCCGGGTGAAGGAAATTAGTGTTGTTTTGTTCGGATTTGCCCTTAGGCTCTTTCTGTTACACCATTCCTCTACTGTCCTCAGTGCATTTTGCATTAGCGTGTGTGGTTGTATCAGTATCACCGTCTCAATCACTGTCGTGAAACGTGCTTGCGAATGGTGTTTCATGATTCCGTCTCACCGTGTGTGGAGAAGTTGATACTTGATACAAATCTCATATGCTTGTATCGCCACTTGTGTATCGCGACATGTAGCGATACCGATCTCATCGACTATGGGAGCCTTATGAGTTGCAGATACCAGTTTTTCATACTTTGAGATCATTCTTGCCTTCGACAGGCTCCCGAAATTCCAATGATCAAAGGCACTTAGGTAAATAAATATTGAGCGTCATAAACCTTTCACGGACAAGTTGCTTGATATGTTCAGTTGTCAAAGATTTCGCCCTTTTTTCGAGTGTTCATGTACCGATATGGGTTAACACGTGAGGGCAGCCGTCGTTGACGGTTGTATGCCACATAATGAGTAATTATTAATAGGTATTCTATTATTTAGGTGCGACTGATTATTTTTGAGTCAATCAAATGGCCAAAGTTTCAATCAGAGAACCATTCAGATCAGTTTTATAGTGATAAAACGTCTTCTCGCTGTTTTATACTGATAAAACCACCAGTAGATTCGAGATTGTTTTGCGATAAAACTACACTTGGTCCTGTCAGAATAAATGTCAACGCATTCAATTCCTATATAGGGAAATTGAAAATGGAAAATTTATGTATAATAAGGGATTTTGAACCAGGGTTGAAAAAAATCACGATTTTTTTGAAAAAAAAACCCTTTTTTTAATCAAGATTTTTACGATTTTTTTTCTATTTTTATAGATTTTTTTCCTATAAATAAGACATGTTGCTATTTCCAACACGTTTTTGATTTTTTCCCACGGTTCTTCAAATGTTAATAAAGATAGTTTCTGTCGAAAGATGCCTCAGTCCTGCGAATTGCTGTCAGAACAAGTTAAAAAACCCTCCACTGTTTATATAAAGATGCGTCTGCCCTAACTCGCATTATTTGATAATTGGCTTGAGCCAACAAAAACTGCGCAAACACTAACAAAGAGTGAAAAAAATGTTGCTTTAAAAGCTGTTAAAGAATTATATCCAAATATTGGTTTACTTCCACTCATAATCAAGTTTCTTCCAGGTCAGAACCTTTCACTGATATTATGTTCCATGATGATATTCTCCAGAATGTAAAACCAATAGATTGGTGGAAGTCACAACAAAATATACCCATTACTCAAAAAGAGTTCTTCATAATCACACAATTATTTTGTACTGCTTCCGCGTCAGTCGAGATAATTTTCTCAACATTTAGTTTAGTCCATTCCAAACGCAGAAATCGATTAGGAACGGAAAAAGCTGCAAAATTAGTGTTTTTTGTACAAACACTACAATTAACTAAAATAAAAATTATTTATATACAGTGGTATAATTTTGTTGATATAATAAACCATTAATTAAAAAAAGTTTTTATTTTCTCTTGATTATAACTTTACAGAAATTTTGATTTTAATCATGATTTAAATTGAAAAAATGATTTAAATCGCGATTTAAATCATGTATTTACGTCAATTGATTTAAATCGTTTCAATCCTGTTTGAAATAATTAAATTGCGTCATTTTCAGTAAATCAGTAAATGTTCCCTTAGAGTAGTGGTTAGCGTGTGAGTCCATCACGCGGGAGGCTCGTGTTCGATTTCATATCAAGGAACTTTTTTTTAAATCGGTTTCAGATACAAACGTATTTGATCTGATAATAATAATAATAATAATAATAATAATCTTTATTGATTTCCAAGACCTACATGGTAAGTATAGAACAAGTCAAAGTAGAACATTCAAAATAAGTAAAAACCAACAAGTATATATAATTTAAATTTAAATGAATAAAAGAGTATAAATAAAAGAGTAAGAGGAACAAAGATAGCCTATTATGACGAAAAGAACTCACCCATTGTATAAAACATGTTGTTCAATAAATATATCTTCAACGCTTTTCGGAATTTGACGTAATATGCTTCTTGTTTAATAATTGGAAGTAAGTGGTTGTATACTCTAATCCGATTAGTTATGGGGCCATTCAGGCATATATTTAAATGATTTTGAGGTGCGCACAGGTGATGGCTAAATCTCGTTGGGTAATTGTGTATGTCGCTATGGCAGGGAATGATGTTTCTGTTTTTATGTATGTAACAGGAAATTTCCAATATATATATATATATATATATGCATAAATTGAGAACAAAACTGGGGCAAGCACACTCCCCTGTGGCACTCCAACTTCCACAGGTGCCAAACGAGAGCGGGATATTGTGTTTTTACCACCCTCTTCATTGCAAGATATCTGTACATATTGATTCCTATTTGTCAAAAAGGACTTCAACTAGGCAAATGCACATCCTCTAATTCCGTATGACCAAAGCTTGTCAAGCAGCCGATCATGTGGGACACAATCGAACGCCTTGCTTAAATCACAGTTATATACCTATAGGACTTCTTTTTTCATCTAAGTCATTGATTATGTTGATATATGTATCTATTGTTGCCGTAGTAGTAGTAGTAGATTTGAATTTTCTGAACCCATGTTGTTCATCTGGGATAAGTTTGAATCTTGCAATGAAGGAGTTTAGCCTCTCCAGCATACAGTATTCGAAAAGTTTTGAGAAAACTGATGTTATTGATATGGGTCTGTAGTTGTTCATGATATTTTTATCCTTTTTTTTGTGAAGTGGGATTACTTTTGCTGTTTTGAGGGCATCAGGGAATGTGCCTGTTTCTAGTGAAAAGTTTATTATGTGAGTTATAGGTTTCACCAGTTCATTTTGGAATTCTTTTACAATATTATTGGGTAAGTCATCAGGTCCAGAGGAGCGTTTATTTTTGAGTTTTGAGAACATTGTTAGCATTTCTTCCTCAGTGAAAGGAAGTATAACCATCGAAGTAAGAGTTCTGTTGAGGCTATGCTCAAAGTAATTGTGATCTACCGGTGGGATCTCATCTATGACTTCTTTTGGAGCATCTATAAAAAAGTTATTGAAGAGATTAGCAATGTCTTCGGGACAGGAAAATTCTTCATTTTCATAAGAAATTTTAATATTGGGTGTTTTTGTGTTTTTATTATTTTTCATTTTATTGATAACTGCCCAAGAGGTTTTGCTTTTATTCTCAGAAGATTGTATTATTTGGTCATAATGATTTATTTTACATGATTCTATAAGACTAGTGTGTTTCCGTTTTTGCACTTGATATTGGCCTTTTAAAATGGGGATTTTTTTTTGAAGAACATGTAGATCTTTCAGTTGTGCGCTAGACTTTTTGACTTCTTGACTTCTTCTGTAACCCAGGATTTGGAGTCCTTTTTTATTTTATTTTTCTTTATTGGGAAGGCCTGAAAGAGGTGACTCAGTAATGTGTTTGCGAATTTTTCATATTTTTGGTTGCATGATAGCGAATCGTATGTGTCTTGCCAAGATTCGCTTTGTAAAAGTTGGCCAAACAGTGATTTATTTTTACCGCAATAGTCTCTAGATTAATAATAATTATTTCCCTTTTGATTATCCATACCATAGTGAAAAATTTATATATATTGAAGGTTTTTGGGTGAGTTCAGAGCATTGAATGATCATTGTGAATGAATGAATCTGTAAAACGAAGCATTTAGAAACGGTAATTATTCGGACACGATTCCTTCGATTTTGGATCGAGAAGAATTGTTGTAACTTTCTCCGTTGAAAATTAAAATATAACATGAATTCTGGTAATTTTATCCAGTTTTAAATGTGATTCGGGACATATTCTCATCAAATATAATTCATGCTAGAGGATTTTATGGCATTTTTTTTTTAATTTTCCCTCAAGCATTTTGCCTCTAGGAAATTAAACTCGCGCAATTTGCGGCCATATCAAATATTAAACCACGCAAGCTTCGCTTTCGTGTTTAATCAGATAATAAGACAGCAAATTGCACTCAGTAAAATTTCCAGGCAAAATTAAAAAAAAAAGAGCGATAAAACCCCTAGCACTTATGATATTACTCTCGAAAATATTGTTCTATTCGAAATACAAATGAAGTTAAGTTTATACAATGCAATCCCATTATTTATACAAATATTATAGGGATTACTTATATGTTTTATTTTTTTCTCGCTTTTACACACTTTAAATCAATAATCAAATAGCAATTGGGAGTTTGATGAGGGGCAGACATATTTAAAACAAAATAATTTGGCAGATGCCTCTGAGTTTTACCTAGCTCAGCTTATTTTGGCATAACTTACGCTTTTCGTTGACGCGCCTCGGCTGTTTCTTTGAGATTTATGATTTATTCGTTATAATTATTTATGGTGTCTCAATTATTTAACAGTATTCTCATTTCCTTTACCTAGATCAGCTTATTTTGGCATAACTTACTCTTTTCGTTGACGCGCCTCGGCTGTTTCTTTGAGATTTATGATTTATTCGTTATAATCATTTATAATGTCTTAATTATTTAACACTAATCTCATTTTCTATGGTATTCATACCATTTTTCTTGTGATGCAAAGTAGCGTGATGCTCTATTTAAATGAATGTTATTACAAAACAAAATTACATTTGCGATGTTAGGAAAATAACAAACGTGAGTGTTAGCATTTTGGTTTCGCTCCTACTTTCTTGAATTATTGTTGCTTAAATTTTCCTTCTTAGGGAGTTGTTGAAAAATATTTCAGCTTTTTTGTTGTGGTTGAACTGGACCCAACATAATTTTGCATTCACCAAATCTCCGCTAGTGATGTTGAGTTCAGAGATATGTGCGAAATCATGGTTTTATTATATTTTACAAATAATGTGAAATATTAACGAAAACCAACTCGGCGTGTACGTTGTTCCACAATATGCATTTGAAATATCAAGTATAACAAAATTTAAAATGCATATTGTGAAATAGAGGTGCCCCCGCGCCTTCTATTGGGCAATCACAATGTCTTTCATTTCAAAAATAAGTTTTGATAATAAAAAATAAGTTTAATAGGGGGGGAAAGCCACACTGTATAATATTAAAATAAAATATATTGTAATGTAATATAAATATCAATATCAAGAATATAAAATCTAATGGGAATAGAATATAAAATCTAATAAAATCGAAGAAACAAACAATCATTTATAAGTTTTTAGATTTAATCGAAGTTAGTGGTAAATTAAACGTTAATAAATGCGATAAAAAGGGAAATTTTTGGATAACAGTAATTTGAAATATAACAAAACTCAGATGTGGAAACTCTTTGAGTTTTAAATGGATTATTCAATCTCCCAGTACACATAATTTACTAAAATCTTGAGTTTGTACTTCGGGGAATTTTTAGAGAGCAACTTAATCGTTTATCTGAATCAGTGACGTGATACAAATTTGGTTCGTTTCATTGGAAATTAGAAATGTGATTGGTTTCACCTGGTACACTTGAGTAATTTTTTCTGAATGAGTGCAATGTACAGTGCTAATTCGCCAGTTACGAAATTATACATCACGAGCATTTCAATTACTTCGAAGTACGTGTAGTTCAGCAATTGATCGTTTCCGTTTCCTAATCGCTATGATACATGGTATACAGAAACAGAACTAGGTTCAATATTTCAATATATTGATGACTAGGTGATCGCTAGATTTCCGTCGACTTGATTTCAAAACATCGTGATTCCATGGAAACCTCATTTATTTAATTACTAATTTTTCGGTTAGTGAACAATGTTTGAAATCGGTCCTTTGTTCTTTAGGAACACATTCTTCATTAAATGTTAACAAATTCAGAATCTCTATGATACTAGGATATGCAATGCGAAATTCAGCAATAATTGGCAACACTGTACAGGTACACAACTACATCTGTCTACGCTGTGACGGATATCTTGAAAAAAAAAAACGCAAATATAACATCAAAGATAACTTGAGAATGAATTTCGATAAAGATCATTTTAAGGGGTCGTTAAATTCCCTGTGCATTTTTCTGTAAGTATTTGTATTTTTGTAGGTGTTTGGAGATGTGCCATACCTGTTCTACATACTTTGGTGTAAAATTTTGCTTAGAATAAGTCACGAGACTCTCAAATTTGCTACATGTTCCAAAGAAACCCCTTCATTTAAACATAGCTGATCTGCATTGCAATAGCTTTCTTAGAGGGAAGAAAATTAAATTAAATATTTTCACTAGTGTCTGAGAACACTCACAGTATCTATTATATTATTGCGGATGTTTCAAAAAAATCCTTTGCGTTTCATTTTTTGTAGTTATCTATAATATATTGTATATGTAAAATATGTCTCTCTTCACTTATATCAATTGTAAGCTTTTTATATTACTTGAATGAAAACTTGATAATAAATAATAATTTTGATATTTTTTATGCTTTTATACGTTATAATAGGTTGTTAGGATAGGTTCATTTCGAGTGGGGCGATAACCTCCCCTTCCACTGCGACCTTTTCAGATCTATTGTGGCTCTATCCTAATTAAATTAGAGTACACCTTCAAGTCGCGCGTTTCTGACGAAGTCGATGATGACGCTCGGTGATACCTTTTCCAGGTCTTTGGGCTCTAGCTGCCCGTAATCCACACGTTAGAATCTTGTTTCCAGACCCTTGCATCTGCACAAGATGTGTTCTGCTGTTTCTTCCTCGTCTTGTCAAAAGCGACACTCTGCGCTCTCCGCAAGTCCGATTCTTTGAAGATGCTTTCGCAGTCTACAGTGACCTGTCAGTAGTCCTGTTATAATATTCAGTTCTAACTTCTTTTCGAAGGGTTTGGTATAAATGCCTTCGAGTGGACTTGTCCCACTGTTTCATACCAGTACTCGCGTTTTCCCGATTGGTCCAGTCTTTGGTTATACTTTTTGATATTCCGAAGGAGGGCTCGGGTCCCATGAACTCCTTCATAGTGCCTTCTTTTGCCAGAAGATCGGCTTTCTCATTCCCTTCAAAGCCTTTATGTTGCCCAGGGACCCATAGCAGAGTTATTCTGTTGTCCCTGCCTGCTTTCACACAGAGCTTTCAGTGCTGCTTGGCTGTCCGACATGAATTTGTTCGATTGATTTTTGCTGTTTCTGTTCAGAATTACTTGCAGGCAGAGTTCGATTGCATGGACTTCTGCCTGGAATATTATGGCATACTGTCTCAGGCTTACACTAAGGTTAAATTCTGGCTGTACTCCATATACTCCGGCCCCAACTCCGTCTTCCGTTTTGGAGCCATCTGTGTCCCATTGTAGATTTGCCCTTGTGAGTTCTCGTTCTTTGTCTCCCATCCATCTCTTCCCGGGAGGAGAATCTCATAAGGTCTCTCAAAATTGTATAGGGGGATTATTGTGTCTGATGGCATTGCTAAAATCAGATGGGATTTTATCCCGTCCTCGATCTTGCGACAACTTCCTCATTGACCTCGACAGGTTTCTGTATACCCTCACTCTCTAAGCAAATGTGCAAAGGAGGGATGTTGAGGAAGACTGACTTCCATTGCTGCTGTTGGGGTGGTGAGCATTGCCGGTGTTATGATCATACACGCATGTCTCTGGGGTTTGTTGAACTTTTCTTGTGCACTCTTTGGTACTCCTTTGCTCCACCAGATGACCGCTCCGTAGGTGGCCATAGGTCTTACCACTGTGAGGTGATGGTTTCACATAGATTCTTCTACAAGTCCATAGGGCTTGCCTTGCTCTGTTGGATACTTTTTATAGATGAGCATTCCACGTGAGTCTCTTATCTAGAATTACCCCTTGAATGGAATTGTTTCACTGTAGAGGACCGGCTTTCTTCTGGTGAATGGTACTATCACTGTCTTGCTGGGGTTGACTGATAATTCTTCTTTTTCACACCACCTAGTGATAGCCCTAAGAGCCGCCTGGAGTATGTCTGATATCACATTCCCAAACTTTCCTCTAACCGTTATAACTATGTCGTCAGCGTAGGCTTGAACCTCGATTCCCTCCGCCATAAGGGTCCTGATCAGATCGTCTACGAAAAGTGCCCACAGTAGGGGGGATAAAATCCCTCCCTGTGGACAGCCTCTCACCGCCCTGGTCACAATTTTCTCCTGGTGGAGGGAACTCGAAATTATTCTGTATCTTAACATCGCCTCGATCCAGTTACAAACGGTTTCCGATATCCCTTTGTTTATTGCAGTCTGTATAGGGATATCGGTAGTGCATTGTTGTATGCTCCTTCAATGTCGAGAAAGACTGCTACTGCCATTTCTCCGCATCTCAGAGGTAACGAGGTTGTCTAAGCAGTTTATGTTGATTTTCCTGCCTGATAAGCATACTGGGGGCATACTGAAAGGGTTTTCCTTTAGCACCTCTTCTCGTATGTACCTATACAGGATCTTACCTGATAATAATTATTATAAATGTTTTTGGTGTCATTGTCATCAAGACAATAACTTTAAGCACTCGGTAGTAATTTTCTAAGAAATTTTTATCAACGAAAATCTTGGGGCACTGAAAATTAATCAAAGGAAAACACGATTACTTATTTGATAATTCAAACAATTCCAAATAATAAATGTGAATCAATGAAATATAATTCAAATTAACTAGAAAAAAAATTACTGATATCTATGTGTGTTTGAGGTACTCAGAATAATAAGACTCAACCGCGCTTCTTCAGAGAAGAGAAGCTACTGATTTCGGAAATTAAGTGCTGAGTAATAAGGGAAATAAGAATTTTCTATTGTTTCAATGTTTTGCCTTCCTGTTCCGTCTATCAGGTTTAATAACCTTTGGCAAAATAACCCAAACCATTTCATGTTGTAGTGCTGTAAGGAGTAATCAAACCTTGCTCTATTTTTTGTGCACTGTATATTTTCGACTCTTTCCATTAGCAGTAAAATGGATGAATCACCTTTTTACGTTTGCATCCCGGAAAATGATTTCAATAATGACTACCGTCATTCCACACCGAGTTCCACACTTCTGTTTATTTATCACTTGATCTCATATATCCTTCACTCATCCTGAATTGATTGGTTTTTGTTTATTTTCAACTTTTCAACCTATACTTGTCGTTTCAACCTATACTTGTCGTTTCGCGCGATATCCCCGTGATATTCACATCTGGTCGCTCCTATACTTAAATGTTTTTTTATTCGAACGACTAAGGAGAGAAGTATTGTAATCGTTAAAAATTCAATTGTATAGGATAGGAATCTATGGTATACTTTTATAGTGTAGAAAAGCAAATAATTGATCTGAGTGTGCCTAAACAGTTGGACAAATCTTACTCAAAATGTATATAAAGTATTTCTAAGACATTACCTAGACGTACCCTTTTTTAATTTTTCAAAATATTGGTAGGTACTTATTCTGAATAACTCTAAAGTTCGCTTCGCTCGTTCCGCAAAAGAAAGCGAAATACGAAAAATAGGGTTTCTCAACGTGTTTCACACAATATTCTTTCTAATTTTGATATGTGATTCTTTTTAATTCAAGTTGAAAATATAAAAAATATTTATTTAAAAAAACTGAAGAACACGCTTTTAACCCACTAAAAATTAAAAAATAATTTTAATATTCAACGGCTTTGCCGAAAAGCATGGGGTACTTTTTGGTTACGTATCTTTGAGAAACATAATACTTTTAGAGTAAGATCCCAGAACCGGCAAACCACCTCATTTTAGCAAAGCTCAAATTTTATAGTGTGATATGTAGTTGAGAACGTATGCGTACTTGCTAGCTTGAAATTGAGAAATGATTTAGTTTTGGGATGAATATTCAAATAAAAACAAAACATTTCTCAATTTTGATGGGAAAAATAAACAAAAAATCGTCAGGCGTGGGGATTCGATCCATACGCCAGTTTTTTATTCAGAGCTTAGATCTTGCGCCTTAGACCGCTTGGCTAACTGGACGATATTAATTGTCAAACGCATTACGATACATCAACGTAAGTGAGAAAGTTTTTTATGTACTTTTATACCTGCTAGTTGAAGGAAATGGATATCGAAAATTTCATGTTGACCCCAGGAACGAGGTCGACGGAATTTTTTTGTAATCAACTCGTATATTAAAATGGCGATTAATGATCTCGAACATTAACTCGCTCGCTTCGCTCTCGCGTTGAAATATCTAGATCATTAATCGCCACCATTAATACCCTAGTTGATTGAATAACTATTAAAATACAATACGCATATATAAATGTACCCATTCATTTTTTTAAATCAGCAAATTTTGAAGCTACTAACATTGGCGCTCTTTGTGACGTAAACGACCGAGCAGCCAATAGGCGTAATCGGGTTGATTGTGACGTTGAACGGCAATGTTGCCAAGTTTCTCAAACTATAAATGTCAGAACTAGAACACTATTCGCAACGTCAAGCGACGATGGCGGATTTGAAGGGTGTAAAAACATCCGACCTGTCATAAAACAATATATTGTCGATTTTACAGTGCACATAAACCTTGTTATTTTTCATATTATGATTCATTGTGGTCCATCAAAATGATTTCTGATAAAGAGAAAGCCAATCATTTATTCTTGTTATGGAGGCGCGGCCTGAGATTTGAAAATATGGCAACGTTGCAAAATTGATTGAAGTTGTCAACTGTGGGATTGCAGTGGCGCTAGAAAGAAGTCATTTGAATTTTGCCAACTTTAAATATTTTTTTCTACGTTCATGCAAAAAAAACTTTTGTAAACTATATTTAGTGAAAAAACTGGTTCTTCATTGCACTAGTGCAATAAAATGTTTATTGCACTCATCTGTCATTCTACTACAGCGTTTTGTGGTCATGACAAACATAAACTTTCAAATCGACGCCATTTTTAGTCCATTTTCTGTGATATTGTATTACATTTGAAACAATTGCATATTTTATATTATTTTCAATAATATTTATTGCATACTGGATTACGAAATCACTAGAAAATCCAATTTATCAAAAATAAAGTTTGAGTTAAATTGTACATAGGTATTAGTTCCTAACTTTCTCAATGCAAATCTATAGTGCTAATTAATTATTAAATATTTTGCTATTAAATTACGCTTTTTATTTTCCCACACTTAGTGCCACCTGAATAAGCCATTTTTTATTTTTGCATGAACGTAGAAAAAATATTGTATGCAACTCGTGCAAAAAGTGTTTATTGCACTCGACGTGTTGTCCAACTCGGCAGACGGTCTCGTCGGACAACTTCACGTCCAATAACTATTTTTCAAGTTTAAGAAAATTAAAAAAAAAAAGAAAGAAAATTACCAACAGACTTTTCACAAGCTGTAGAATCCATTAAACATATTTTGAAAATATCGTGCCTTCGCCCATTGCACAACATTAGATAATGCAGCAATTAATAATAGCACTTAATAGTGATTTTCTACAAACAAACTGCACGTTTATTTTAAAAGAAATAGCACTCCTGACGTCTTTTTGGAAACCCTGTCGCTAATAGACCAGGGCTGCAGGGCTGCAGCCTTTGGAAATGGTAAAAAGTGAAAAAAAATAATAGTAGGATGAAACCCATTGGAAAATAAAGTGAATATAACAAAAATGAAGGGAAAAATAATTTACGGGCGATCTGAGGTCGGGAAGTGAAAGGGGGTGAGTTTTTAAGGGTGAAAAACGGTTTATCTCGATTTCCGGAAAAACTACGAGTCCTATGGAAAAAAGTTAGATAGCAAAGTTGTAGATAATAAAAAGATCTACAACTTTGGTATTCACACTTTCTTCACATATTCTCAAAATTTATGTAAAAAATTCAAATAACCAAGTTTTTGGTTTTTTATTTTTATCTTTCCCAAAAAAAATTTATTTTCACGAAATTTGGTGAAAACTTACCTCTCCATATCCCAAACACACTAATTTTTTTGATTTAAAATATTTATTTTTTCACCTTATTTTGACTTAATATCGAAAAAGCACCCCAATTTTCAAGCAAACATTCTCCCGTCAAAATATCAACTTTTTTAAAAAGCTCGATAGGATTTTTGTTCGTTGAAATCGCTACTTTCTGATGGTATGAAAAAAAAATACATTACTATGGTAAATGTTCTCAGAAAATGCAAAGAAACGTAAAGTTAATATTTAATAAGACATCTACAATATTTTGAGAAAGTTGTAGAATCTTTAAATTATATGCGTATATGCCTATTTATTGCTATTTTAAGATAACTTATATACCTGAGTGACCTACGGAAAATTTTAGCCCATCAAAAGGTATTTCATAGAGAAGTGGGGAAGGGGGTAGGAGGGTCTGGGCCTTACTACCTGTTATTTCTTTGCATTTTCTGAGAACATTTACCATAGTAATGTGTATTTTTGTTATACCATCAGAAAGTAGAGATTTCAACGAACAAAAAGCCAACCGACTTTTTTAAAAAAGCTGATATTTTGACGGGAGAATTTTCGATTGAAAATTAGGGTGCTTTTTCGATATTAAGTCAAAATAAGGTAGAAAAATAAATTTTTTAAATCAAAAAAATTACAGTGTGTTTGGGACATAAAAAGGTAAGTTTTCACCAAATTTCGTGAATAAAAAAGTTTTTTTGTAAAAGATAAAAATAAAGAACCAAAAACTTGGTGATTTGATTTTTTTACATAAATTTTGAGGTTATGTGAAAAAAGTGTGAATATAAAAGTTGTAGATCTTTCTTTGACATTTATTTTTTTTCCATAGTACTTGTAGTTTTGCCGGAAATCGAAATAAACCGTTTTTTACCCTTAAAAACTCACCCCCTTCCACTTTCCAACCTCAGATCGCCCGTAAATTATTTTTCCTTTCATTTTTGTTATATTCTCTTCCTTTTCCAATGGGTTTCATCCTACTATTTTTTTTTTGTTTCAAAAATTATCGACCCTGGTCTATAAGCACCACAGCAAAAAATGTTCCCAAGGTTTTAAGAATGGCAAGAACCAAAGAAGGGAAAACGTCATCTTCATTTACTGACGTTAACCGTGGCGTCACGGTATAGTCTTTCGTATATTTGTATAATCGTCCCATTATTCACGGAAGCTCGTTTATCGTGAATGACATGTATGTGCGTATGGAAATTGAACACATGGCTGTTAAAGTGGAACTTTATTTGATTCTGGCCCACAGGAAAAATGATTCCCGGTTCATAATTTGTTTCTAAATTTGTTTACTGGACATTTTTTCTTTATTTTGGTAATTGTACAAGACAATGCACCAACCTGAGTACAATGCATTGCATTAATTACTGATGGGGCGCAGTCGGTAGGATATATACGATAATAGGGATTATTTCAACTGCTACACATATCACAGTAAATTCACTTATATAATTTTTATTTAAATGATATTGAACGTTCCGTACAGCACATTAGCAATGAATGCATTCATAATTCAACCCAAAGCATATTTTCCCCAGGCATATAAACTTATTAATCGAACGATGAAATTTGTAATGGGTGTTTGATTTTTCATTTATATTCTGTTTATATATTCTTGATGAGTATTGAATAAGGATTATAAACAACTCTTGTACGTGCCAACTTCTCAAAATAAGCTCAGACGCGATATATATATTTTAAACGAGGTTTCATGAGATTATTTTATTATTAGAAATGATCGCTATTGCGAGCGTTTACATAACCCAAAAATATTGAATTCGGAAAGAAAATGGCAAAAGTAACTAAATATCAGGTATAGTCAAGGAAATTAAGCTTTGTTTGAAAAACTAAAAAATGGAATTAATTTCAGCTAATTCAAAATATTTTCCAAATTTATGCCTCAGAGTAGGACACGCCATAGAATGTAAAATTACTGTTTCACTTGAAGGAATGTAATTCAATGGAAATTCAAGTCATGTAATTTCACAGTACCGTCAGTAAATTTGTCACTAAATAATAATATTAAATATACTTGATTTGTTGAAAATATAAACGGGATGTTCATAAAATCAGATGTGGAATCATCTGCGACTGAATGTTTCCCTTTTCAACATTAAATATACTGTAATACAAATATATTTACAATTTGTATGTTGGAAATTTAATGAATGTATTTTTCGTTATATTTTGAAAAAAATAGTTAAATTTTTTTCGTTTACATATAGAAATATGTAAGTTCACATTTCACAAAAACTTATTATTATATTTTTCACCTTTTTACCAGAACATTCCTTTGTTTGATGGATCAAGAAAACGAAACAATAATATATTTAAAAAGTACTTGACATCTGTATTTGTCTATAATGACAGGTGATTTCTCAGACAACCTGAGGCTTTGATTCAATAGTCAGTCGGTAAATTACATTTATGATTTATGAATTCGTAATTCGCTGTAGAACCATGAGATTTATTATGAACTGTTGGCATTTTTTGTGAAATAGGATAAATTTTATACTTCTTAGTCCGTTTTATAAACGTGGTATATTAAAAAAATATCTAAATAATTATTTTATGTGCATTTCTTTGAAATATCTCATACATTTTTTTTTAAATCTCTCTAACCCCCTTCAATTAATTTAATCTAATGAAAATTCGTTTATGGGTGTGATCCAGAGTTCAATCAAACTTGTTTTTCTGACTCTTATTAAGTGGGTATAGTTTCATTATTATAAAGTTGTGACTTGGTTGCACTGATACACTACTCAAGTATAGTTCATCCATTATCAATTGCAGAAGCATAAAAACAAGTTTCCCAGTCTTGAGGCGCAATCCTTTGAGCAGCAGAGACGAAGATGACTAATTTTATTTAGATATTAAAATATTCCAAAAATACGTTCAATTAAAAAAATATGCCATAAACGAGGGAAGTATGTATTAATAGGCAATCGGATCATCATAATTTCATTTTCCCATGGTCGAAAAAAAGCCATATTTTCCAACAAAACACATCACAACTATATAATATTTTAAAACCTATTTCGATCCCAGACCAGAGACGTTACTGGCTTTCATTTACTCAAACCTTCTGAAACTGGTGATTTATTAGTCTGAACGTATAGACACACCTACAAGCATTATCATTGGCTTGCGGTCACTCAAGCAGCTGTCACTCGAACCCACGTTGACTATCGGCTCTTCTGATCTTCGTTTGATGTTCCGTTCGCCGACGGAAAATGTTTAGTAGTACACCTTATTTTTCGTTCCGTTTCTTCGCATATACGCTCGTGTTAGCGAAGTGAGTTTTTGATTTGCTCCCTAAAGAAACACCTTCTGCAATTGAAAATGGTTAAACTATTCTCATCAGTTCCCAGTCTGTTTCAAACCAAATCTGGAGGAAATTATTTCCAATTCTATGGTTAGTTGTTCTTCATCAGAGGGGCACAACTACTGGTAGTAGCTCCTTATTCAATTTTTAAATGCCATATTGATAATAGCCACCAAGTTATTGAGGGATGTGATGTAGTTTTGATTTGATATGGATGATTTTATCTTCCAGGAATTAGTGTCATTACAATAAAATACCATGAGGAACTCGCCACACCTAATTCTATGACTTTCAGGATCGTGTTTATGATAGTTCAAATTAATTCAGCATGAATATTTTCTACTGTCAAAAAAAATATATTATCAAAATGAATCACTTTATTTCGTGAGTGTTTTGGAAAATTGTCGTTTTTATTATGTTGATTTGGAAGCTATTGATAATATTGAACTCTTTCGGGACGATCTAGGGGTTGAAGCGCTTCCACCTTTCGACATTGGTATGGATAAAATTGTTCCATGTTATCGTATTTCATACTTCATACGGGCATCCGCGCGTTCAACTTGTTGCTCCTCTCAACATCTCGTATCACGACAAATTTGAACTTTCACGGTTGAATTATTTTCAACGGAAATCTTTCGGCATGTAAATGAGACGTACTCAAATTATCACAAATAAACTTAACAATAAAATCTGGGAACATATTAGAACTGACGCGGTTATGGCGTATTGTTTTATGATTGGTAAGTTATCAAACTGTGTTTGTGATTGATAAGTTTTCATTCTTTGTCATTTAGTGGCCAATCGTAAATCAATATGCTGTAAGATGTCATGAACTCTTCAATGTGAAGTAAAGGACCGCACCTGAGTTTTCAGTTAATGATTTCTCCATCATTTTGCAACTTTTATGGAGCTATATAATGATTTTAAGCCTGGCTATATCTTTTGTAATTGTATATATTTTTATCCTCACTTTTTACAATGTGTACTGTAGGTTGGTAGTATGTCAATATCACATAGGTAATATCTTATTACGTGCGCCAAAATAACTTCGTAATGCAAATAAATCCGCGGAGAATCTGTGAAATATCACTCCTAATTAATTAATAGCACAATAATTTATGCCGCGTTATATATATATTTTGTGTGAGGAAGACAGTGTACTTAATCACGAATAAAATTACCGAATAAATCACGTTAGGCATAGTTTCTCGAATCTAATTTCTTTTAGATTCGAAATCTGAATGAAATTATTGAGGATAACAAATCGTTTTTTATGTTACCATTTCGTTTGGTTCATTCATGGGTATTCTTCGAGTTGAAATAATTTATATTGTATTTGCAGAATTGATCACAGAGTTTTTTTTTTCAAGAATGCAAGTAATATTATTCGAGTTTTCTTCAGTTGATACAAAAAGTATACATATATTTTATGATTGATGTATTTTCTGGATGCATTTTGAACTCTGACTCAAGGTATAAAATGATACTTTTACGCCCGCCAGTCAATTAGTGATGTTAAGGGAAAACATGCAAATAAAAAATTCTTTCTGGTTATTACTCATATATGTGAACCAAATCTTCCATTCCTTTGGAGATGAAAATCAGTGCACCACAGAATATTTGAAAATGAATACCGAATTCTTATCAAAATGCTATAAGAATCGATAAACTTGAGTTTAGAAACATTTCGACTTTATTAACAACTATTCATTGGGTTGAAAAATGTAAATGAAAAATCCTTATTGAACTAACTGAATTAACTGTTTATGATTTCACTTCTAAAAAAGCTTTTTCGGTTTTTATATTTCAAGAAGTACGGAGAAATATAAATTTTATCATTAATTCAAACCTTACAATAGCAAAGGCATTTTTTTTCGGAGAGTATTTTTCCTACTTACGAATAAATGTTTCCTTCCCCGTGGGAATAAAAAAATATTCTTATTGATTTATTTTCTTTTAATTGTCAGGAAATTGAGGTCTTCTATGATCAACATTCGTGGGGTTTCCGTTTCTGCCTGAGGTATATCATTTAAATAGGTGATTCCAAATCGGCGATATCTATAGCATTGAAGTTAGTTGACCCATTTTTTAAGTAAACGCCAGTAATTTTAAAGCTGCGACCCAACGTAAATGGTATAAATAGTTTTTCCGGCGACCTCGTATTAACGAGTCTGTTTAATCCACGCGAAATCGATCGTTAATGACCCCTATTAACCTTTTTCTTTTAATGCATAATTGTGATATATGCAACTAAACATACATTGAAATCGACCATTAAAAACCTGTAAATGGTCTATTTGGTCCATTAATGTATAATTGTGGTATAGGCAACTAAACATACACGAATTCGAATATTATTCAAATGTCAAATCATATTACCTTCGCGCTGTCAAATTTATGTATTTTAAAATCCAAATATTGTAAGTTTCCTCCTAGTTGAAGGAAATGGATATCGAAAATTTCACGTTGACCCCAGGAACGAGGTCGACGGAATTTTTTTGTAATCAACACGATATTAAAATGGCGAATCTCGAACATTAACATATATCGATCATTAATCGCCACCATTAATACACTAGTTGATTAAATAGCTATTAATGTGCATGGCTTAAAAAAATCATATTGACTTTTTTATGTTGCCTCCTAGTACCGTTTTATAGATGCTAATGCCAATGTCATTATATTTTTGCATAATTAATGATCTCATAGGCCTTCATATTGTTTTTATTTTCTCATTGATATTAATAATAACTTTTTTTTATCCCCTTGGTTCCCTAGACCAGGTGCCGATCAACACACTTTTCGGACAATATAAAATTATACAGGGTGTTATGTAATAAGTGTCCGATATTTTACAGAACGATTCCTCAGTTATTTATAAGGTGAAAAGTTCATATAAGCATGGGTCCGCAAGGCCCTCATTCCCACGGTCTCCTCTACTATTACACTACCATATGGATGGGTATTGAAAAGTGTTTTTTTGACTAACCAGGAATTCAGAAGGACTGATTATGAATATCAAAAAAATTATTTATGCGTGCGATCTTTGCAGGAATTTGCCCTAAACCAATGGAAATTTAGTATATTGTTTTTCTTCACGAATTTTCCTGACCCTCCATTTTTTTACTTCAAAATTGAGAATAATACACTTGAAAAAAAGTTGATGAACATATTTTTTAAACTTCTGCAAATATTCCTCTCAAGGTGGTCTTCAATAATATTCAGAAAAATATGCCATAACTAATAAGTTTCCGTTGAAAATTGGATGGAAAAACCTCGAAAAAACTTAATGTTATATAATGTCTATAGCATTCCTTTAAAATGTCTAATATAGGAGTTATTTATATGATGAACAATATTTACTAGTGCAGTCAGAAAAAATCTGTGACGTTTTCGTTTTGTGGGAAAATATTTGTGACGTTTTCGTTCTGTTTATTTGGAAAGCTAATACAAGAAAATGTATACATCTCGTAGGCAAATGGATTTAGCGGACATCATATTCACTTCCCGATTCGTCCGCTAAAGACTCATTCTGCGTACTTGTTACATAAACTACTATTTTTGCACCTATAACATAAAACATTTAGCTGAAGTTAACGCCCTATGAATATAATTATTTTGACATTTCAATTATTCCATGCACATTTTTCATCAATTTCTACTATAACGTCCATAGAATCTGATGGTGTATTTCTAAAAAAGTATATTGATTTCATTTTGCTTGTTGAATGAATTTCAAATTGTATATACAATGCCTCCTGATTAATAAACATTTTTCTTGTGTTACAGAACTTCCGGCGGAAGAAGGTAAGTGATTAATGATAATAAACATTACGTTAATAATTGTAACCATGATTATTCGTGAACTCAACCATTTCCTTGACATCTGAATCAGTTGTGAAAGTTTATTATCCGCACCAAGAGGAAAAACATATTTTAAAAACGAACATGTAGTTTTTGTATGAATTTTTACACATTCATGAACCTTTCTCTTCAAATGTAATTTTGTTAATATATAACGTTTCGGAAGTATCTAGCCATCATCAAGACAATTATTAATAAGAGTCCAAATCTTAATAATTAACAAAAAAATATAAACAATTCCTATCGGCTATTTACAAGGATTGCAAAACAGCTTATTTCGAGGATTTCTTCAATAATTCGAAATCTCCAAGGATTGAAATATTTTACAGTTACATAACGGAATTCCACGCAATCTGGAATTTCAAGGAATTATATCGAATTATCAATTTTCTCTGAATTTCAGGTAAGTCCAATGAAATTTAATGACACTACACCATGTCGTCAGTCGAAAGTGAACCATTCATTTCGCGATTTAGAATCGTTAGTAAATTCCAGCTAGTCAAAATTATTTCAGATCAATAAGTTGAAATCCTTGTAGCTTTAGAAATTGTCCACACTGTTTATAATTAGATGGAGATTCCGACTCTTGTGACTGTAAATTGCTGAAGATGTCGATAAAAGTGTATTACTTTGATGAAACATTGTCCAGGATTATGTGTAAATATACTGGTTTTTATTCAAAGAAACAGAACCAAAAACAATCCGCTACAATATGTTGATCCACATAAATATAGGTCAAATAAAATAGTCCAATGAGTTTTTAAATAATGAAATATAACAGCTATTGGCAAAAACAAAAATTGATGTTTTTCTCAGATATTACAGGAAGCTGGATTTATTTTTATGCATCATTTTATCTGAATCCTGATGGCTAGCCCATTATATGGGTGATTTTGCAGAATTAATCTCCAAGTTTCTAGAATGAATCTCCAAAAATATCTTTAACATTGATTGAAATTATTTCAGCAAACTCTAAACTGCCACTATTCCATAAAAAAATAAAAATAATCCTCCAATCTTCTGGAAGAATAAGATGTGTGCTAGTTGACTGCATTAGAATATTCACTAAAATGACTCTTGATATATTCAAAAATCGTATTGTAGGACCTAACATCAATTTTTTTTAAATTTATTCGATTCGTCCATTTTTTATAGATATACCAGGATGTGTTCATCATCAGTACATTAAAGGAAGAATATGTATCTACAACATTATAAAATTTTGCAATTTTTGCCCTGGCGCTCTTCAGTTAACTAAAGAATTGATAGTTCACTCCAAAAGTCATCTCGGATTTCGCCATGGTCTCAAACCTTCTTTGTATTACTTAGACTGTCAGTCTTTTCGATGTAGCCCAGTCTCCGCCTCGCTTGGTTTTATTAAAAAGTCAGCGTACTTCGTATTTTAATTTTGATATATGTTCAATAACGCCAAATGTGTGCTTTTCTCTAATGGGCTACTGCCTTCAAAAGCGTTAATTATTGATCTATTGAATTATTCTACAGTTTGCTCTAGTTCGATGGGGTTTTAGTTTCTCAACTTGATCTGCATTAGGTTACATTTTAGTATGGTGTTGTATATTTCCCAATCTGTTTTCTTAGGATTTCTAGTGAAGATTGATTCCACGTTGATTAGTATTATTCTATGGTCAGAGAGTGGTATGTCCAATATGTCTAGCCCTAGTTACAAAGATGAGTTACACCCCCAGTTAAGCATATTTAGGTTGGCTTCAAGAATGAATTCTAATAGTTTCTTAGGACATTTATTGGTGACTGTACTGTCCCAGATGGTATTGTGGGCGTTTGCTACTGTTGCAGTTCTTTCTATTTCCTCTGGTGGTGCTTGTCAATCTCCAGTGAAGTAGCCTGATGCTATGAATATGTCGAGGTGCCCGTGTCCAATGTTTATGGTGTCCCAAATGGTACTAGATCTCTCGTCATATATTCAGTAAGACAAATGTTCCTTATCAAAATACAGGCCCTTGGTTTATCAAGTAGTTTTCCGGCGACCTCACTTTCTTTGGGTGGCAGTACTTTGATTGATCTGCCCCTTATAAATCCAAGGTTCTTGGATCAGCATTCTCAGACGTGTCCTGGCCAACATTTCCAAGATTGCAGCTGATGCCTCCTGGCGAACATTCCCAAGATGGCAGCAAAAGCCTCTCCCGCGTGGTGAATGTACAGAAATACATATTGTGTGTATTTTTCAACATTAGGAACTGAAGAGTTGGCAACCTTCATGTTATTCGAATGCAAATTACAGTCGCCTGAATTATTTCTTTGGAAAATAAAACAGCAAGGAACCTGTAGCTTGCAAATCTGAGTCACATTGATAATACTAAAAGAAGTAAGGCGTGCACTCTGTATACTTTCTTTGGGGTTATTGTCAATCCCGTTGGAAAAAAAATGTTCATATATTAAGAGTTATGTGTTCCTAATCTAGGTCATTCTTATAAACAATTGGCCAGATGATTTTGACACGTGTTTAAATAATAATAACCGCTTTTATTGATAGTTAGTGAGAGATAATTAGTACATGAAATGTGTTTACATATATTAGGGCTGCCTATCACTATCAAAGGGCAGATTTAGGGTTTACCCATGTATGAGATGGGTAAGTACTTTCTTACACTCGACCAATATTAAATTATGCTTATAGAGATTAAAGAGGAAGCTAATTTACAATATCTAGCCATATACCTATATAATAATGTGTTTGACACAAAAAAGAACTTTCCTGTCTGAGTAATAATATGTTAGTGTGTCAGATCACACATACATATAAATGTAGTATATTTGAATAGTGCACTTCCTTTTCTCGTTTATAATACGACATAGCAAAGGGAATTCGTCATTATAGATGCTTTCATCTATGGCCATGTAAAATTCAGATTAAAGATCTTAGGTATCCGTTACAATACAGTTTGTCATTATGGCAGAGGAATTCTGTCATTTATAATGTGTTATGAAAAATATATTTTAGTATTATAGAACCTGTGTTTTCATCTATATTTGAAATCAACGTACTATCAATATTTGAAGGCATTATGTGGAAGCTAGGAAACATGTATTTGATTCTTTGTTCCTTATAATAAAAGCGTGTTTTTCAATATAAACTGAACTAAAATGAATCTTTCGGAAAAGTAATTTTTCGTAATTTAGTAACGCTCAAGCGAAAATATGAATCATAAAGCGAAACCTACGCACACACATATAAATAAAATGAAATTTTAATGACCAGTAGCAGTGGTACATTTAACTAACTCGGGTTAGTGTTCTCTGGAGAGCTTTTTGATGGCTTAATTTTCGAAGCTGTAATTGTAATTGGCCTAGTGCCGATTATTTTTATTATCACCGTGCAAAAAACAACGAAGAAAAATATACAACCTGTTTATTGTTCGTTTTTAGATTATGTCTCGGCAAAGTTTCCTTTGAAGTTAGATAAAATATTTTAATTTGGTTTTTACTGCTTAAATTTTTTGAGAACATTCAGTCAACAATACATTATCACAGACATACGTGAATTCACAATGCCATAGCAAAACGGAAGATCCTAAAAAATGATTCTAGGTTATGGTATTTTTGTTAAGTTAAAATTCATTATCATTCAAAAAATATTAGATATCAAATAAATTTAGTTGAATCGGCAAGTTTTTTCGATGAAATTTAATTTGTAATGATATTTTAAATGAATGGAATATGTATATATGAAAACTAACACGGCACAAAATGTTTCGTGATGGTAATTATTTTTTCGCATAAACGGTTGGGTTACAGGTCCTTATGAATATCACAAATCCACGAATCCGTTCCTACTCCCCACATATAGACCCTCACATGGGGGATATTTTAATTGTGACGTACCAGTAAATCTCAAAATGGGTTTTAATATACTGTGGAATATTGATTTCTTTGAAAATATGAGCAGGGTATTTCATTGTTCAAGATAACTCCTTGGCAGTAGTTGAAAAAAACACTGATTTCCGAAAATGGAAAATCTACGACAAAAATGAAGTGATATTTTTTGTCATATCTAACAGAAAATAACATCTTTCCAGACATTGTTAATTCAGAAAGTGCATAATTTTTTTTATCCAGTATTATTATTCGACAACTCATATAGATGAATGAGATCAAGAAAAATGCTTTTGAAAAAGTAGTTCACATAAAAAATCCATAATATCATTGACATCATCAGCGGTAAAATTCCACAAAAATATTATTAAATAAAAGTACGTTTAATGCTAGTTGCATTATTTTTCCAAATGTATATGATCTATCTACCATTTATCGATGTGTGGCAAAACTTCGTCACCACAAAACTGAAATTACTTCTAAAAAATACATAAACATATTCATGTCCATGAAATTTTTCTCTACATTCATTAATTTTAACATTTTTTACTGTTGAAATTCTTATTCGATTGTCTGAAAAAACAAAATATCCCATACATTAGCGTTACATTCGTTTACTTGAAAGATCTGGAAAGACGATGTAGTTTATCTCCGAAAACCTGTTTCTGATTGATTCGATAAAGTGTTACCATTCGGATTTGTTGAAAAAAGTAAAATAAACTATTCATTGATTGATTCCGATTAAAATGTTTTGAGATGATTGAAGTGTTTCTTTTATATATCGAACATTGTTGAAAATCATGTCTCATGATTTTGGGTAATAGAGTTGTTCTGTTTTTATGACGACACATATGTTTCCATTCCTATATTTATCGTACTGTGAATAGGTATTACCTATAGTTCAATTTGAAATCGTTTCACATTAAATTTAACTCAAATAGAATGCGCGCAAAAATGGGACGCTTATGAAGAGATTGTTGAAAATACCTTTTCTACCGCCAGTAATTTTCGTTCAATTTCGTCATCATTTTCTTCGGTAACCCAACTAACATTATAGGAAAATTTCACCAAGCAAAGAGACAAAATGTCTCCAAGAAGTCCAAATTTACTTATTTCTGATAAATTATTTCCCTTTGAACTTCAAAGTCATAATTCGGGCTGTAAAAACCATGGTTGAGACTAACAAACCTCTTCCAAAATCCATCGACTCTGTGGGCAAAATGCATATTGGAAAATCAATTATCAAATTCAAATATATCCTTATATCCCCCAGTAGTCCACGAACTTTCAGGAACAATCTTTTAGTAAGTAATTTGTACTTCTTTTATCTATTTTCCTACCAAGTCGGAAAGGAAGTTGCAGACATTTTATGGAGTCTTAGGCGCGTGCTGGGGCGATTTGAGAAGCTGGCATAATATTCCCTTACAGGGCCGACCCCTTACAACTCTAGAACTAGGGATTCTTTTCAAGTTAATGATATAAAATATTTTAAAAGGTTTGGCCGATCTGTGTTTTTTTAAATTTGACGTGTCTATTTCTTCCTGGCTAAATGCTCATTTTAATAAATCAGTTGGGAATAATTGAATACAAAAATCTGAAATATTGCATTAGATGAACCATGATCATGAAAATCTTTTTCACAATTTCTCTCACACAGAGTCGTGATTATCAGACAAACCTACAGCAATTCATTTTTCAACATATAAATTGAAAACCTAAACATTTTGTCGTTGTATTAAGGTAGTTGTCGTGCTACAAACAGTGTCAAAAATTAGGCTCGATTGTAGCGCCACGCGATACATGTTCAAACGCTGAATTAGTGGGATCTTTTTTAAGGGAACTTTGTACTCTGAGAAACGCAACTAGCATGCCTGACACAGCAAATAAGCCATGACTGGACTGTTGGCAACGTCGCAATCCACCGATCGCTCGCATTTAGTTGTTCAAGATACAGTGCAGTTTGCTCTAAAAACATTGGCGAGGTATCGTTATTAAATATAAGAACAAAAATTAATTTGGAACGTAGTCATACATATGCTCAAAGATACGAATCTGATAAGAAAAAAAGAAGACTGATACTAATCAAGAGAAAAAAAGTTGCGCAGAGTTGATTTGACCAAAAAAAGGGAAATGTTGAAAAAATCGAAGGAAAAGTCAGAAGGTATAACATATCAACCAAACGTTGGAGTTAACGTATTAACAGCATCATCACTATTATTGAAAAACATCGAATCAATATCAATAAATTATTTTGATTTAGAAATCTGGATTGTGCATGACTGATGACATTTTACAAATCGCCGCCGAATGTGAAAATAAAGAATTTTATATATATGATAGCCTGTGGCGACAAAAATTACGGGATGTAGTACAATTTCTGGTCAATTATATTTGAATGATGTACAAGTCGATTCACTTAATTCAATAGATTGTTTGGTAGCATTTAAATAATTTTTAAATTTATCTGCAACTCCAAATTTACTCGTTGTGCATAATGCGAGATTCGATGAGATTACTAAGAGCAATCATTAATAATAATTTAATAGAAGATTTTACCATGATAGCAGGATTTGTAGAAAGCTCTATTATTTTTAGAAAAACGTTACCAGATTTAGAAGGGATAGGAATATTCGAGCTATCAAAATTACCCAAAGGATTCAATACCAAACGAAACATCAGATAATTTCCACGTAGCGATGTATGATGTACACATTTTGTAAAAATCAGTTCGCTTCATTGGTAAAGAGTCAGAATTATCAACAAACATGAAATCATATAATGAATGTATTTCAGTGCGACCTGAGAGCGAAATAATATTTTGTAATTTACCTAATTTAAGTGTCTTAAAAAATGTTAAATCACGGAAATTATTGAAAAGTATAACATACGAATTTCTGAAACAAATGTATCACGATGAAGGAGAAGAAGCTGTCTTTAATCTGAAAAATTGGAGAATAGAAAACATAAAGTTACTAAAAATAAGAAAGCATTAACTAAAATCGTTAATGATTTAAAAATGAATGTTTAGTCAACCAAGTGATTATTTAATATAATAGTTAGCAAAATAAATAATATTACAGTCATTGTTGTTTATTTTTGTTGTAGATGCATACGTTATATTTTATTAGCCTGTTAGAAATCTGAATAATTTTTGTTTATTTTAAAAATATAAGAATGATGTTATACGTGCATGTGTATAAATAAAATAAAGTTTATGCACTGTCCCATTACTCGCTAAAACTACAGTTTATTTTATATCTATTCCTATTGTAATATGTTTAAAATGCATCAGTGTATATTAACGCAATTATTCACAAATATGTGCATTCCAAAACACAGTTCAATTCAAAACAGCAAGACCCTCGCGCCCTCGCTTATTTGAATCACAAGCGCTCGCTTGAGGCGTTGCCACGATTCTCAGCCTTCCCTCTCTTGCACTTCTCATACGCAATAATTTAGAAACTTCTTATAGCAATAACTAAATAACTGTATGGCTACGCGTGTTTAATTTTTTCTATAAAATTTATTACTTATCTTTTAATAATATACTAGTTTTTCAAAAAGATCTGAATGGAGGGTTTTTAGTTATGCCTTAAAATGTGGTGTCTGCGGTTGCTCACTATAGGGGTTACGTGTTAGACGTTGCAACTTTGAAGCCTTATATCTCGCTTTCGGTGTGGTAAATGATTCCAAAAATTTAATGTGCTACAGGTAATAATGTTAACTAAAAGTGGTATGATTATGAACGAAATCTGATTGGAAGTGGATTTCACGACAACTACCTTAAGCCGGCCTAGTTTTGCTCGCTAGCTTCAGAACGTCTCTCGCTTTTGTCAAACCGACAGAATAGAAATGATGGCTTGTAGAACAATCGATTATTGTCTGGCAAAGATACGGTAACAATATCTGTCAGCTCATTGAACTTCAAATGTTCACAGAATCAGACCCGCATGCTATATCTCTGTTCGTAAACTTCAATTGAATTATGGAAAGGGAATTTTCGTCTCCACAGCATGCCAAGTTTTCTTTGGAATCCATAATATTTATTTCGTTCCTTTGGAAAACCCAATTGTCTTTAGTTCTTCATGATCCCTTGTCTTTCTTTTTTTATACAAGAAAAAAATGCAATTTGTCAGATTTAGATTTGTTTGTAGGTTTGTTACTAAGTATTTGTTTTTGTATTTCTCTATCAGAAACTGTAAATGTTCCTTGGGATGATAGAATAATAAACCGTAAATGTTTATAAAAACTTGGGTTAAGAAACAATTGACGTCATAATGCACAGCCTCAATAAACTTGTAGAATATCAAACAAAAGCGTTGCAAGTTCGTTACATAAACTCCACATTTTACCTTATAATAAAATCATCAAAATCATTAAAGATCCTCATTGGCGTAGGTACTATTGATCCAAACCCAGTATTTACCAAATTTAATGTTTATTTTTGTATCCCAACAATTGGATGAGATCATTTAGATTTTCTCGTCCTAATAAAAATGCCAAATGTTGAGAGGACTGTTTTTACGAATCCTTTGATTTTTACATGGATAGACTGAGGAAACTTTGACAAAATCAGAAGTCAGAATCTTTGCATGTCGACTACTGGATTATTTTAAGTGATTTTTTTAGCTAGCCTCATTTGTAAAATATTCCATTGGGGAATAACTGATTACTGAGTTCCTAGAAAATAGTCAATTCGTTGATTTTCTTCTTTCGAATTCTACCATTCTCAGACTTGGTATATCTACCCCTGAAGATGCTGATTGGAATATCTTCAATATTATTTTCTCTGAATTGTTGTTTGAATGAAGGATATTTGAACTTTTGATGTTTCAGGAGGGATATATTAATTTTCTGGATTTTCATTTGATTTTAGGAGCCAATTGATATTGATATTTTTATTTCTTCATTCTCCGAATTGTCATTACCTCATATAACTAGATAATTTGAACTACATCGTAATATTTTTATTTACAAGGTTTTATTTAGTTTCACCTGTCTCGATATCTCTCTGTGGGTTTGTAATCAATTCTTACAAGTTAAATTTGACCCACTTCCTGTTCATGATTCCGGTGACAATGCATTATGGCATTTTTGCTAGAGAGAAAACAAAATGGCGGCCCCATTATGGCGGACGAGTTTTGTGATTATGGTTCGATTCTATTCAAAATTGGTATGTGGGGATTTTCGGGGATGATACATTCGAGTTTAACATAATAAACAGTTTTATACAGGGTGTTGCCAAATAAGTGCGAAAGTTTTCAGGGGGTGATTCCTTGTCGAAAATTAAAGGGGGTCTTTCATGTAAACAGAAGCTCTTAGGCCTTTCCTTAAAAAGTTACACGCTTCCAAAAATGAAAAAAAATATTTTTTTTCTTGAAATTGCTGAAGAGTTGAAGAAATGACATTTTGTGGGCATGTTCTACCAATAAAAAGGCTACCTATGAATTTTTTTTAATTTTGTTGTGATCTTTTAAAGGGGTGAAACATGCAACCCCTATTCCATTTTTTAACAGAACTTTTTAACGACACAAACTTTCTCAATTTAAAAATATGTATTGGAAACCAAGATTCATTGCAAAACTTTTTTAACTCATGTGTTGTGTCGGTAAAAGCAAGTTTCCTAATAAAAAAATAAAATACAATATTGTGCAAGAACGGATCTTCTGTAAATGGAATCGAAAATATCTAGTAGGTGGCTGTCACGTTGTGTTTGCACAACTTGTGACTTCAACCGTAGTATTTCAAAATCGAAAAAATCTAGTAGGTGGCTGTCAAGTTGCTTTGATTTCTATGTGGTAGTTGAAAGTTCAATTTTATTGTGTCTTTTGAATCTTCAATATGAATAATTACACTAATGCTGAAATGGCCGATATGCATTTCATGTGTGGTCGTGCCAATGGAATATTATTTGGAAGCTAGACGCAGAGATGGGCACCTCATCACACCATTTTTGCACATCTTCACCAACGTCTCTGTGAAAGAGGGACTTTTCAAAAACGAACAACTGATTGTGGTTGTCTATGAGTAATACGAACGGTGGCACTGGAAGAAGAGATTCTCAATATGATTGAAGATCGTCCGGAATTAAGTACAAGACAAATTGCTAACATACTTAATGTTAGCAATACACTAATCTGAAATTGTTTAAATATCACCAATTGTATCCTTACCATATTCAACGAGTCCGGGCACTTTTGCGCGAGATTTTCCCCATCGAGTAGACTTTTGTCAATGGAGTCTTCAAATAATTACCCAAAATGCAAAATTTTTAGAAAACGTAATATTCACTGACGAATCCAACTAATCAAGGCAAGGGATTACAAATTTCCATAACAATCATCTATGGGCCGAAGATAACCCATATGCAATTCAAGAAGGTCGGTATCAATATGAATTTTCAATTAACGTGTGGGTCGAAATTATTGGCGAAAATATTATTGGACCGTATTTTCTACCGTTGAGGCTAACTGGTACAACCTATACAAATTTTCTCCAGGAGCAACTTCCCATTTTACTTGAAAATGTTCCACTAGCTATTCGACCACGAATGTGGTTTATGCACGATGGTGCGCCTGTCCATTTCAGCATAAATGCTCGTCAGTACTTGGACGACGTGTATCCAAATCGTTGGATAGGCAGAGCAGGACCTCAACCTTGGTCTCCCAGATCTCCAGACTTAAACCCCTTGGACTTTTGCCTCTGAGGTCACCTGAAGTCCTTGTTTCATACGACCCCTATTGAATGTGTGAATGATTTAAGGAATGGCATCATTGCAGGCTGCGAGACAATCCAAAGCACACCAGGAATATTTCAACGTTTGCGCCAGTCTATGAGACGAAGACTTGATTCCTGTCTAATGGTTGGAGGTGGTCATTTCGAGCAGTTTTTATAACACCGTTCCGTTTGATCTGTTGCCTTTTTCTTTGTTGTAATACACATAATTTTATTTTGTTTGTATTTTTAATTTGATATTCTATTAAAACAAAACATGGTGCTGGTATAGTTTATTGCAGCAGAGGCGGAGATAATTAATTTATTTAAATAATTAAATATTTTAAAAATACTTTAAAATAAAAAAATATGCCATAAACGAGGAAGTATGTGTTAATAGACAATCGGATCATCATAATTTCATTTTCCCATGCTCGAAAAAAAGCCATATTTTCCAACAAAACACATCACAACTATATAATATTTTAAAACCTATTTCGATCCCAGACCAGAAACGCTTTAAAAGATACAACAAAATAAAAAAAAATATTCATAGGTAGCCTTTTTATTGGTAGAACATGCCCACAAAATGCCATTTGTTTAACTCTTCAGCAATTTCATTAAAAAAAAAACAATTTATTTTCGTCATTTTTGGAAGCGTGTAACTTTTCAAGGAAAGGCCTACGATTTTTTGTTTACATGAAAAACCCCCTTTAATTTTCGACATGGAATCACCCCCTAAAAACTTTCGCACTTATTTGGTAATACCCTGTAAATATTTTTTTTTTAACCCTTGTAAGAGTCGAGGAAATGGGATAACCTAAGGAATCGTATCCAATCTCCCTGTACATATAAATCTAAAGCCGCGTACTGACTTGAATGTGCATGCGTTGAGTCGAGGCGCATGCATATGCACATTCAAATCTGGATGTGTCATTCGCAACGACTCAGCGTATGTTTAACTGTTTAACACGTCCAGATTTGAATGTCCATATGCATGCGCCTCGACTCAACGAATGCACATTCAAGCCAGTACGCGGCTTTAAGTATACGTGGATACTATCTAATCTTTTAAATAAAAAAATTGTCATTCACTCGGAAATTTTCTTCGTCGCAAAACAGAGACTACCATTTTTTCCTCCGTGCAAAAAAAAGCAAACGAACGATTTCGCTTTATTTATATCGGTCTCGCTGGATATAAAGAATGATTCAAATCTGTTTGCCCTGATATTCTGATTGGAAAAGTATCGTAACAGAGCAAATACAAGATTGTAACTACCACTCCAATGCATAGTGAGCGTATTTTCCTAGTCTGTCAATCTTCACATTCACCTCACAGGTAACATATAACATAAAAAGCATTTCTATTTCTGCACGATTCTAAAATATATGTCGAGAACGAGAACTTCTCGATCTCCAATAACAAATTTGATTTCGAGTTCCATCTACCACATCCTCTACTATACAGTGCTTCTCAAAAGTCCCCCACCTCTTATTTTTGGAACGATTATACATAAACAAGTGAAATTTGGAAACTGAATATTAAAGGTTGTAAACAACTTCCCTACTAGTGATGATAGATGACGAAATCGTCAAAGATGACGTCACAAGGCCATTGTGACCAATAATTTTAAATGGAACCCTACGGCAAGCGACACCTCTTTTAAAAGGTATCGAAAAAACATATTCAATGATACTAATTTTGTTTGTGTTTATGGCAGTTTCAATGGCTCATTAGTAAACCTTAAAATTTAAATTCCATTCAGTATGATATTCATTACAGATTTAAGAATCAGTATCTACTTGAAGAAATTGCTCGAAGTGACCTCCATGTCTTCCTGACAGTGAAATATCCTATTTTTAAACTCTTCTCGTACTTTTGCAAATGTGTCTGCGGAAACAGCCTCACATTCTGCAACAATACGTTGTTTTAAAACGTCAATATTGTCAGGTTCAGTGGCGTAAACCTTCGATTTAAGGTACCCCCACAGAAAAAATCCAAAGGTGTGAGGTCCGGTGATCGAGCTGGCCATTCCGTTGAACCTCGTCGTCCAATCCATCTACCACGATACTCCTCATCCAAATACCGTCTTACTGCACCGTAATAGTGTGGAGGAGCACCATCCTGTTGGAATGTTATTTCCAAATTGCCGAATTCATCTGGATTATCTTCCAAAATTTCAAAGATTAACGGTTCTATTGCGTTTTGCAACAGCTTCAGATAAGCTTCACCAGTTAAATTAGTATTTAAAAAAAGAGGCCCAACGATGTGGTTTCCCAGGATACCTGCCCAAACATTCGCCTTCTGGGGAAATTGGGCATGTGTTTCACGAAACAGGAGAGGATTTGCGTCACTCCAATACCTCACATTCTGTGTATTTACATTTCCATTTAGATAGAAAGTACTTTCGTCACTAAAACAAATTGTTTTGACATAGTCTGGCTGTTGGTTAATTTTAGTTTCCGTATTTTCACAAAATTCTAGTCTTCGGTCTGGGTCGTCGTCTGAGAGTTGATGAACCATTTTTAATTTGTATGGATGAAATTTGTTTTTTTCAACACCCTGTGTACTGTACTTCGACTGACTCCACAGGTAGATGCAACGTGAGTTGTTGAAGAAGTAGGATTAACTATTACTTCTGCCAGTATATACATTTTTTTCTCATCAGAAAAAATTTTTTTTAAATAATTTTTTAAATTAATGTAGCATTCGCAAAAACAATTACAATGTGACAACACATAAAGGAACATCCACATTCCATATCAATCGTTCTGCCTACGCTACTGTGATAGTTCAATAAACAATTATAAATTTGATTGGGTTGTAAACGTCGTAAGAAACGAACATTAACCAGACGAATATCCTTTAAAAAATATACAATGTTCACGATAGAGATCGCCTTGTGGATGAATAATTATTAACTGCTACACCGGGAAGGCATAAAAAATGGCTGATTGGAATAATTATATCGAATATTTGCCATTATCAAAATATACTTTTCGTTATGAATGGCTGGCCGTATGCCAAATGAATGAGATTCAATTTTTTTAATATAGAAAATAGAAAAGGGGAACATTTGATTTTGTGAACATCCTGTTCATATTTTCAACAAATCAATAGAAAATAGAGTTTATATAAATAAGTACCAATGAGTTAATCTTTGGCTTTGAAAGTATGTATTACGCTCATTTCCGATTTTAGTTCCTTAATATTGACTGTAATTTCACTGAAGATGAGTGTTTACAAAAATTCAGAATATGAGATATGAGTATCATTGAATTCATCGAGTTGTTTCAAGTGTGCACACTGGCTGAAATATAGAACATTTCAGAGATATTTTTCCTTAATCTCCCTTTCATGCAGGAAAAGCAAACTCATTTAGCACGTGCTTTTTTCAATATTTTCCGAGATAAACAAGGTTTTTCATCAATTCCTCAGAGGCATTTTTCATCTCTAACAGATTGGAATGAATGGATCGGAATATTCAAAAGAAAAGTAATTGCAAGGATAGGTTGCCATTGTCCTTTCTAATGCTACTTCATTCCTAAGTAATACTGTAGTTTCGCAAACGACACTCATCGCATACTCATTTTTTTGTTATTGAATATAGAAATACATTTTGCAACAATTGTTCTACCAATTTTTTATTTCTTTCAACAAAGAGTATTGAAAAAGTTCCAAACAATACTGGTTGATAAGTCTGTTGACATGCAGTGCTTATTTTTCTACGAAAGCAAACTAGAATACTATAATCTAACACCTAACCAATTCAGAAAGATTTGCGCAATAAAATTGACACATTCTTATAGTGCCGTTCTATACCAAAAAATTCAACACGAATACAGATTCACCAACACCAATTAATCATATTCCAAAATATTATTCAATTTTGATTCAGCAAACATGACGCCAACATTGACCATTTTCGATCATTGCTACAGCCCTAGCGACATCAGTTGGTGCTAGATCACCCATTCGCAATTAAGATAATAGTTAACAAAAACATACCAAACAATTACTAACAAAAAAACTACATACTCCAATGTAGAGGAAATACGTGTTTTAAATGCAACAACTTACGATAATTATGCAATAACTTTGACTTTGACATTGACTATCTTGATAAAAATATGCGAAAATCTACTGATATCGTCTAGATCTAGACATCACAAAAACCAAATAAACGAAATACCATTCGTTTCGGAAAATGTATCTCCTTTACTTTAAATTTGCGGGTATGTAGTTATTGTTTTTTTTTATCGTTCTTCTCTTTTGTCTTTCTTGGGATATTTCATTTCAGCTGCTGGTATCTTGCGTTGTCATCATTACATGTCTCTTTTTCATGTTAATGTTGGTACCACAATAGTACTACGAATTTTAGTTTCGAAACTCGATTGTTTTTTAGAACCGTTTTGAAATCTTTGGTATCCATTTTTCCATCATCACCCAATTTGATTCACTGGGCTGACGTTTTCCCACACTTTTTCTCTTCCATCAACTTCCATGACTTGTATTCGTTGTATTTTTTGTATTTCCTTCAATTATAATGTATTGTCAATGTCTGGACTTGGAGCGGTGGTCGGTTCTTGTAGCCCTTAGGTATTTTTTATATGTGTCCTGTTACTTCCCTGAGTTTTTCGTTAATTTTAGTTCTTCTAATGTTTTATTTATCATTTCTCAGGGTATTATATCGAAAGCTGCTCCTAATCTATGATCGCAGGTATATAGAATTTACCACAGTTCCTTTGTTATTTACATTACTTTCCTTATAACACTGATATGGGAGTTTGTCTTCCTCCAACTTTTTCGTACACTCCTTTCGATATTTTTCTCAATTATTCTTATGTTTAGTTTGAATATAACCGATGTCAGATAAATCACTCTATATTTTCATAAATTATTGTCATATTAGTCCCAGTCGTTCCCATACCTTTCTAATGCCATTTCTTTTTTTAACATTTCCATTGCTCTTGTCAGTTCCTCCTGTGTTTATAATTATTTGTCAGTTCTCTTTTCCCTTCCATTTATACAATTTATCATTGAAAATTGTTCGAAAAATGTTTATAACAGATTTTGGAAGCATAAGGTCTGTTGCTTATAAGCAACAAACTTGAGAAAGTTGTTATACAATTTTTGAGTATTTTTTGGTATTACAACCAAATCGTGACATTTTGAATTTATTAAATAATTGAAACGTCAAAATCGAAATTAATCAAAATGTATCCATAGCAAGGTAATATAATGAAAACAGCCCATGGTAGGTATAGGTCATAGAGAAACTAAAAATAAAGAGAGTTGTCAAACCTGCAGAAAAAGTTGGCACCACGTTTAGACAGTGGAGACATATCTCGCAACTGGCCGAACTAAGTTAGTACAGGCGGGTTTTTTAAATGTATTACTTTTATATGGTTGATATGGTATATATTTCATGAGTGATCGATTTGTACTTTAGTTCGCTGTTGAAATAAAGTTTCAAAATGAATCTTTGTTTCATGATATCAAGAACAAAATAAAAGTTCTTATAAAATAAGAATAATAAGTTTAATACAGTAATCGATTCGTAGACTGTTAGTTCGTGGTTGAAATAAAGTTTCAAAATGAATCTTTGTTTCATGATATCAAGAACAAAATAAAAGTTCTTATAAAATAAGAATAATAAGTTTAACACCATAAAAACACATTTTATTTTATCTAGGACAAGGTACAACTACAGACAAAACAATAATAAAACTCTGAAAAACAGCAAAATTAAAGATATTCTTCAGTCTCATCATGAAATCAACCAAAATGAAAACAAATTATATTTACAATATACCTTCAATAATTTTGTTAATTTATTAGCACAAAGGAGAACGAGTAGGTATAACAAATACTCCAGTTTGAGGATAATCATTAGGTAGACCATGTACTTCGTACTTCCTCAAATTGTGATAGTAAATGGAAACTTTTTGATGGAAATAAGTACCAATTTGTGAAAAAAATTCTACAACTGATGGATGGAAATAAGTATCAGTTTGTGAAAAGCAGCTTCTATTTTACTTTGTAAAAGACTATTTCCAGGAATTTCAGCGTCAACTCGAATAACAAAACATTCTATTTTCGATGTTGGATTCCGAATTCAAGTCCATAGTATAATTTATTTCATTAATTTTTCGATGACAATAACAGTAGAATTATTCTGAAATTATTACGTGGTTTGTCATTTTCTGACAAACGTCGAAATTGGAAAATTATCATGTCATCATTCGTCTGTTGATTGCGAGCAGCGCCTCCATGCGCGACTGGCCGTACCAAAAACTTGGTGGTCAAGATCGCCAATGTTTCAGTCTCTTTATTTTTAATTTGTCTATGGTATAGGTTTTCAGTATAATGTTGTTCTGATTGGTTGTGTTCAATCAGATAACCTCAAATTAACTGATTTTATTGAGCAAAAAGTTTTCTTTGTAACCGTTACTTCATCCAAAATGTATGGAAAATCGCATTCTCTAAATGAAAGTGCCAAGTATCCGAAAGCTACCGATTTATATGAAAAACTTTAGTTTCAACTGATGAAATGTCAATAGAGACAAAGAAATAGGCGTGATTTTTTTGACTGATTCAGATTTCAGAAATGAATGTTACCACCATTTTTATATATTTTTTATTTTACTTATAGTATTTTTCTCTGTTTTTCAGGAAAGTCCATCTGGCAATTAGTTTTAGAACAGTTTGATGATCTTCTAGTCAAAATTTTATTATTAGCCGCTATTATTTCATTCGTAAGTATTGGTTTTAATCATTATACTTGTACGCTATCTTGAAGGAACCCGGCTTGATAAAAATAATTAGCACAAAAATAATTAGAACAAAAATAATCGGAAACAATTGGGAATAGTGTTCAACAAAAATAAATATGAACACACATTTCACCTATTGTGAATAGATTGATTTCAGATGTTAATTTTTTATGAATGTCTATTTGCCTTTGAACTTCGTGAATCAACATTTATTTCGGACAGACAGAATCGAAAGCCCGAAATAAAATAAGATTTATATCATTACGAATTCGGACAAGCACCAGACCACCGTTTCGGTATTTGATGATGACGGCTAGCCAGAAAGAAAATATTTGATACCTTTGATGATTCGATCGGTTTATGCGAATAAATCATTCTTATTTTGCTACCTAAAAATATAATAGGTGTATCTGTAGTTGCCAGGGTTCATTTTCTTGATAACCTGCTATTAGAAAGATATTCGGTAGGCTATTTCTGAGATTGGCGCAATGCTGATTATTTGTTAAAATAGGCGAGATCACAAATTTGCTTTATATGTGCTTAACGTTGAAATATTATGTATGCATAGTTTTTCCTAGAAGATATTGTGTAATATGCGAATAAACGCTACTCTAAAACGCTCAAATTCAGTGACTCCAATGGATTTGGCATTTTCCCGAGTTGCTAGTGTCACTATTTTTCGGAACTTCTGAGGAAATATTATTCTGTTTCATCCTATGAATGAAACATTGCTTGTGTCAGCATGTTTTATATTGAAATGGAGACTTCGTATTCGATAGCTGTTCTTGATTTAGTTATTCTTGAATAAATGTATGTATAGTTCATACTTTATTAATTGCAGAAGCATAAAAAACAGTTTCCAAGTTTTGTAGCGGAATCCTTTGAGCAGCAGAGACGGAGAAAACTAATTTTATTTAGACATTTAAATATTTTAAAAATACGATAAAATGAAAAAATATGCCATAAACGAAGAACTATGTATTAATAGGCAATCGGATCATCATAATTTCATTTTCCCATGGTCGAAAAAAAAGCCATCTTTTCCATCAAAACACAATACAGCTATAGAATATTTTAAAACCTACTTCGATCCCAGACCAGAGGCGCTACTGGCTTTCATTTACTCAGACCTCCTGAAACTGGTGATTTATTAGTCTCAACGTATAGACACACCTACAAGCATTATCATTGGCTTGCTGTCACTCAAAACAGCTGTCACTAAAACCCACGTTAACTGTCGCCTCTTTTGATCTTCAGTTGGCCGACGGAGAATGTTTACGAGAAGTACACTTTAGTTTTTGTTCCGTTTCTTCGCAAAATCTTTATCAAATCAGTAGATATAGTTTTCCCAATATCAATTGCAGAAGCATAAAAAAGTCTTGCGGCGAAATCCTGTGAGCAGCAGTGGCGGAGATAACTAATTTTATTTAGATATTTTAATATCCTAAAACGTATTTCGATCGGCACACACCAAGACCATAGACGCTACTGCTTTTTAATCTTTCAGAGCTATTAAAACACAAATATAACGCGTGATTTATGACCTCCCATCGTATAGACACACCTGCCAGCATTGATGTCCGACTTGATTGGCCCAGGCGAATCTGTTGTAGAACAGACAGCAGTCACTCAAGTCCACGTTGACCAGCGGGCTCTTTGTGCCGACGGAGACTGTATACAAGTAGTACAGATTATTTTTCTTTCCGTTTCTTCGCATATACGCTCGTGTTAGCGAAGTGAGTTTTTATTTGCTCCCTATAGAAACAGCTTCTGCAATTGATATTGGATGGACTATACCGACGTCTTGGTCATTTGTCTGGGAAATATGCACAAATTCGAAGGTTTGGAAATATGGATGACTACAAAGAGCAACAACGGAACTGGATATGTAAATTGTACAAATCTTGCACGACAATTAGGCTCATCATTTTGTCAATCTTTACCGGGCTTCCACGCCTTTACAGATTGTGACTATACCTCAGCTTTTGTTCGTAAACGAAAAATTATAGCATACAATCTTCCCATCCAAAATATACCCATAAGATATTTTCAATAAAAATAAAACAGATTTACCACAGAGTACTAATGAAATGTACAAACTGAAAAACTGTAGTGTTAATGAGGCAAGATTTGCCCTATTTTTCTTTTTTTTTTCCGAGTACAAGATACAACGATGCATTTTATAAAGGTATGATAAACTTTAATTCTTGTAATATTCCTCCATGCCGGAAAACCTTATCTCAAAAAATTCTAAGGTCCATATTTATAAATGCAACGTTGCACAATGCGACTGAACAAACCTGTATTTTATATGACCCGACATAGTGTGGTTGGCAACTGAATGAAGAATATAGACTCGAAACCATTATGGTATGTTGGCCAAGCAGCTCCACTAAAAGTCAAAGAAATAATCAGTGATAATGAAAATGAAGAAGAAAGAGAAGAATCAGAAGACGATAGATTGGCGTAATATGATGATATTGAGTTATTAATTAATTATTTGTTTGAAGGTTGTAGACGATGTGGTAACTTGATTACTCTCGTTTCGGACGTCCATCGTCTTAATGGATTTAAAAGGTTTTCACGCCGTTTCGAATGCTTGTATCTGCAATCGTCTTCAGGTGAATACTGATACAGTATTCACCTGAAGACGATTGCAGATACAAGCATTCGAAACGTCGTGAAAACCTTTTAAATCCATTAAGTCGATGGACATCCGAAACGAGAGTAATCTAATTAATTATTGTTGAATGCTATTTCTCAAAAATGAACAATTATTAATTATATAACCTTTAGTTCTCCTCTTGATAGCAAAAGCATCGATTTTCTTATCCTTAAATTTTATTTTTATAATTGATATGATAAATTCAGAATGATTGGAAGGAGTTATTCCTATTTATTAAATAATTTGATATGAATATCATTGGAATGTTATTTTTTTTCAATCTACTCAGGCAATCCACTCAGTACAACAGGTATAATATACAGGGTGTCTCACACCTATCAGACGTTTCTGGAGAACTGGACACAGGTTTATTTTAAAAATTTTGTTTCTTGGGTAATTAGTTTTGCTCTAGCGATCTAAAATATTTTCAGCGCTGCGGCGTTGCCGTTTATATTGAAAAGTAGCAACAACTTTGATATTTTAAATGACACACCCTGTATATTATTGCATTTTTCGCTTTGCCATTGTTTTACGATCATTTTTGTATAATACTTTCCTATACCTATATCAAGCGGTTTTCGAGAAATTCATTGATTTCCTTATTTTTTGTGCAAAACATAGCTTCAATTAAATGTTTATTACTGCGGTATTTGGACAAATCCGACATTTTGTGTGTAGTTTACCAATGTTCTGTGAATCAGTTATGTCTAAGGGAATTCGTTCTCCATAGTACAGGGTCGTTCAAAATTTGTTATTTTTTCAATAGATACAAAAATGGTGAAAAGTACATTTTTTTAAATGGTACACTCTGTATATTATAAAATATCCTGAAAGACAATTAGAGTTCCTTTCAAATGATGTATTATGTTCCTATACCTAAATAGTCTGGTTTCCGAAATAAAAGCAAGTTTCTATAAAAATCGGATTATTTTGCCATGTTTTGTATTAAATGTCATGGAGTACGTCATCAAATTAGTGCATCAATAATAAAACGTTTGCGCGTTCATTACCAAAAATTTGATCAGAAAAGAATCAAAATGGAAGGCAATAAATATTCAAACGAAGTTTTGATCAAATTATAGAGAGAACCTGAAGAAGGTTCTGTAATGTATTGAAGTGTATGAATGATAAGATGACGAACTGATTGTACAAAGAATGATTAATATACAGGGTATTCCAAACTCGATGGCCTATTGAACGTTTCTGGAGATCTGAGATATAAATACTCGAAATTTTGTATCCCACGATAAGAGACTGCGATCTAGCCCTTAAAAATATTTTCACGGTTGCAGTGTTGCCACATGTACTTGTAACTAATATCAACTTTCGAATTTCAGATGGAACACCCAGTATTTCATTTTGTTTTTAAATTCTACCGACAAATACAAATAACTCTTACTGAACATGTCGTATATCTATCTCTACCGTTTATTGAATATTGATTATTTTGTAATTGTTTTGCTGCCAAAATGTGACTATTTTGAATTCAAATACCACCTTATCTATTATCCACACAGGATTCAAATTAAACTTTCACCCAGAAAATATTGAGTAATTTCAGCAACATCGAATGATTTGACCATATTTTATACAGGGTGTCTGAAAAACATATGCTTGTAGGTGATTAGGAAACATGGCTATAAGTTATTATATTTTAATACCCTGTATATTATGCCACATTCGGATTCTATCGAAAAATGACAATAACTTTCACCAATCATGTCCTATACCTGAAAAATAATTACTAATGGACGTTTATTCGATATGAAACAAACCTATTTTCAAATTTTCCTGAGATATTTTTTAAATTAATGTTTGCTAAAACTGAATTGCATCATCTGAGAGTAAGAAAAAAACTCAAGCGTCAGCTGTATCTCCAAAAGTATGAACATTTTGAAGCGAATCATTTCATATTGAGTTAATTTTTTTATCAGATCATTTCAATTGGGTAATATTACTTATTTCGATTTGTTATACTGGGAAATGAAAATGGTAGTAGTGTGCCGTGACCAGAAAAGAGCAAGACAATCTTTAAGTTTGACAAGCTGTGATTTTCATGGTGTTTCTGCCAGAATGGATAATAAAACATATTCATGTGCAGATATTTTAAATTTTTAAACTTGCCTATTTCGGAAACCAGACTATTTAGCTTTAGGAACAACATTATTTGGAAGGAACTTTAATTTTCTTTAGATATATTTGATAATGTTCTATTTAAAAAAATGTACTTTCCATCTATCGGAAAAATCACAAATTTTGAAAGACCCTGTATAATTGAGAACGGATTCCCTTAGACGTAACTAATGTACAGAATATTGGTAAACTAAACCCAAAATTTCAGCTTTGTACGAGTCCAAATACCGTAGTAATGAACATTTAATCGAAGCTATGTTTGCACAAAAAATAAGGATATCAATGAATTTCTCGAAAATAGGACAATAGGAAAGTATCATACAAAAATGATCGTAAAGCAATAGCAAAGCCAAAAATGCAATAATATACAGGGTGTCTCATTTAAAATATCAAAGTTGTTGCTACTTTTCAATATAAGCGGCAACGCAGAGTAGAACTAATTACCCAAGAAACCAACTCTTCAAAATTATCCTGTGTCCCGTTCTCTAGAAATGTCTAATAGGCCATCGAGTGTGGGACACCCTGTATATTTCTGACAGTTTTTGGGCTGTCATACCACGATATTCTGAAAGAGCAAACAAAAACATTACACGCTATAACGGCAAAACTTTTTTACCTGTCGCCTCGTTGAAATAGGTATGACGAGACATTTTCGGAGAGTGGTGGTTGTCATACCAAGTTTTTCTGAAAGAGTATGAAATTTCCTAAAAATTACTCGAATAAAAATCAATTTTTGCAATAACGGTAGAACATTATAGGAATTTTTTTAATGATAATTAATCTACAGCAATTTTTCACTGGAATTTTTCGAATTCGCGAGGACGATACTTTCGATGTCACGGGCTTCCGGACTATCAATCTAGCATCTAGCAATTAATTAGTTTCAGTTAGATAGGTAGAGTTCCTGATGCAGTGTGCCCACTGGCAAGATTGAGATTTGAGATTTATTAAATTCATTCTTACATTACATTATATAGATTACATGGTATAAATAAGTAGTAATATTCTGATTTACATTTTTCCAGATGCACCTAGGTGTGAGACACCTGTGTGTGCATATAATTAAATAACATATGTAGGTATTATTAAATTGGAAAACAAATCCAACGATAAGAAATACAATTATAAATTATGAACTACAAATTATAAATCATAAATCGGGATCCCAGTTTAGTCAGGGGTGGTAATATTATTATAGGAGACTTGAAAACATATTAAGATTTTGAGTGATATAGTGTTTACATTTATTTGAAAAAGTTTTTGCATTTGTTAAATTCTTTATAAAGTGAGGTAGTAGGTTGAATGATTTTGGTGCTATTCTTGTAGCAAATCTTTGACTTGCATGATGTTTGCAAAATGGAACAGTTAATTGATTATTTGCTCTTGTTCTCGTGTTGTAACAGTGATTTACATATTTTCTTAGTACTGTGGCTTTGTGAATGTATAAGCAATTGGCATGGAAATATAGAGATCTTACATTAAGTGTAATATTCTCTTGGTATTCGTAATCTGGCCAAAAAATTAACTGCCTTTATTTTCAGTTGAGAAAAATCGAAATTTGTCTTACTTCTCTTGGAAGCAATCTCGTATATTCCGTAATTATGTTTGTGAAATTCGCAGAATCAGTGAATAAAGAAAAATGTACTTAATGACCTCGAGGGGTCATATTGAGTAATATATGCATTGCACATTTTCAAAAACTAATGTTAGGAGGCAAGATAGGCTGATGATCTCTTCTGATTTGTATTCTGCACAACAAATTTACTTCCAATCACTTTTTTCTAAAAAAATTATAATTCTGGAAAATCCACACAACCGAATTGCTGATTATGAATATTTCAGATTATTTGGACTAGTTGGAATTGTCCAATAAGACTATAGAGAAAGGTAAAAACAAGACGTCATATACATATTTAAATTTACTTTCGATTTGAAATGTCATGATTTTTAAATTAGGCGCGGAATATTTGTTCTCATTATGAAGCCCAAAAAATGTTCAGCTTATACGAGTATATCATTTTACGAAAATGTTGGTTGTTCAATCGCATCGATGCTTGCGGGGTAAATCTATCGATCCTACGAATATCACATTTCTACATCAACTGTTATATTCGTAGTAAAAGTAAATACGTCTACTCTGTCGGAACAGAAATATAATATTGTTTTTTTTTTACGATAATTTGATATATATTGGATGTTTTAACGTTTGAAGGAAAAATAGCTTGTCTTTTGAATATTCACCATTGGAAATAGATTCCACGCTCCTGATTTAATTACCACCATCATCCATTCAAACTTGGTACATCATTTCCGGTTCAGATTTTTTGCAAAGATGTGCTTTAAAAAATATATCAAAGTGAAACGTTGATTTCGATGAAAGGTTACCTTTAGAGACGTATATTACGTTACATTGCATAGAAAACCTATGTAAAAAATCCTGAAAACACTTTCCACTACTCTCTATTTTGCTCAGGTGATTTTTATGGAAGTTTTGAAACTTCAAAGCATTGTAATACTGAATGTTTAATGTAAAATATTAGATTTCAATATTCGGTGGTTACCCAACTTCCAATCGGATATGGTCGATTGAAAACATGGAAATCCCATTTCTAAATACTTCTTATACTACAGTGCGGCTTTTTATAGCCCCCTCCCCCCCCCTATAACTTTTGAACGGTTCGACAAAAACCATTTTGAATGATATCACCGATATTACTTTTTGAAATGAAAGACATTGTGATTGCTCGATAGATGGCGCAGGGCACATCAACTTGAAAATTTCAAATAGCATGGGTGTTACATTGTTGAAAATATAACTCAATTCTCTTTTCAACCATCTATTTTTTTTTGAATTTCGTCAATACGTTTTTTCACAATATACATTTGAAATGTCAAGTATAATAAAATTTAAAATATGAAAAAACATTGACAAAAAATAAAAAATAAAATAGATGGTTGGAAAGATAATTGAATTACCTTTTTAACGATGTGCCACTTGACCCTTATGCTATTTGAAATTTATAGTTAATGTGCCTCTCCGCGCCATCTATCGAGCAATCACGATGTCTTTTATTTCAAAGAGTAGTATCGATGATATCATTTCTTCTTTTCATAAATACCTCCCGACATATTTTGCATTCATAATTCAACTCCAATTGAGAAAATAAAAGAACATATCAGATATACTTACATAGCTTGTGAGTTTGGCTAAAGTTATCTTCAAACAATTATTTACTCTCAATTAGTACCTACTGAATATCGTACTAGTACATGTGATATCAAGAAAGGTTGAATTTTATCTGCATTAAAAAAAATCATCAATATGGTTTCACATATTTGAGAGTGGGATCTTTCCTAGAAATTTGAAAATTGGTATAAATACCTATCCATAAAAATGGAAATTAAACAAATGTGGTAACATACAGAGCGATATCCCTCATCTCGACCCTATCCAAAATCATAGAAAAATCTTAAAAGTAAGGATAACACATTTTATTGATAAACACAATATAAGGTCAGATAAACAGTTTGGATTTAGAGATGGGCTTTCAACACGAGATGCCATAGCCCGTCCTGTTGTTCTATGTCGAACCGTTCAAAAGTTAACAGGGAGGGGGGATGGCGCAGTGGTTTATCGTCCGACTCAGGAGCTAAAGGTCCTGGGTTCGATTCTCAACCAGGGGAGAGATTTTTAATTCAAATAGTGAGAATTTAAATTATAAATTTCGTAGCTGGGCTGAGGATGTCATTCGAAGAGACAAAGAGGATTGTCCTGAATGCGCCGAGAGGAAGCAATATAGGACAATAATATAGGGAGGGGGGACTATAAAAAGCCGCACTAGCAATTGTGATTCCGTAGAACAACCATAGTTGAAAGAAACTCGACCTTTATGCCTTTCGAAATTTTCAAGTTGATGTGCCACCTGTGCCCTCTGTCGAGTACTTGTAATGCATCTTCTCTCAAAAAGTAGGACCGGTAATACCATTCAATATATTTCATGTCTCATTGTTTCACATCAAACCGTTCAAAAGTTATAGAGGTAAGGGTACCATTCAGATCCGCACTTTCACTTGACATTTCAAATGCATATTGTGAAAAAACGTGTAAACGATCGTCGAAAAAAATAAGATGGTTGAAAAGAGGATTGAATTATCTTTTCAACGATGTGCCACTTGAAATTTTTAAGTTGATGTGCGATCTATCGAACAATCACAATGTCAATGTTTCAAAAAGTGGTATCGGTGATTCCATTCAAAACTGTTTTTGTCCCATTGTTGTTCTACGTTGAACCGTTCAAAAGTTAACAGGGCGGGGACTATGAAAAGCCGCACTGTATCAATATCAAACTCAAAAATGTTCAGAAATTCAACTTTAAAAAGTACTTTTTTTCTAGCAAGATCGAAAAAGACGTCATTGTTTATTTCGTTTCTTACTAAACTTGTGTCATTTTGTCATTTTCTGAAAATATACACATGTAGCATTCAATGAGTATCAATGAACATGAAACAAACGGAATGTGATCTGACGGTTTCCATATAATGAATCAGTCATGCATATCAATAATATTGGATTTCTTCATCGAAATCTAATACTATTGAATGATCAAAGTTTCTTCTGAGACGGTGTGAACGGAAATATTGATGGTTTGATGTGATGTGATGTGGTTTGGTTTGAAAGATTGCCGACCTGTGATTTTGAAATATGTTTGATGTTATTTTTGAACACGAAAATAACGTTTCATAGGAACTGTGAAACTCGAATGATGAACCATTTATTAGAACATCAACTTATTGAAATATAACCCTGTCATTTTCTTGTGGAATTCCATTCTCATACTCCAATCGGTTTTATATTATTATATTATTTATATAAGTTTCGAAGGCTTATTTTGAAAACATGATAAATGCGCTAATATTCTTAACTCGTAAATAATTATGGGGTAAATCAATCTTTCAATTCTGCTCAGGAATTATTTCATTCCTTTCCAATTGGAATTCAAAAATTCATCAGAACTTTTTAAAGGAATGCTTTGTTTGCATATTAGGGTGTTTCATCTTTAGGCGATTTTTTTTTCGTCCTACCTAAAAATCTGATAATTTATAAACAAAATTAAAAAAATCGCGCTGGAAAAAAATTCTAAATACTTGAATTAGAGACTTTTAAAAAACCAGATTTCCCATATAAATAACACAAGATTATTTTTTTCGGTTTCAACTCGATTTTTCGGTATTTAAAGAAATTTGTGGAAAAAATGAGTATGCAGCTTTTGTAGGGCGTCAAATTTGCTACCAAAAAGTTCCTTTGATTTTCTCAACAGTTTTTGAGTTATAGAGCTGGAAAGGTGAATTAATAATAATTGACAACAAATTTTCTTTAAATTGGAATTTATTGATCTTACATTGAATACTATCTTACAATAGACGCTATAAAGCTTTTATCAATGGAAATCTGATGAAGATTATAATACCTGCTTAACAATTTTTAAAAATGATACTGCTGACCGGGGAGTTCAATTAATAAAATCGTTTAATCGTTTAACTTATAACGAAGAACAGAAACAATATTTATTACAAGTTGTGGCAATGTATAGGAAGCAATTTCCGAATGCTAATAAGCAAACATTAATTTTACCACCAATTCAAAAATGAAAAAAAAATTACTTCTAGTTAGTTTCATGATTTATATATCAAAATTTATATTTATTTACTAAATACAAAAAGTAGTTTCTAAAATTAACAATTTAATAGCTTAATAGCGTCTATTGTAAGATAATATTTAAGTTCGTTTGATTTTCGATTCATTTCTCACATGACTATTAAATTATGGAAGGAAAGGGTTCACGAGTGTGTGTCGATTCCTATGTCCTCGAATGGCTCAGATGGTAGAGCGTATGGCTAGAAATCATAAGGTCGTGGGTTCGACTCCCACTTGAGGATGCTTTTTTTCTTTAATTTAATAATTGGTCCACTATGCCACAAAATTCCCCCTTTTCCATAATATTTAATGTAAGATCAATAAATTCCAATTAAAAGAAAATTTATTGTCAATTATTATTAACATTTACCTTTCCAGCTCTAAAAAACTTTTGGTCGAACAGCGTTTGACCAGAGGAACTTTTGTAGCAAATTTAACGCCCTACAAAAGCTATATACTCACTTTTTCCACAAACATTTTTTGAATGCCGAAAAATCGAGTTGAAACCGAAAAAAAAATGTCACGTTTATATGTGAAATCGAATTTTCGACAGGGTGAAGTCTCTAATTTACTTTTTTTTTATAAAATATCCGATTTTTAGGTAGGGCCGAAAAAAAATATTGCCTAAAGATGAAACACCCTATTGCATATGCATTAAATTCAATAAGATTTGGGTTGTTGTTAGTTCATGACATGGGTTCCACATTATAGTAATCATTACAGAATTATTCCTTGATAATATTTCAATCATTTATATTTTCAGGTACTTGCTTTATTTGAAGACCACGATGGGGCATTCACAGCATTCGTAGAACCTTTTGTAATTCTTTTAATTCTCATCGCTAACGCGGTGGTAGGAGTATGGCAGGTATGTTGAAAGAATATGTACCTAACCTACAGAATAGTTCTGTTTACATATATTTATCGAAACAAAAATATCTTCTTAATAATATCATCAAGTAAGTTTTGTTTGTCTGCAGGAAAGGAATGCCGAATCTGCCATCGAAGCCCTCAAAGAATACGAACCCGAGATGGGTAAGGTCTTAAGAGGCGACAAAACCGGTGTTCAAAAGATCAGGGCAAAGGAACTCGTGCCCGGTGATATCGTCGAAATCTCTGTAGGGGACAAAATCCCAGCCGATATTCGTCTAGTCAAAATCTTTTCGACGACACTCCGTATCGACCAGTCGATCCTGACTGGTGAGTCCGTATCCGTAATCAAACACACCGACGCAATTCCAGACCCCCGAGCCGTCAACCAGGACAAGAAAAACATTCTCTTCTCCGGTACCAACGTGGCTGCTGGTAAGGCACGCGGTATCGTCATTGGAACAGGTCTTTGCACCGCCATTGGTAAAATCAGAACGGAAATGTCGGAAACTGAAGAAATCAAGACACCACTCCAACAAAAACTCGATGAGTTCGGTGAACAGCTCTCCAAAGTTATCTCCGTTATTTGCGTTGCCGTTTGGGCAATCAATATCGGTCATTTCAATGATCCAGCTCACGGTGGATCCTGGATCAAGGGAGCCGTTTACTACTTCAAAATTGCCGTCGCTCTAGCCGTCGCTGCTATTCCTGAAGGTCTACCCGCTGTAATCACTACCTGTCTCGCTCTCGGAACGCGCCGTATGGCCAAGAAGAATGCCATCGTAAGATCTCTTCCCTCCGTAGAAACCCTTGGATGTACCTCCGTGATTTGCTCCGACAAAACTGGCACACTGACCACCAACCAGATGTCGGTATCACGTATGTTTATCTTCGACAAAGTTGAGGGATCCGACAGCAGCTTCCACGAGTTCGAAATCACCGGCTCCACCTACGAACCTATCGGCGAAGTTTTCCTGAAAGGTCAGAAAGTCAAGAGCCATGAATACGACGCTCTTCAAGAACTCGGTACCATCTGCGTGATGTGCAATGATTCCGCTATCGATTTCAATGAGTTCAAACAGGCTTTCGAAAAGGTCGGCGAAGCCACTGAAACTGCCCTTGTCGTCTTATCTGAAAAGATGAATCCTTTCAATATCAGCAAAACAGGAGACCGTCGTCAAATCGCCATTTGCGTCAGGAACGAAATTGAAACCAAATGGAAGAAGGAATTCACCTTGGAGTTCTCTAGAGATCGTAAATCTATGTCTTCCTACTGCATACCTCTGAAACCCTCTCGAATTGGAAACGGTCCCAAACTGTTCGTCAAAGGTGCACCTGAAGGAGTTTTGGAAAGATGCACGCACGCTCGTGTAGGCGCACAGAAAGTTCCTCTTACCAGCACTTTGAAGAAGCGAATCATGGAGCTGACCGCTCAGTATGGTTGTGGACGTGACACCCTTCGTTGTTTGGCCCTTGCTGTCGCTGACAATCCCATGAAACCCGACGAGATGGATCTTGGAGATTCCACTAAATTCTACACCTATGAAGTCAACTTGACTTTTGTCGGTGTTGTGGGTATGTTGGATCCTCCACGTAAGGAAGTATTCGATTCAATCGTTAGGTGTCGCGCTGCCGGTATCAGAGTTATCGTTATCACTGGTGACAACAAAGCTACAGCTGAAGCCATTTGCAGGCGAATTGGAGTGTTCACTGAAACCGAAGATGTTACTGGAAAGTCTTACTCTGGACGTGAATTCGACGATTTACCCACATCCGAACAAAAGGCGGCCTGTGCACGTGCCAGACTATTCTCGCGCGTTGAGCCTTCCCACAAGTCCAAGATCGTCGAGTATTTGCAGAGCATGAATGAAATTTCTGCCATGGTGAGTAAAAATTTTAACAGTTTTCTAAAGATCAGTTAATGTCAATCAAAAACTCTCATTGTTATTGATTCAAAATCTGTTTGTTTTGGGCCGAATCCATCCTTTCCTTTCGGGTCTAATCCATTCATTCCTTTCGGCTCTAATCCATCATTTCCTTTCATTCCTGCTTAGTACTTTAAACAGAGAAAATCAAATTCATTTCATAGCTGGAGACTTTAATATTCTTACTTTAAGGAAGGAGATACGAGAAGCGACTTTGGGAGGATGTTTATATCGGACTACCAAAGTCGTGACGTCAGACACAATGGGCGGAACTTACGAATCTTTCCATCGAAAATGCAAATGCGTCTTTATACACTACAGAAAACCTGATCAATCGAGTAATAGAATGATATGTTTTTAAAACGTTAGTACTCACAGCAAACATAAGAAAAATCATTGACTGCCTGGGCAAAAGTGGCGCATAAGTTTTTTATGGCCTTTTTTCGGAAGAAGCAACCATAACGATGTAATACATGTGCGAAATATGTTTGACACTTACTATCTCTCCAGTTGGTCAAGTGGTCTAAGGAGCTGGTTCCCGAAATGGAGCGTGGGTTCAAACCCCAGCTCGGGACGCTTTTATTTTTTTTTTCTAAATTGAAAAATTATTTGTTTGGGGCGAATATTCGTCCCAAAACAAATCATTTCTCATGTCTGAGAGCTGGCAGCAGGCCACAAAAGTCATCGCCATATTGGAGCCGCCATTTTGAATTCATGAATTCTGGCAAAGAAATCATGATTTCCAGTTCCAAAAGCCTCCACATACTAATTTCGAATAGAATCGAACTATAATCACAAAACTCGTCCGCCATATCGGAGCCGCCATTTTGTTTTTTCTTTGGCAAAAATTCCGTAATGCATTGTCACCGGAATAATGGAAACCTGCCAAATTTCACGTTAATCGGACAACTAGAAGTAGATCAAATTCACTTGCAAGATTTGAACTAAACATACACATATGAATTTAAATGAAAGCTTGTGAAAATATTTCATGGTGTTACTCGATCGGCCAGGTTTTCTGCAGCCAGCTCTCAGACATGGGAAATGATTTGTTTTGGGACGAATATTCGCCCCAAACAAATCATTTTTCATTTTCGAAGGAAAAAGGAAAAAAAAAATTTGCCCGAGCTGGGGTTTGAACCCACGCTCACCCACGCTACATTTCGTGAACCAGCTTCTTAGACAACTTAACGATAGCAAGTGTCAAACGTATTTCGGACATGTATTACATCGTTATGGTTGCTTTTTCGGAAAAAAGGCCATAAAAAACTATATGCGCCACTTTTGCCCAGGCAGTCAATGATTTTTCTTATGTTTGCTGTGAGTACTAACATTTTAAAAACATTTCATTTTGTTACTCGATTGGTCAGGTTTTCTGCATCCCGCTCAGGATGGGCCATTGGGTGGAGGGCTTAGTGGCGTGGGATGGTCTAGAAATGGTCTAGGTGTCGGTTTTCGCCCGCACATCAAAGGATTCCAAAACTGGCCATTTGATGGGCCAACGTGTAGATGCGGTATAACCATCACTGTGCCATCGTGTATAAAGACCTTAAGGAATTTTTATTACCTAATTTATTCGTGATTTTGTTATAAATAAGAATAGAAATACCTATTAAGGATATAACATATTTATGGCTTATTTAAGATAGTTGCGATTATGTCATTGTTTTTTTTTTCTAATTCAGCCACTTTTTTTTCGTTTTGGAGCATTCCAAGTACACTCTTTATGTGTAATGGTTATGTTGTAATGTCGAAACAGAGCCAGTTTGACTAGTGGAGAAATGAGTTTCCTGTGAAAAATTCTCCAAAAAATATGAACAGTAGCTAATTTGATTCGACATGCAATTCTGAAAAATATGTTTTTTTTTTCTGGCGAAAATTGCAATCGTCATTAACAAAAACAAAAAAAAAGGGTCAAGTTTTTTGGAAATAACTAAAAAACTATAAGCAATAGCCACATAAAATAATTTTTCATATCAATTTAAAAATTTGAATAAATTATGGTGTGTTTTTACACTTGAAAGAACAAGGTCCCGTTGAAAAAAAATTAAGTTTATTTTTCAACAAGTTAGGCATTTGTTAATTAGTCCTTATTTTTCGGACTCGGTTTTATAAAAGGAAATTTGAATAATAGCTCTAAAAATGTTTCGCTCATTGGAGCCCTTCTTATAAATATACTCAACAAGATTACGTTATAAAAGTTGTTTATTTTGTTTAATATATTTTTTTAAATTTAGCAAAAACCAACTTTTTTTGAATAATTCAAATCCTAGCCTAACTTTCATAGTTTAAAAGATATAAGCATTGTAGGAAGTAGATAACGGATTTTTTTATAAACAAAGTGTTACTCAATAAACAATTACATTTTTAATAAAATATGTTTATTTTTTGTTATTCTATTAAGAAATGCCAATTATGATTTTTAAATGGAAATAATGGAAATATAAAAAAAACAATAAACAATAAGAATATTAAAAAAAATCTTCAAATCGTTATAATCAATTTATAAACAAATGTCCTAAAAAAATATTTTTGAATGTTATTGAGGGCCTTTGTTTGATGAAAAACAGCAATAGCAAAACATATGGGTAAAAAAAAATGTCACAACTTTTTTAATTTTTTGTTAATTTAAAAAAATTATAATTAACAAAATAAACAACTTTTAAAAACTTTTATAACGTGATATTGTTAAGTATATATATATATATATATATATATATATATATATATATATATATATATATATAAGAAGGGCTCCAAGAAGCGAAACATTTTTAGAGCTATTATTTAAACATTTATGCCGTTTTTTATGAAAACCGAGGTCCGAAAAATAAATGACTTGTTGAAACTCCATCATTTTTTCAATGGGATATCGTTCTTTCAAGTGTTGAAAACACACCATTATTTATTCAAATTTTTGTACTCTCTTTAAAGACGGCGCGCGCATGCCGTAGCGGTCGCGAGGAGCCCTATTCTCAGCGTTAAATTAAAATTATAAATAATGGAGATAGAGATCCGGGAGTTAAAACTTTTTTATTGGAAATTACCTCCTCTTTCAGAATATTTTCTCCGATTTTTGCCATCGCTTATAGTTTTTGAGTTATTCCCAAAAAACTGAACCATTTTTTATTGCTTTTGTTTTTTGTTAATAACAATTGCAATTTTCGTCTTTCTCAGAATTGCATCCCGAATCGAATGAGCTATTGCTCATATTTTTGGGGAGACTTGGAACTATTTTTCACAGGAAACTCACTTCTCGACTAGATACAGTGTGACAATGTGGTGACATGTTATCCCCTGGGGCACGAACAAGTAATATCAGCCGACTCACTCAGTGTGATCTAGAATATAAACATGATATAATATAAACATAATATAATATTAAAAAGTACCTAAAGCCTACCTCCACATTATATATTTTATTTTTCATGCTAGCATGTATTTCTCCTCTGATTATCATCAGATCAGCATCAAATTGCATTATTTTGCAATGGTTGGATTCCAATGCATTTTTTTAATTATTTTATTGTAATTTTCCAGGAACTCTTCAAGCTTTAAAACGTATTTTGAAGTCATTCTAAGATAGAATTCTGAAAATAAAACAAAATATTTAAGCAAAACATACAGAATAACAAACAAAACAAAATAAGGACATAACCGCAACTCTTTTAAATAAGCCAAAAATATGTTATAGTCCTTACCTCTCTACAAAATATGATGGGAATTCCTAAATTTGGCCTTACTTTAACAAAATATTAGTATATCCACCCTTATTTATAACACAATCACGAATAAACTAAAAAATAAAATTCCCTATGGGCATTTATCATGCATTTGCATTTTCGATGGAAAGGTTTGTAAGCTCCTCCCTTTTTTGACGTCAGACTTAGGTATCAATGATTATTTTCTCTAGTCTTCATCAAAAATAGTATTTATTAAACCTACTTAGGTTTTAAGCACTATATGTGTATTTTCTATGTTTATATATACTGTATTTTATTTATTTTATCTTTACTATGTACTTGTTTGATGTATTTCTCAGACCAGAACCCTGCAGAAATAAATAAATGGTCTATCTATCTATCTACCATTGCCAAAATTCAGAATCTGACCTTTCCATTGCAATAAAAACTGTTTTCTTTTTCAGACTGGTGATGGTGTAAATGACGCCCCCGCTCTCAAGAAAGCCGAAATTGGAATTGCCATGGGTTCTGGTACTGCTGTGGCTAAATCTGCCTCCGAAATGGTTTTGGCTGACGACAACTTCTCATCTATCGTAGCCGCCGTTGAAGAAGGTCGTGCCATCTACAACAACATGAAACAGTTTATCCGTTATTTGATCTCTTCGAACATTGGTGAAGTCGTATCAATTTTCTTGACGGCCGCCTTGGGTCTTCCCGAAGCTTTGATCCCTGTCCAGCTTCTCTGGGTCAATCTGGTAACTGATGGTCTTCCTGCTACTGCTCTCGGTTTCAATCCCCCTGACTTGGACATCATGGACAAACCCCCTCGCAAAGCAGACGAATCTCTCATTTCAGGATGGTTGTTCTTCAGGTATATGGCTATTGGAGGTTATGTAGGTGCAGCGACGGTGGGTGCTGCCGCCTGGTGGTTCATGTACTCTCCCTTTGGACCACAACTGAGCTACTACCAATTGGTGAGTTTTGTGTATATTCCTTATTCCTGGTACTGTTCCTGTCATTTTGGATTTCTTATTTACATTTTTTTTCAGACACACCACTTGCAATGTATTGGAGGCGGACCGGAATTCAAAGGAGTTGACTGCAAAGTTTTCAACGATCCTCATCCGATGACGATGGCTCTCTCTGTACTTGTAACTATTGAGATGTTGAATGCGATGAACAGGTAAGAGTTCATTTCCTGTTACTAGTTTGGATACATAGTATGGGAGAGGATGTTTCATTCATTGAACTATGTATTTCATTTTTCAGCTTGTCAGAGAACCAGTCATTGGTAGCCATGCCCCCATGGTCCAACTGGTGGCTCATTGGCTCTATGGCTCTGTCCTTCACTCTCCATTTCGTTATTCTCTATGTTGATGTACTTTCAGTGAGTATACATATTTACACTTTGGTAACAATTAGTGGGTGATATTTACCAGATGAGGCAGTGCATTTCTGATTTCCTTGCAACTTTGTTGATTTATTATCCAAAAAATGTAAAAGACATAATTGACTTGATCAGACTTGCCCTTTCATTGATCATAAATGAATATATTGAACACGACACCAATTTATAAAGCAGTAATGTCCGCTTATAATGGACCTCAAAGGATGGATGAAATTGGTTCGCTATAAAGAATAAATTATAATATCAGGAATTATTTAGGCATAAAAATCGTTTATTTTAGTTTGTTTTATTTTTGTGAAATGAATATCCTTAATATGTAATGCCACTTCGGGTAGTCAATCGAGTACATCTTTCAAACATTTCCAAATTTTCACCACCTGAAATAAAAATGTCGATTGGTAATTTACATTCATATCTCAAAGTTTGTTTGGATGTGCTTTCCCGGGTGCTACACATGTTTTTATGCAATACTCACCATTGATATATTTAATCCCATTTTTGAACAAACTTCGCTTTGCTTCACACCTCCTTGCAATCTTTTGACAATGTCATATTTACTACTCAAAGTAAGAACTTTGCGTGTTTTAAAAAAAAATTACATCACTTCATAATTGTAGGACTTCAACACATTGAATGAAAAAATAAAATAATGCCAGTGTGTATGCAGCACGCCACGGCGATCGCCTGTCCTCATGCGCGGTCGAAAGATTTCGGGGAATCCCCTGTTTACTCGGTAAAATACCATTTTAAGATAGTTATAACCAAAAAAATTTGCGAATATACCAAAAATTGAAAGTTTGTCTTATCCGAAAGTTTGTTTTAAAAGGATTCGTTATTTGCGAAAAAACTAACATATTAAATGGTACTTTGGTTCGTACCCTATAGATTGGTTCGTTTGTAATAAGCGGATTCGTTATAAGCAAACATTACTGTATTTAAATTTCTAAAGTTTTTGAAAAAAGTACTGAACATATCTTGAGTTATCTTCATAAAACATTCAATGAGTTATTGTGTATAGCAATATTTGAAGATATAAAAAAACCATTTAACAGTGTTAATCACACAATTATTTTGGATTTGTTGAAAACTTGGGCATGAGAGGTCATGAAGAAAAACTTTTTTTAAATCGAATTCAAGATATTACAATAGACCAATATAAAAATAAGAAAAAAAACTTTCTGATTTATATAAATAGTATAACTAATATTGAATAGCAAACATTTTTTTTTTTTAAATGATACTGTTCTGTATTATTCAACAGAACAGAATAGAAACAAATGTAGACATTGCTGGATAAAATAAATCTCACAATTAATTCCGAAAAAACAGTTTACATAATATTCAAACAAAAAATATAATATTTATCAAATTAAATCTGAAAATTAAAGAACATCATAAAATATTTGAAATTGATAATTAATATAAATCAAAATTTGGAAGGTCTTATGGATAAAATTGTATAATCCGTGATTCCTTTGTTAGGAGCAATCAGAAGAGTTGGTTTTGAATATTTTTTTAACAAATTTAATCTATAATGTACACATTCTTTCTCAATTCAGATTTCTAATAAAAATATGGTCCTCTTGCACCAAAAAACAAAAAGGTATAATTTATCAATTGATGAACAAAGCAATTAAAATCATTTTCAAGAAACCATGGGATACATCTCTAGAATTATATAAAAATACCTGAAATATGAATTATTAAAATAATGAAAAAAAAATTTTAAAAAAAAAAATATGAATATATTTCAATTAAATAACATTCATTCCAATAAAAAACAAATATCATTTCTAGCTGTTTACAAATATACAATAAATTACCACAATAAATAAATAAAAAAAAATATAAATAAAAATAAATAAGTCCTTCCAGTATGGTGGTATTCATGAATATTGGGAATTTATTATTAGGAAGTACTTTCAATTTTATGAAAATCTTACACCAGAATTTCGTTCATACTGGATATACAGTTATAATTTCAATAAAAAAAATAAACAGTGGATTTTTTCTTATATATTATTTTAGAATATCAATTGTTACTTAAATCGATCAAATAATGAATGGAATGAAACAAATTCATTAAAATAATTTTATATCACTAATACCTATAGGGAGCGTGCAAGGTAAGAAATAATATAGATGCAAGCACTCGTGGTGAGCATCGTTGTAAACTTTGAACTCTAATTCTATGTACATGTCAGTGAGCATTGTTGTTTAAACATGAAAATGGTAATAATTTCAAAAAGTTTTCCAATTACAAACAAAACATGGGCAAAACCAGGCGATCTGTAAATACTCATTGTGTTCCATGCTGTTGTGTTAATGACGATTTAAGTAAAATAAAGTTTTATAGAGCAAAGTGGATCAAAGCGTTAAAAAGAGTCAAAATAAGTAAAACCATGAATTTTACTTATGACTTATTTGGAAATTTTCCTTTCCCTAAGTCATTCATTATCGATTTAAGATTTATGGATTTACCTCTATTTCTAATGCATAAGGTGTTTCGGTGACAGAAGTTTGCTAGATGCTCTTTGCTATGGCAAAAAAACAATTTCTCTTCTTTCTCCAATGCACACTCAGTAGAGGACTTAAGACACGATGGCTCATCAAATGGTCCATCAGATGGCCCAGCGATGGCACAGCGATGGTTGTACCGCATCTACAGTTCTAATATTGTCAAGATGGACGTAGAAGTTCTCGCTTGCTGAGGCAGTATATCTATTCAGCAGATGAGTTATGGGCCACGTGTAGACGTGTAACGCCACCACTGGCTCACTATCCTTTGATATGGGGACGAAAAACCGACACCTAGGCCATTCGAGACCAACCCATCGCGCCAAAAGCCATCCGGCGCCACTATGCCCTCCATCGATGGGCCATCGTGTATTAAGCTCTAAAAAGTGATTGAGTATTTTATAGTTTCAAACACGGTCCGCAAGATCGGCGCCATGGTTTGAGGTTAGGTTAATGTGTCAATGTAAACGAATTAATTATTTGTCTATTCTACGCCATAATTAAGGGAAAAAGTTAACTGAAATAAATAATTTTTACGTATTTTTTATGTAATACAGCTCAATTAAATGGTATTCGTTTATTGAAAAATTTCGCAGTATACAACAATAATCAAAATTCTTCTCTATTGCCTGCTAGCGGCGGTAGTAGGCTTGGTGCACGCTCCCTATAGAGCAATTGGAAATATTAATTATTTATAATGTGACACTTTTCTTAGGTTGTATTCCAAGTGTGTCCGCTGACAGTCGAAGAGTGGATAACAGTGATGAAATTTTCAATTCCAGTAGTATTACTTGACGAGACGTTGAAGTTTGTTGCCAGAAAAATCGCAGACGGTGAGAACCCTCTTTACACTGTGCATTGGATAGTACTAATGTGGGCTGTATTCTTTGGCTTTTTACGTGTGTGCCCCATTTAAAAAAGGAACAGAACTGCCTCAACAGACAAGGACAGAGCCTTAGTGCGTAAACGGGTGCTATTTGAGAAAAATCGAAATGGAAAGTTTTTTCTTTGGACCAAGATCTGTTTCTCTTTTTGGTAGAAAATTCTTGAAAGTGCCTTCCTGATGGCGTAGTTCCCCAAAATTAGGTAGAATATTAATTCATGGTCTATAAATTTATTGAGTTGAAATAAGTTTTTTTTATCACTGGTAGTAGAAATCGAAGGCTGTGTAAAAAATATTCGAATAATATATTTTCGATTCCTATCATCTGTGATAATAAATTATCTAGTTCCGCAATTCATTTACCATTCCTAATGAAACTGCCAAAATAAATGGTGATATTTTTCCCAAGGACAATACTTTTTACATTGTTAGACGTTTAATATATTTCGATGTTGTACAGGTGGCACTGTTATGGAGTTTGAATCAACTACAATAACGAAATTTTAAGCTATACCCGTTTCTGCTCACTAAACGCAAATGTAATTAATAGAAAACCTAGGTGTGATAAAACATCATTTGTCTTGCTTTGGTGTTTTTTCCACCAAGGTCCCAGTGAAGCATCTTCGAATAAAAGGCAAGTCAAGTGTGCTGTGTTTTTAGTTGAAAATGAAGACTTGAGAGAGAGTGCATGTTTTTCCAAAAGCGCAACAAGACTGACATTATATGAACAGCAATGAACGTTAACAATGCCAAATAGTTAACTTTTCAGAAGTAGCAAATGAAACAAAAATTGACAGCATGTCTCCGGATGAGAGAATTTCGAGTTTTAAGAGTGATTTCCGCAGAGTATAAATATTTAGTTAATAAAAATTGATGTTGTGAAGTTTTACTCGAATAGTCCATATTTACTGGATGGTAGATTCTAGAATATGTGAATTGAACTTTTGTAAATATGGTATTCACTATATATAAACTCGAAATCCATCTTATTCACTCATTTTTTGTAAGATCAAATTGATCTCAATGGTTCAAATCTCAAGGTCAAGAGTTACATACATTTTTTCTCTTCCTGTACAGATAGAAATACAGTAAAAACCGAATATAACGACATCGTTTATAACGACAGATCGGTTATAACAACCGAATGGCAAGGTCCCGGCCGAATCTATATAAACTAATAAGTACACATACCGCCTATAACGACATCGGATACAGCGACATATCGCTTAAAACGAAGAAACTTTATCGATATTCATCGGCCATAACGACCAACCTTTTACCTATTCCAGCAAAACAAAACATTACGAACAATTTTCACCTTTATACTAATAATATGAAGGAATATTTTGCTATAGAACCTCTTTCCCGCTCTTTGCCATTTGACCTTGCATGTTTTACGACTTATTCAGTGCGATAGTTGACCACGTGAATTACAGGTTGATTTTAAAACTTTTGGTTTAGATCGTGTGTTTACACGTTACTATGTTGCAAAAAAGAAATAGGAAAGTGTTTAATATTGAAGAAAAATCACATATTATATGGAGATTAGAAAATGGCGAGTTAAATAGTGAAATTGCAAAGGAATGTGGAGTCTCACACTCTACGATATCAACGATTTGGAAGGATAGAGATAAAATAAAAGCTCTTTTCGAGAACAACTCTTTGAAAATTAAACGATCGAACACATCTGAACATAAAGTTATTTGAAAACAAGTTCATATGCATAACCTATCCCCATACTACAAACAGACATAATATATACATACATACTTGTGTATATTGCTTATAACAACTATCGGACATAACGTCCGAAGTATACGGTCCCTTCAATGTCATTATATCCGGTTTTTACTGTATATTAGGTACACATTTTGGTTGAATTTATTAGATTGATCATTAATGTTAAAATTGAATTAATTAAATTCCGAAGAATAATCCGTAGTTATAGTTTATCATATAATTTGAATAATAGAGGAAGTAAGAGATTGCGGGTTGTTTTTTTTAAATTATTGTTTAGCATTTGGAGGTTAAAAGTATCTTTGATCTAAATACTTCAATCAATAAGTAAACTATGTTCCCAGCAAACATGTTACGCGTGGGCCTCTAGAGGCACTTTTAAAACTGCCGACAGACAACATAAGCGGGCCATAATCATAATACGTTGTCGGCCCGGCTAGCCTGTGTCGCGACGGGCATCAGTATCCGTAGGCCTCCAGACTACCACCTGCTTTAATACATAGCGGGACTTCAGCGGGTAGACGGAGTTAAGATGCATGGTACAGATTATGGTGCGATTGCGGGTATCCTACTAATCAACCGCGTCATTCCACTGTTGGGATTTCAATGAAAACAAAATGGCCCATATAAGTGCCTAAGAACAATCTAGCATTATATCTTTGAAAACAGTGAAATTAGGTCAGGAAGATAGGTCATTATTATTATGCACAATAAATCCACAAAACATTCAGAATCGGCTGATTCATGGACTAGATATATACAATTCACTGTTTTCACTCTCTGAAGCCACTAATTGTAGAGGATTTCTGAAACTGTAGAGCCAGATTGTTCCTATTTACCTAACCAGACAACTTTTTCTCCATTTCAACCATTTTTATTGTATCTCAAATGGTTTCCCAGATATTGCCTTTCAAACGGGCCTGGAAAAATATTTCACCGAATAGATAGAATGACAACACACAAATCTGAAAAAATTCCTGTCTCGTCACTGTGATTATTTTTCATGACCATATACCACAATGACCAGACAAAATAAAATTCGCGATTTGACATCCTACACGAAATCAGCAGTAGTGCCAACTGCCAACGTGATATTCAGTAATGCCAATGTTGCATTTTCATTACAGAGGACACAGTGGAGCGGCGCGTAATGCCACATACTGCGTCAAAACGACATCGGCGCGATTATCGCAAATTTTTAACGGGTAATTTCTGGCTAAATTCAAAACATCTATGATAAATATGCGTATGTTCAGCCAAAGCGGCAAAACTGATATCATTCCAATCATTTACCGACATCGGTGTGCCGCTGCCGACATCTGACCGCAGTTACCGCTCATTCATGTTTGCTGGGATGTTTCCTAGAAAATTTGCAAAGATTTTTATTAGAGACAGTAACATGGTATGTTATTCCTTATGTCAATATCATTGATTTGTATTAAAAACAAAAGTAAATATATTTTTACTCATTGACATTCTATTATGAGAATTTTTGGAGATATGTTTGGATTTCCATCTGTACATCAAGGGATAAACTCAATACATTCCTACTCTTGATTTAATGATTTGCTTTTAACCATTGGGAATTGAAGTAAATCATGAAATTTGTAGTTAATTTTATTTGTAATATATGTAAAATAATTCGTGATTTACTTTGTTACTGTGCAGCAGCACAAATGTGTATATTTTGACAAGTGGTTTTCAGGTATGTTATTTATTTATACAGTGAATTATATAGACTTTTTCAATGCTGTATGTACAGATTTAGAAAAATATTTTCGCAAATTTTGGCTCAATTCACAATTTTTTTTTGTTTACAAAGAGTTCATCGTCTGGATAGGATTTTTGCAAAAAATAAAGTGAAACAGTTATCCGAAATAACACGAATATATATTTTCTATTGCTAAGCCATGTGCCAATTGTTTTTTTTTATTAATTTATTTTTTGAATCGGGTCCAGGATGCTTTGTGGATTATCATATCCATAAAATATAATGAGCATTCAAAATCCAAAAGTTTTTTATTGCTCATTTCAACAATTCTCTGAGAATTGATGAAAATTGAATCTCTAGTTCCAAATACTCATCATCAGTTCCTTGTTCATGCAAAAATCCTATTTCGACTTTTCATCAAAAACATTTTTTGCTCACAAAATCGAACAATTGAATTTTTGTAAATGATGGGCAATGTTGAATTAAAAAAACAAAATTGAAGTTTGGGTTTTTATGTCTTTGGACTATTTCTAGTATTTACATACCATCAATATTCAACAAGTGGTAAAAGCTGAATTTTTCTAAATAATCTTGATGAGACAAACAGATTTAAATTAAATCCAAATATTCATTTAAAATACATTTGAAACAATACTAACAGAATAATTTAAATTATTTTTGTACATTGTATCAAAGCAGGCCCAACTAAGGCTCTTCCACAGCTTTTTAGGAATTTTTGCCTTATCTACATTTGTTTTTTGATTGAGGGAATAGCAATATTGATTTCTGGCGAGTCACCTGAAGCTTTTTTACTGTTGAAACCGAAATATAGCTTCAAATATGTGCATGTACCATAGCCTCATTTGAAAAATCAGGATATATTAGAGAAATAGTCAATATGTTTTGTTTAGGGGCTATCCATAGAACGAGTAAACATTTCAGGAAGAGAGGGGGAGAGAATCAATTGAATTGGATAACGAACAAAATGTAAAAATGTTTTGAGTAGGGTGGGGGTTCTGCTACCATAACGTACTATTACAACAACTCCTATAAAATAAAGGCAAAGTACTGCCGCGTGACGTCATCCCCCGGAGGCCTTCGAGATACTTATGTTATTACGGGCTTTGTGTAGTTATTTGTCTGAAATCGTTTAAGTTTAAGTTTTGGCGATTAATGTAAAGATCCAAGTAAACGAAAATATTACGGCAATAATATATAAATAAAAAAATAGAAAATAAGAAAAACATGTATTTTATTTTTAAAAAGGGTGGGGTGCATGGTATCGCCTCGGCCAACAATTACCTGTGATCTGAGACATTTCTTACTTTACTGCCCTAGGTGTGTAATGTACTATATAATTATTGATACCATGCACCCCACGCTTTTTTTTAAATAAAAAATTTTTTTTTTCTTATTTTCAATTTTTTTTGTCTGGTTTTTTATAAAAGCGTGTTTTTTAGTTTTCTTAAACTATTATTTATTTTCAACTTTTTAGTTTAGTTTTCAATTAACGCGTGTTTTTAGTTTTCAAACAATTATTATTATTATAATTTTTTTTTAACTATTATTCTCCAATATTGAATAGAATCGGACCATAATCACAAAACTCGCGGTCATTTTGGAGCCGCCATGTTGAATCCTTCAATTTTGACAAAATAATCATAATCTCCGACCCCAAAAACCCCCACATACCAATTTTGAATAGAATCAGACCATTATCACAAAACTCGGCTGCCATCTTGAATTTTTCAATTTTTACAAAAGAATCATAATATTCGACACCAAAAATACCCACATACCAATTTTGAATAGAATCAGACCATAATCACAAAACTCGTCCACCATTTTGGAGCCGCCATCTTGAATTTTTCAATTTTGACAAAAGAATCATAATCTCCGACCACAAATACCCTCAGATACCAATTTTGAAGCGAATCGGACCATAATCACAAAACTCGTACGCCATATTGGAACCGCCATTTGTTTTTTTTTCACACAAAAATTTCTTTGCATTGTCACCGGAATTATGTACACCTGCTAAATTTCAAATCGTTCGGACGTCTGAAAATGGGTCAAAATCGCGCCCAAAGGAGTCGGTTACAAACAAACATGTGTCTATATCGAGGTCTATATATTATCGTCTTGATATTAACTGATGTCTATTTCTTTTGATAATGTTTGTGACAAATTTTCGTCCCCTCGTTGGTGTCTTATGAAAGAGTCATCATCGAATTGTCAATCGTATCAAGTAAATTTCTTATTTCGTCCCAGATTACTTGACAAGAAAGGTGTCATTACATTATTTACTTCTACATTTAATAATTGTCCATATAAATTTGTATTCACTTGTAAGTTATTGGCAATTACAACGGCCCAAATAAATGCTCGAGTTCCTCAAAAGTTGTACAACCTGTATATTCCTGTTTACTTTCTTCAATCGCTTGTTGAAAAAGAATTTCATCTAATTCTTCAAGTTTTTCGTCTTTGCTTTTTTGATATGATATCTTTTTCGACAAGTATTTGGGACAATTCAGAAGTTTATTTCGTACGCTAGTTTCTTTTAATCGTGGTAAAGTTGAAATAACTGAAACGATCCCACCAGTTTTGTTGGAAAATTTTGTAAATAAAGTCTTTCTTTTCAAAGTGGCACTCACACACCCGCTATTGTTATTCGGCAGAAAATTTTCGCGGGGTTTTGCAGTTAGCCATTTTCTGCGAAGTTTTTCATCTTTAGGGAACCGAAACACCTGTACTTTTGTACCGCTCGCATAATTTCCTTCACAACCGGGGTCACAATATTTTTGGGGCATTATGATACAGTACACAGAGCACTACACTATCGAAGTTTGTTAATAGTATAAAAAACGCATTAAATAAACCGTTCGAACGTTCAACAATCGATTAAATTGACGGAGTATATTGATCGAACAAGAAAGCAAGCGCAGCGTCTATTACTGTCACTGTGCAATACCAAATAAGTAGGCCTCCAGAGCGTGACGTCACTAACTTTTTAAAGTAAGCACTTTGTCTTTATTCTTCTAGGTGTTGTTGACTATTACCGGGGGTACTTAAAAACATACCGAGGCATAAGGGGCAAAAATGACCAAACAAATTGTGTGACGTATTTTATGGCCAGCTTCTTACAAGATATTAACATTCAACTTGAATTCAGTTACAATTTCCAGAAAAGAATTGAATTCAAAATGTAAATCTGTAAATCTGATGTTTTGGTTGGCCACTCAAATTTATAAAAAATTCCCCATTTGAAATTAAGAGTTCTATGTTGGTTTTGGTTTGAAAAGCCAAGCCCTACTTTGCAGGAGCTTCATTTAATGCTTTCTATCTCTTTGTATATTCCATTGTTTTCAACTAACAAATTTGGTGTTGTGTGTGATCTAACAAAAAAGACTCTTTCCACTGTGATGTAAAAATCGTAAGTATTGTTGTTGTACCCAATTTTAACAGATTTTTTTTATTATCCATTTTGTATTATACACTTATATTCTGTTTTCGTTTTTCACAGTACCCAGAGTTGTGTGCCGAATGTAAATAGCTCGTTAGGAAGACTTTTCGAGCCATTTGGAGTGACCCTTCCACCCCTCCAAAAAGTGAAGTTTCATTATCGTTACATAATGTTCTCTTCCCAATACTAACCTGTTTTCTTCTATGTTGAATAACAGGCATGCGAGTAATTTTTTATTTTCTCACACTTATTTAACGCTTTTAAATTATTCTGTTTCAGTTGGTGATGTAGTTATTGATAGATGGTAACTGCAAGCGTCAGACTTCCTGCTTTTTTAAATATTACCTGTTAGGATAATTTTTGAAAAGACTCGGCTAGCTTTCGTCATCTTTTTTTTACCTAACCGTGGAGGCATAGCTTCCGACATTTTTTTTCCTGCTAGTAGAGTCACACGTTATTTTTTTAAGACTTACTTAGCTATAGTAGTGAACTCCAATGGCTTTTTTTAAGTTGCAAGTGTTGTTTTCTTCGTTGATTTCACTTCAGTCTTCCCTGGAGACCTGTGATTTGGTTTGAAGGCGCGTTAAATAATTTAGTGATCGAGAGTCTTTGGATAAACCTTTTGACAGATTGCTTCTGGACAGTCGCATATTTTAGAGTATAAAAATGTTGAATATCACAAAAAATATCAGAATTTTTATTAGAAAAAAAACATTAAGTGAACATAACTGAACCTAAGAAAAATTGAAGAATCTAACTAGTCAATACATTTCTGTGATATAAATATGAGAGTGTTCTCGATAGACTCCGTCCAGGCCAATCTGTCAAACTCAGACTTGGAATTGATGAAATGTACATAAACATATATATTTAAGATAAATTATATGAAAACTTGTTATTTATCGTTTTTTGCATGATGTGATGCAAAACGTTAAACATAAAAAAGTTTGAGACCAGCACTGACCAAAAGTCAAAAGAGAGGGAGATATAGCCCCCTCCATCCTCCTCTGAGTGTTGTGTAATTCACCATAACGTTTCGTTAGTGTACTTTCACCACAGTGTTGAAGTGGCCCCCACATCTCATATCATTCATTATGCGGTCAGGGCTGGTCTCGACTGAGTGAGAGACTGCACTTATTTGGGCAGCACATCGATACACATTGTATAGTTCTACATTGTAATTTACATCAGTTTTGTAAACAGGATATTTGTGTAAATAAAGTGACGGCTTTCTAGCTGTCGTAAGTTTAACATTGTTTTTATACACTCTTTATTAGCTTCACCTTTATGAATGAATGTAAAAAAAAATAAAAATACATTTATTGTCTAAGTAGGATAAATCCCAATTACAAGTTGAGGAAAACAGATACAGATAGCTCTGGATAATTAGTATATATATATATATATATATATATATATATATATATATATATATATATATATACATACAGTATCGGAAAGTATTTATCTTGGGTACGGTGGTTTCATGAGAGCGTAAAGAATAGCTTGCTTTATGTTGAGAGAGCATTACAATTTCTCCTCTACTCGCTCGAGGAAGGGATATTTACGTCACGACACAGAGATAGGAGTATCAGGGCGGTCCCGGCGGTCAGCTCAGGACGTCAGTATCATACCAGCAGCAGTCGGGAGAATGTGCAAAGAAGAAGAATTATTGACGATAATTTCACTTCACATAATTTGAACAAATTGAATCATTGATTCAATTTAATCTGTCAGACGACAGGTAGATCAAAATATCTTTGGTGACGTGGTGGCCGCGAAAACAAAAGAAAATTGTCAAACATAAACAAATGCAAACGATATTTCTGTAAGACAATAAAAACAAAAAACTTATTTCTAACAGAAAAACAATTATTTCTTGAATGGAGAGAAAACAAATATTTACAAGAAAAGATAAACCAAATTAAATATTTTTGTACGGAATTATTAAATGTTCGAACAAACCACCATTTTGGGCCAAACAATAGCCGAATCTATTGTACTTTCTCTGCGGTTGTGTAAATAGGCGGCATGTTTCAAAAGGTAATAATTGTCACGATCTTGTGTTTTCGCAACCACGGCTCGGCAGCTGTGTGCTGTGTCGCATTGCCACGTGGTCAGTTAATGCGTCGGGTGGGGTAACAGGAGGGGCGCACAGCAGTGCGTCTCTCTTGTTTATGTGGTATTATCATATCATTGCGTTCCTTGTTGCTCGTGTAGATTTCTGTCTATACCCCAGATAAAATGTTTCCGATACTGCATATATATATAAATACAAGATAGTACGGAAGTTACACTTGGAGAATACATATTGAGATAAATACAGGTAATTCAGAGGGATTCAAGTGTAGTATTAAGAACAGGTAGTTGATTGTTTTAAATACAGTTTTTGTTTAACTTTGTTTTTGAAAGAACCTATAGGTTCATTAAGAATATCGATTCCAGAACAGATTTCATTAGAAATTTTACTTATTGCATACATAGGTGATTTTAAAAGTATGTTGGTGTTAGGTTTAGGTAGGTGAAAGGTAGGTTGTAGGTAGGTAATGGAATCTTTGAAATTAATTTTCACCCACTTCCAGATGTCTGAAGTATTTGAAATTTTGCACACATATTAAGAACCGATACAATAATTTCATAGGTATGACTTAGTGCTTTGCACCGGAGCCATTTTTTATCACCGGAGATTTTTTCACCAGTTCGATAAAAAACCTGAGATTGGTAAATTTAAACTAGTTTTACAGTTCAGAATTTTTACTTCAACTTCATTGCTAATTGCTGGCCTTTTTCAAATAACAACTGCGCATGTCTGTCGGCTTGTTTTACTCAAAAGTTGTAGCAAAACAGGCCGACATGCATGTGCAGTTGTTGTTTGAAAAAGGCTAGCAATAAAGTTGCTGAAGTGAAGTGAAGTGAAGTGAAGCTGAAGTAGTATAAGAAAAAATAAGTCTAGACAAACTATACAGGAACAAACAATTGAAGTACAAAAAAAAAAATTAAAAAAGTCAGGTACATTGGACAATGAGGAATATAATGAAATGAAAGTAATTTCGAAATCACCTATATGATAATGAGAAAATAACGATGGATTCAATCTTCTTTGAAAAAAATACACTCATTTTGCATTACAATTAAGCAAATTTAGTAAATAAGTACATCATAATGTAATATAATTTTGGCGGTCACAAAGGAAGCAATAATTGATTTTGGTCAAGGCCCCAGATAACAGACATACACTTGCATGCATAAGGGAATGGCATAACGGAGAATGCACATTCGCCAAAATTTTGTTATATTTTTCATCTCATGTGGAGGAATTAATCGAAGAGTTTTTCTCCCGTAGTGTTTAGTCTTTTGTAGCGATATGGACTAAAAAGTTGAAAATAAAATTATAGTTCTAAAATTTAAAAAACACGCTTATAAAGCAATAAGGAATAAAATGTTGAAAATAATATGTAAAAAAAGCGTGGGGTGCTCTTTACTTACTTTTCATAATGATTAAGATAACTGATATCAAGCACCCCACGATTTTTTTACATGAGATAAAATTTTTTGGTCAATTACTTTATTCTTATTATTTTCAACATTTTAGTCCTTGCTTTATAAGCGTGTTGTTTAGTTTTTTTAACTATAATTTTATTTCAATTTGGAGACCAAAATAAAAAGGTAATATTGGGATCAATTCATAATTATCATACTCAAAAGATTATCAAAAGAAAGAGATAGCTTTAAATTCTTTCAGGTCATTAAAAATGGCCATTTTTAATAAACATAATATTAGTAAGTCCTGAAAGGTCATCCCTTAGTTTCAAGGGATTTTTTAGCAAGTGAAATAATTTGGAATGGCTCAAATTCAATAGGATCTAGCAAAAAGGCAGAATAAATCCCATACAAATTTATAAACTCTTTCCGAGTACTTTCGAATTCTTGTTATAATTTCCGTTACAATCTAAGAGCGTTTCAAAGCGCTCGTTCTAATGTGCTAATCTAGGTGCGAACGGCCTTTTTAATTATTAATTAGGAAAAATATAGATTAAGAAAATTTAATTTTTTTATCGCTGAGTGGTTGCCATATCAAATTTAACTCTAAAAAATTCACAATTTTCGTCTGTTCAGAAATGAGGGCAGAAGATTTTGCCAGGGAATCACAAGAATATTTTTTCACTCACCGGAGCTACTGACTCTGAAGTTCCCGGACCATCTTGATCCTGGTAACACTTCACTGACTATACTCTTAGGTTCTCGGTTACTAAAAGACTCAATAACTCTTTTGAGAACTGTCACTTTTTATACTCATAATTCTTTTATTATTCAAAATGTATTCTGAGTACAAGTAGCATTTTTAGTAGACGGAATGTAGCGGCCACGATTCTGGAAAACTTGGAGGTGTTTGACCACAACCACTGCCACATAATATACACGGTTCTATCACGCGGTGGCTACCAAAATGGGGACAACTTTTTTGGTGGCCGCTTCGTTCCTGGATCTCAGATAGCCACATTCCAACCACATTGTGGTCACCTGTCAAAAACGTGGATATGAAGTAGCCGACACTAGACACGTTAAACAAACAGCGCTTGTGTAATTGATATTTAGCTCGATCTCTGTCCTGCAACATATTTTTATAATAAATGTTCCTCATTCTACCATTTTGCCTGATGTATTTCTAACACTCGATAGACTATAAGTATAAGAATATATAACATACAAACACGTAAGTAAGTATATTGAATTTGTATACTGATCGGGATAAAATTAAAATGAATGAAAGTTTACTGTGAAATATGGGTGTTGTGGCTCGATTGTGAGCACGCGCCATCTTGATATTCTTTATTTAAGGAAAACATTATAATTTTGGAAATAACTCGCCTCTGAAATTATGTACTTAATTGCTCGAAACAATTTTTTATCAATCTTGGTTACTTGAAACCAATACTTACGTAATGAATTACTACTTTTGATGCAGTACTGACGATAAATGAATCTTAAGCATGAAAAAGCACACATGATGCCATTTTTCCTGAATAACCTTTACCTTAAACTAAACGATCGAGAGGTGGCGGCGGCAGTGTTTTGTGACATCTGCTAAGTTTTTGACTGTGTATATCATGAAATACTGTTGCGGAAGATTGAATTATACGGATTTATCTTGGTTCAAATCATATCTATCCGAACGTAGACAAAATGTGCTATTCAATAGGACTGAATCTAATGAATGTATCGTTAACTCAGGTGTCCCACATGACTCCGTTCTTGGACCTATCTTATTCCTGCTTTATGTCAACGACTTGAACCATCTGGACATACAGGGTGAGTTCACCATGTTTGCGGATGACACCACAATTATCTGACACAACAAATCAACCACTGGTCTAGCTGATCAGGTCAACGCAGATATAAAATGGGTAAAAAATGGTTCGATGCAAACCTTTTAATCACTCAATGCTAGTTAAACAAACATTATCTCATTTAAGTGTGACATTAAAGAAATTTATTTGGGGAGCATGATGAAAAAATTAACAATACCACAGGAAATAAGTTTTTGGGGTTACATATCGATAAAAAGCTAGGTTTTGAAAGCCATGTCAGGAACCTATGCAAGCGGTTATCAAATCAAGTATGCTTTAATATCGAAAGAATTAAATTCTCATTGACAAAGCTAGAAGGTAATTATAAAATAGTTATAAGCATTTAAAATATAAAAGAGTATAAACATTTAAAATACAAAAAGAGTACAAACTGTATAAATATAAACACACATATATACACATACATACATATATACATACATGTACATACATATATGTGAAAAGTCACAATAACGCCAGGATCAATGAATAGTCCTAATCGCATACTAAAAAAATTTTGTATATAACATGTACACGTTGTATATAAACAGACACATATTTAAAGCTAAATTAAAATTACAATTCGAAATCAAATACTTAAAATACATTGTCATAAAATTCTTTCAAATTATAATATGCTCTATCTAGCAGTAACTCCTTGACAGCCATCCTGAAACTATTATGTGCCACCAAAGAACGAATATGTGAAGGCAGGTGGTTAAACATTTTTTTAGCATTATAAATTATTGACCCCTTTACCAAGGAGCTTCTGGGAATTGGTAGGGATACTGTAAAGTTATCACTTCTCGTCTTGTAAGTTGACAGAGATTGGATATTATTGTAAAAATTTTTGTGGATTAAACATACACTTTCCAGAATAAAGATACATGTCAATGTTAATATTTTTTGAGTAATAAACAAGGGTTTGCATGAATCTCTGGGTTTCGCTTTACAAAGGTATCTATCTCATTTATTTTACTCTGTGCTTTGGCTACGAGAATGTACTTCTTCAGACAATAAAGTATACTTTGATTGATTGAATGTTTCGTTCATATCTCTTTTAATGGCGACCCAGCATATTCCTGTAAATATGCGGCTTTTGGAGAATAGCGGAACTAACTTATTAACTTTTCCACCTCTAGAAAGTGGCGCCCACGTCGCAGACCCATGACTCACCATTCCAAAGTCATAACTTGAAAGTTACAATAGGACTTATATCCTTGAAACTGGCGAACACGTCGCAGCTATTATAACCTCGAAATTGCGGGTACATGTCCGTGAATTGTTAAAAAAGGACTTGTAGCAAGTATGGTGGATTATGCAGCTCTAATTATCAAGTAACAATCATTAACAAGTAATGAAAATGATAGCATTTATGCAAACTGAATTAACAATTAAGGTATGGATATTAAGCAGGCGCACTAGTCAGAGATCCGATCTATTTAAATTAACCTTTTTATAGAAAATCAAGAAAAACTTTCTATTGAAAACGCATAATCCATTTCATCGTGCGGTCCAATCCACGGTCACTCGATGGTGCGAGGTATTTTAACTTTGTAGTGACTTTTATTAAATGCGAACTGTGGCAATCACTTATGGAGATAGCAATTAGTTTCTATCAGAGAGGATATGTAGGGGAGAGCAGGTAGGATCTGTTCACTTTTTTCTCTAAGCCTTGTAAAAGAAAAACCCAGCTATTTCAAAATAATGTCAATTCTGCTAAATTAGCTACACATCTGGCTTTAATAATAGTGTAGTTCAGTGTTGATACAAACCAACATCGCCAAGCTATGGAGGTTTTCCCAAAAAATGGAAACTGTACGAAAGCACCCCATATATGGGGTAGCTTTGTACATACTGTGGGTACATTCGTTCATAGTGGGGAGCCTCCGTATATAGTGATTAAAAATGCTATTTATACAAAATCAAAACATTTATTGAGATCAAAATTAACACAGAATCAGCCTTAAATGCAGTAATAATTAACAGTACTGTGTTTTGAAAACAACTAGTTAAAATTTTAGTCACAGAGCATTTTCTTCTTATGTCTTTAAATGATCCAATCAACATTAAAATTTATCACTAGCGTAACCATGCTATAATCTAATTTAATGGGTGCATTATTGCACATTGTACAAACTCGAATCTTTTTCGAAGCCAAAGATGTTAACTGTTCTTGCTGTAAAAGCAGATTTGGGTTGTGGCAATATACAGAGACGTCTGATACATACTGTTCCTTCATCTTTGGTGTTGGGAAAAACAAATTTTCAGGTACCTGGCTTCTTTCTCAGAAATGAAATTTTCTATTCAATGGGGTTGTATTTTGTTAACACCTTTCCAATATAATGTAAAACGGTCTATTTCTTTTCGAACTTCACCAGTACAAAGCTTTTTTCTTTCATGTTTTCCGTCATAACTGGAGTTTCGGTCTCAATATCAGACATCTCTTCGATGGGAGAACAAAAACTTTCTCTTGAACTTATGTTAGTCTCATCCTCACTATCAGTCTCTACAGTTTTGTTCTGTCTTTTTGGTTTAGTTGCTCTATTTGTATCTGATAGCAAATTTAACGCGTGCTTCTTATCTCATCTCCTTAGCTTTTTGTTTTCTCTCTTGTTCTTGTTTCTTCATCTCTTTAGCTTTTTCTATTTCATCCAGTCTATTTTTTTTTTGGTATATCCTTGATTTTCCTGGCAGTTTTTCATTCTTATTTGAGCGCATTCCTATCCACTTAGGTAGGGTCTGATAATTTATGGCGTTATTAATTCCTAAGCTGATGAATCAAACAGCTGTGACAGCAAAGAGGTTGATGCAGGGAGCTGATCTCGGTGATTGATCTAGCCTGCTGAGAAACCTGAATGGTAGACTTGCACGGGTGCAAAATCCTCCTCACTAAAAGTCAGTTTGTTGAATAGCCATATTCCACTCTTTGCAATATTTTTTCCAGTTTCGGAATATTGTATATAGTAAGCATTTTCCCCGGGTTATTCACATGCCAATTATTGAACGCTGTTCGAGACGGTGTGTTATGTGGGTGGAAAATAATGCCGTTACCATGAGCATAGTCCACTGCTTCTGGCTTTCGTGGTTGTCGACCAGGAGACGTCTGATTCCGATAATTGTTTTTTCAGTGGATAGGGTGTACTTAGAAGTTGGTCCCATTTGAATTTAAAAGATGAAATCCACCCCTAAGGGTAGCAAAATGAAGGATATTGATCACTCACCCTCTGAATTCTGGTCCGTTAACCGATTCTATCAGGCATAACTTTGTACTGGGTTCTTCGATTTGGATGATTCTTTTTTTAATAGATAGGGTATACCTCATATTTGGATTTCGGATGAAATTATCCACCCTTTCGGGTGGACAAATAGGGGATAATTGATTTTTCACTTGTGAACATTGGCACACACATGTAGTTGACAATGACAGATCGCTACTGTCATTATTTTTGTTCCACATCCGTCACAATCATTATATTCTATGAGAGGATGGAATGAAATACAAAGTAATGAAATAAACTAACCAGAACAACAAAAATAATTTATATTACAACAAATAGTAGAAGTAGATAATCATATTATTTAACTGGTAATAGTTGAAGTAAGGTGGGTAAGTAAGTATTTTGGAAGTAATCAAAAAACAAGTAGGTAGTAATTAGTAGATTTCAGCCACAAAAAATTGAAAAATAAAAACTTTTTAACAAAAAATTAAACCGACGAAATACGGAACTGAAAAGTAAAAAATAAAATAAACCTTCTTAGTCTCAATAACTAAGCTCCTAAACTAATGTAAGTAACTAATTTTGAGTCGGCCCAAACGAACCATCAACGAAGATCATTAAATTAATTTGTTGAAAATATAAACAGGATGTTCATAAAATCAGATGTGGAATCATCTGCGACTGAAAGATAAACCTTAGTCACTATCTTTCACAAGAGGTTATCTTGACGATGAAGATAGTAAGGTTTATCTTTCAGTCGCAGGTGATTCCACATCTGATTTTATGAACATCCTGTTTATATTTTCAACAAATCAATCTATCATACCCCATGACAGGTTTTAATGTCAGAAAACACTAATTTCAAAGTGTCTCTCCAAAAGAAATGATTCTAACTTTTTCCATCTTTGCAAAGCGAGATTGCTTCTTGAAAATGTGTTTCCCATTTCTTCCGGTCTTCCTGATAATCGTGGAAGCGTGAAATAGATTTTCGCCGACAAAAATGTATTGAAGACCTAGTGAATGCGATGTCTCTCCTGCTTCAATGTTACGATTGATTTCTGGTGAGTACTCTCTTTTGGAAAACATTCTTCTTTGCCTCATTCATCTTTATGAGTTCTTAATTAAGACTGGAATAGAAAATCAAATAACTATCTGAATGAAAATACAAATTTTCAATTTCAGATTTTTTCTTTTGAGTTAGGGCCTTTTCAGAATATCTATCAGATGTAGTTCAATGTCCAGCGTGGCTTTAGCAGGGGAAGTAGTTGTTTTCTGTTAGACATTCACAAAAAATAACTTCATTTTAATCGTGGATTTTTCAATTTACAAAAAAATCTTTCTGTCAATATTCAATTGAGAATGTTTTCCCTTTTCAATCATTAAATTACTTCAAAAAAAATTATCAGAATGTCAGCACGCAACTCGATGCCATCATTTTACGCTTTACCTAATTAATTTGCTTGTTTGGTTTGCGCCGACTCAAAATTAGTTACTTACATTAGTTTAGGAGATTAGTTATTGAGACTAAAAAGGTTTATTTTATTTTTTACTTTTCAGTTCCGTATTTCGTCGGTTTAATTTTGTGTTAAAAAGTTTTTATTGTCTGACAAAATAATGATTTAAAAAAAATCTTAAAAACATGTTTTTATTGTTTTTTTTTTATTCTTCGAATCTTGTGCGATTTTCTGTGAATACAGCCGCTCAGTGGGTATTATACGAGTGCTTCCTGGGAATAGCCGCTTATTCTTCCACAGTTATTTGGATTTCTACCGGTAATCTCAAAGCCTTCCAATATTTTCTCAAGAAATTCTTATCGATGCTTTGCATCATATACCGTCCTTAGGACTACATAGAGGATTGATAGCCTTAGGACTACATAGAGGATTGATAGACAACTCCAAGAGCTCTTGCCTCCAGTCTTTTGATCAATCAATATTTTCGTTTCGGCTACTGATACAGTGTTTTTTTTAGCGTCCAGCTCACTCAGACGTTCTACTCAAAGTTATATACTAATTAACCCTTCTCTTATAGGATCCTGTACACGTGTGCCTTGGTGTGCAGGGTTGTCTGAGCCTGATAACTGTGGCCGTCTCTGAGGTTGGAGAGGGGCCCTCTCATCTCGGAAGCTCACTGACGTGCGATCCTTTATGACCCGCGAGTCGTGAAAGATACACTGAACCGAGACGTCAACCAGATTGAACCCCGAGATTACACACGTGTGTGAACCTCGGTGCACGGGTCTTTCTGCGACTAAAAACGCATCAGTTACACTGCGGTGATAGGTGTAAACACGGGTTAATAATAAATTGTGTCAATAAAACTTAAGGTTTGGTTCGTGTGTGTCGAATAGGTTTAGGGATCGTAGGTGCCTGCAGTTGTACGCGTTATATAGTTCTGTTTTAGGGAAATTTTATAAAGATAGGTCACGGTACGCGCTTAATTGTCAGGGGATAACTTCACTTTTGACATCCCTTCATGTCCTATAATTTACGTTCGAGGACTCGCCCCAAAACACAAATTCAACAAACTTCATGTGTACTTCACCCCGTTGAAAGTATCACGCGAGATTCATGCAACCAAGCTCTTGATTGTTCTCCATATGAGAATCGTTCGGCTTTTCAGCCCATCATAACTGCGCCAGTCAGTGGTTCATTTACTGTTAAAAATAAGTTTTCTTTTGGCTCTAGCGTGGAGAGCCCTGAAATCAATAGAGACAATTCTGTCTCAGAAAGTCAGACCGTCCCACAGTATGGGCTCCAGACTATTGGTCTGAAGAGCTCACAGTCGTTTGTTGAATCGCGACGCGTCGTAAATTGCGCTACGGAATCTAGCAACCACTTAGATTCGCAAAAAGCGGTTCATTTAAATTCACTTGCATCTCCTAGGCTAAACCGTAAGAGACGTAGCATGGATTGTATGAATGTGAACAAAAGCTACGTTGCGGACGTTCCTGATGAAGACAATGATAACTCACCGAATAATGAAGAATGTCACTGGGTCTGTTAAATGACTTGAAACTTTATGACCGTATAGCCTAAATGTTTAGAAATACACATGTTTTTGTTTCATTTCAATCAAGCGAGTAGTGTTGAAGTTACGACAATTTTAGTTTCCGTTCTATTCAAATATTTCGGGTGAGCGCGCCATGCTCGCGTGACGTCATTCCACAACACAACGTTCTCACCGTACACTCAATCATTGCTTTGCTATCGGATGTTCGACCACAATAACGTTTTTACCTTAAGTTTTTATGTGAATCAGTGTTACAATAGTGTTATAAGTATAATATTAGATATGGATGACGGTTTTGAAAAAGGACAATCTGATATCTTGCCTGAAATAGACGGGTTAATGGTTGACAACTATTTTTCAAATAACTCCGATTTCTTGGCCGCCGAGATGCGAGGAGTAAAAATGCAAAAGTAAGTATTACTTAATAACATTTTACTTTTTATAATAAATCTTTTGATCCCTAAGTACATATTTCTCATTACTAGTGTTTTATAAATGTACGTCATATTGATACTATGAACATCTTACTTGACATTAAGTTCCTGAGAAGGAAGAATTGCCTACATAGTTTCATGACTTACATTTTGTATTTTTTTCATATGTAATGTAACAAAACATTAACATAGTAAACCTAACCTGAACATTATGTACCAGAGGTACAAAACTTTTTAAAATTTGAATTTGAAATATTTTTTCAAAAGTAGGTTATTATTAGGATGCACGCGACTACACCTATTAAATATTATTAAGCTAAGATGAAAAACCTCTCATATTAATTTCCTCTTTAATGTGATCGTGGATAAGTGCATTTTATGTATTTTAGGTAAATATAAAGTTACTCTACACATGCACTCCGAATATAGGGAAAAACTTTTCTTACGTGTTTTTGCCTCCTGGACACGAATCCGGAAGAAAAATGCGGCGGTCTCATACCGTTCCCGAGTTAGAGAACTTTAAAAAAAATTACCTCATTTTCAAGCACCGTTTTCTCGCACAAAAATCACTCAAAATGCCTCCTTCTTCTTAACAGCATAAACAATACACCCTAAATCACTTATATTCGGCACAACTTTGCACAAAATATCGTCGTTTTTATCGAAAAAATCCTCCTTACACAGTTTCAAATAAAGAAATGTTACACTTTGACAGATGGAATTTAGTAACTTTGCCTTATTTTTCATGTTGGTAATAAATGAATCACCGCCCACAACAATTGCACACATAAATGAAGGGGAAACTATTGCTCACATTTGAATTCGAAAAGTTGGCGGGGATTCATTTATCACCAACATGAAAAATAAGGCAAAGTTACTAAATTCCATCTGTCAAAGTATGACATTTCGGGCGAGTAGTTTGCGTCAACACATGTTCACCTCCTACGAGAGATGAAGATGGGTTGCGGAAACTTAGGTGGCTACCTCCAAGTGGTATCGCTGGATAACGGGGTTGACAAGCAAAATCCAGTGGGAATGACCAGAAATGGTCAAAACCTGCGGATCTCTAAGTCAATCTCAAACCAAATGCCACCACAACATGGCTAATCCAAGGCGTCAAGCGACCCGTGCCGAGGATGGATGATACCTGAGCCAGTCAGGTATAAAAACGGAGCCTCTGGGATACATGGCGACCTCCCAGAGTAATCTGCCTTACACCTGCGCAGGGGCACCGCAGGTGTGGACGACCTTTCCCTACACAAACAACCCTGGGAACTTCCAGTTGAAAAACCCAACACCGTTAGCGGGTATGGAAGTCGAGGAGATTCCAGTTGAATCACACTCGGCACCAGAAACCGTAAACCCAACCGAGGAGGGATCAGCAGATGGTCGAACACCTACTGAGAAACTCCGGAAACAGAGTGGATTCCAAAGCCATTTGGTAAAATGGAAACCAAAAGATTCTTCAGCTCATCAAAACCCAGGACATGGGGATAGATACTGAAGAATGGCTTCATCAAGAGACAAGAGGAGGCCTCGGTCTAACTCTTGTCTTTCAATCTTCGACTGTGACGCCCTAAGTGGTGGGCGACACAGAATCTTTGGAGAGATCGGCCCGGAAACGGGCATGAGTCCGAAGAACCTTATCAACGGGCTTCTAGACCTAGTTAGGGGCACAAACCTGTTTGAATGAGGAACCACTGACGACAGAGTGATACAATAGACCCCAGCTGGTCGCAGTGTCAAGGGAAGCTAAGTGCCAACCCTGTCTCTGGCTCGTCAGCCTTAAACCAACCAACCAACCAACCATGACATTTCTTCATTTGGAACTGTGTAGAAGGAGGATTTTTTCGATAAAAACGACAATATTTTGTGCAAAGTTGTGCCGAAAATAAGTGATTTAGGGTGTATTGTTAATGCTGGTAAAAAAAGGGGCATTGTGAGTGATTTTTGTGCGAGAAAACGGTGCTTGAAAATGAAGTATTTTTTTTAAGTTTTCTTACTCGGGAACGGTATGAGACCGCCGCATTTTTCGTGTTCAGGAGGCAAAAACACGTAAGAAAAGTTTTTTCCCTATATTCAGAGTGAATGTGAGAGTAACTTTATATTTAGCGTATTTTATTTTCGATATATTAGATCAACTTATCTTTATTTTATTTTAGATCGGCTAGAAAGAGCTTCGGCGACGACGCTATTGGATATGTAAAAGTTAAAAGAGATATTTGTACAGTGAAATGCCGAATCACCCCAGAACATCATGATTTGCATCCATTTCTTTCGACTTTTAGGTTCGAAAGCAACAATAAAAAACAACTTTTCGGGTGCATTAGTAGTTTTATTTGAACACTTTGGCACAATACACGATTTTCTAGTTTCTGGATTCGACATTTTTATCAATTTTCGACGCAAACTTCAGACACACAGCTCGGAAGCAGAGCACGCACTAAACGACCGTTGTACAGTGACGTCACAGCGGCCATGACTCCACGTCGTCGCACGCCTAGCTAAACAATTAAATATCTCGAAAACTATAAGACGTATAAAAAAAATATTTTTACCATATTTTTTAATATTTAATAGAATTTATTGTAAGATAAAAATAAAAAAATGGTGATATTCTTCATTTTTCTGTTGATCAGAATACACTGCGTGATCTGAGTCCGAGGGAAACTTCCACATTTTTTTTTACCGATAGGCCTTTGAGAGCCTCAACTAATTTTTTGAATTTTTGCGATAGACCCGCCAGGATAACTCATACCCCGATAAATAACGGCACACCCCGGAAATGTTTCAAGGTTTAGAACGTAATACGTTACGTTCGGGGGCCTCATTTTCTGTAAATTCGAGAATGAACGGAATGAGAATGTTTGATTCGAACTGCCCCCGCCCTCCTGACAATAATTCTATTACATCAGAGCTCAACCGCTCTCGAGCTAGTAATGGGTCCGCGATCGAAGAGGGGAGTAGTGAAATCCCTGCTATTCGACCGGTGGTACCTCAGGAGGAAAAGGAAGAGTGGAAGTTTTTTTTAAGATTTAAGAAATTCCGTGAAATGAGACGGAAGATACCGGTAATTAATACCGATGAGGATACCCCACCTTCTCCTTTCCCCGACAGGCAGCAACCCCAATCGAGACAGTTTCTCAAGTATACCAAAATTATTCAGTTAAGATCTAAAAAGGGTCAAGAGACAATATTCAACAGTTATAACTCCCAACTATCTTTGATGAAAACCAAGAATGAACTACCCACTGTGCAAAAACTCATACTATTAACGTTATTATATGGTAACCTAGATACATTGTTACGTTATGATTATTTTGCACATGTCTCAATGGCCATTTTAGAGTCGTTATATGCCACCAACATAACAAAATCGCAGATACGTTATATAAAAAAATCGAATCTGATACGTTATCTGAAACTGTTCTGTTACAGTAAAATAACTTATATACGAGTATGTGTAATGAAATCGTTACATAACCAGTCCTTTTTTTTTCCACATTATTTGAAACTTTCTTACGGAAAAAGAACTTTTTCAAATAGTAACAACAACTGAGCTGTTATGGTATCGAGTCTCTTCTTTTTAGGTTCTTTTGGATGTATTAAGTACCTCATAATATACCTAAATTTATCTTTCCAACATATGCTATTGATGGATTATTTACAATTAAAGTCAAGTCAATACATTAGAGCTTTCCTACGAAAATTAATAAAATATTTGAAAATACCCTATCGAGCATAAAGTTCAACACAAATGATATATCCATTTGTGCCTAAGCTTCATATGCTATCTGTTTCAGTCGAATTTATATTACTATAAATCATGGTCAGTTATAAATGACAAGACATATATTATATATATATATATATATATATATATATATATATATATATATATATATATATATATATATATATATATTCAGGTAATTATTGATAAATATTGTGTGATTCAGTTGAATATATATGTTGATAGGGATGATACAACATATATATATATATATATATATATATATATATATATATCCAGGTAACTATTGATAAATATTGTGTGATTCAGTTGAATCTATATGTTATAGGGATGATACAACAAAACTGTTCATATATTGCGGGATACATCATTTAAGTAAACTAGAATTTGATATAAAAAAATCAAACAAAAAATAAACAAAAATATACATTTCTCTGTAAAAATAAAATACATAAATTATTATTATTTACTGAAATCTCGGAACTAAAAACTTTCAAATTCCAAGAAGGGTACGTTGAACCTCAACTTTCAGTTTTCATTACGATGACAGCCTCAGTTATTGGTTTCCCTTGATGATCATTGTTTTGCATGTCGAAACCATTCCATGGTTATTTTATCGAATAAACAATCTAAAATGTTGGGACAACTTTCCGTACTGCACCTAAAAAAATATGTATTGAAATATTTTATTAACAATGCTGTCAGAAGTATTTCTCATTACCTCGCATAAGTTCGATAATAATCCTTTTTAGTTGCTTTTTTGAGTAGTGGCCATAGGGTTTTTCCAGACGCTTTAATGAAATATAGAAATACTAAGTGTTTATAGTGTATTTGCTTGTGTCGATCCATATATCATGTTAAACTTGAGAGTTGTGATACAATTCAAATGTATTACCTTTTTGTCCATAATGATACCTGGGGCCATAAATATATCTATATATAGTTTTCAATCGTCTTAACACAGCAAACATGTTACACGTGGGCCTCTAGAGGCACTTTAAAAACAGCCGACAGACAACTTAAGCGGGCCATAATCATGATACGTCGTCGGCCCGGCTAGCCCGTGTCGGCTATCAGTAGGCCTCCAGACTACCACTCGCTTTATTACATAGCGGGACTTCAGCAGCTAGACAGAGTTGAGATGAACTGATATTGCATGGTACAGATTATGGTGCGATTGCAGGTATCCTACTAATGAACCGCGTCATTCCACTGTTGTGATTTCATCAATGATCTATGCAAATATACAGGGGCGTCCAATTCAAAATGCAGTACATGGAAGTATAGGGTATCTTGGAAGGCAATGAGCATAAATACGGTTTCAATGAAAACAAAATGGCCCATATAAGCGCCTAAGAACAATCTAGCATCTTCGAAAACAGTGAAATTTCAATGAAGTTAGGTCATTATTATACACAATAAATTCCCCAAACATTCAGAATCGACTGATTCATGGACTAGATATATACAATTCACTGTTTTCACTCCACTAATTGTAGAGGATTTCTGAAACTGTAGAGCCAGATTATTCCTATTTACCTAAACAGACAACTTTTTCTCCATTTCAACCATTTTTATTGTATCTCAAATGGTTTCCAAGATACTCATCCATATTTCCCAGATATTGCATTTTAAACTGGCCTGGAAAAATATTTCACCGAATAGATAGAATGACAACACACAAATCTGAAAAATTCTCTCCATTGTGATTATTTTTCATGATCATATATCACAATGACTAGACAAATAGAAATATCGATTTTCATTATCAAGTGATAATCAACAATGCACTACGAACGTGAATTCAGTAATATGCCAATGTTGCAGTTTCATTACAGAGATCAGCAGCGTGCGCATAATCCACATACTGTGTTAAACGAATGGCACGATGTATCGCAAATCTTTAACGGGTAATTTCTGGCTAAATTCAAACATCCATAATATAATATGCGATTGGCATAATGAATATCACGTTCGCATTGGCTACTGCTGATTTCGTTGATGTCAAATCGAGGTATTTTCTATTTCTGGTCATTGTATATATGGATTGGTCATAAAATATCATCGAATTCGAGTTGGCATCTATCTATTCGTGAAATTTCAGCAGTTTTCATATTTGTTGGTAACTTGAACATTGGTAAATGGTTGAAATGGAGAAGAAGTTGTCTGTTTAGGTAACCATCAATATTACGTCTCCATAACTTATAAATTATGTTTTCCCAGAAACGTCGTCACGAGTACAAGAATTAAACGTTAATAAACATACCGGGTTTGTTTCTTGCTCAGTGGGCAACTTTCTCCTTTCCGACAAACCTATTGCAACCCTCATACAATCGTGTATTGTATTCAAAATTAGAAACGGTTATTATCTTCACATATGTGGTTTATTACCTCGAGAATGATCAGCTACTATATTTGTCGATACAGTAGATCTTTCGTAATAATCCTATTTAAATTACATACTTTTCGAAGATTTGGTACATATTTCTTTTTGAAACTAAATATTGCTCACAGACTATCTTTCACTGGTCACGAATTCTATTCGTGGGCCGTAAGACTCACCCAAAAATGGAACAAGGGTTATCACAGGAAGCCATCTCAAATTCGAGACTCTTGACATGATCGTAAACTATAAGCCCTGGCAACTGACCCATTGTCTACGAAGGGCATTATTTCTAAACAAATATATCTTTCTGTGAAAACGGCGAGTTCAGAGGACATATTTGCGTTCAAAGAGGCATTATGCGTTTTGCTACACTAAGAACCAAGAGTCCCCATTAGGTACACACACGTGAATGCGCGCTTCTTTCTGGTCAAGCGAGCGTTGTTAGATGTGTCGCCATTTTGTTCTACTTTTGATCGAGATTTTTTGTGTAGAGAGGACGCACGTCGCCAAATTGGAGGAAGAGCATTTTGATACTGATTTATTTATCCACTCATATAATAGGTTGTCTAATGATTTTAAAGTTTTGAAAATGTAGTAGTTATTAAAAAAGAACAATGAATGTAAAAAACGATTAATGATTGAGACAATTTTTAAGAAAAAATATTACTTGAAAACCTAATTTACATTGCTATAGGTGTTGATAATAAGTCAACTTTACACACATCTGAAATTTTAGCAATATATTAGTTCTTGGCGCAAGTAAATAAAAACAATGGGTATTCCTGCTTGCATGGAAATTCAGTTGGGGTAATAGCTGAGGACAATCAATCAGGTAATTTGAGTTTATAAAGAAATATGTGCGGTGGTCTTCAAAAAATAATATATGTTCAATAATAAATTATCTGGATATATTTCAAAGTGTAACTAGAGTTATGACATTTTTGCATATTGAGGAGTGATTTGTTTGTTATACACCAGTTTGCTAGATGGGCAATATCGTTTTGGAATAGTTGACAGTCATTTAGAGATTCAGTGATCCTAATTAGTTTTAAATCATTGGCAAATAAAAGAATGTTGCTTGCTGTGTGTTCACCTATATCATTTATACATAAAAAAGAGGCCAAATTACTTCTCTGAGGTCATCGCTAGTGGCAAATAAAAAATTGTGATTCATGACCACGGTACTCGACATATTGTAAATGATTATTCAGGTAAGTATGAAAAAAAATTGTTTAGGTTAGTACTGAAGCCAAGATGATTGAGTTTCAAACATAAATTACCTACATAATGACATGTATAGGGTATTTGCAATATTTCTTGGTATATGCAAAGTTTTTCTTGAAAACTATTAGTACTGCTATTTCGAAATTCAGCTCAACATTTAAGCCTGGTATATGTATAGAAATATGAGATCTTTATATAAATAGTATTTAGTCAACTAGTGTATCAATGGTGGCGATTAATGATCGAGATATTTATTATTCGCAATTTTAATATACGAGTTGATTACAACATTTTTCCGTCGAACGCGTTCCTGGAGTCAACGTGAAATTTTCGATATCCATTTCCTTCAACTAGGAGGAATCTTACAATATTTGGATTTGAAAATACACAAATTTGACACCGCAAAGGTAATATGATTTGGAATTTGAATAATATTCGAATTCGTGTATGTTTTGTTTAGATTAGAGATTTCTTCGTGACAAAAATACTACCAGGAAACCGACTGTGCCATCACACGGAAGACGGTATGTAGTTATATCCTGTTATGTTTCCTACTCCCAACTGTCATTCCTTAATTTGTTATAAACATTTAGAAGAATGTTTTTAAATTTTTTATCGTTTTTGACTTGTAATTTGAAAACTAATGAGGCAATCTCGATGGACGAATTGTAGAGAATCAAAATACAAAGAAAATGAGCCCAGACACGACTCGATCGGATTAGTAACGGAGAAAACCCGAAAAAAATCTACGTTTTTTTTAAATTCATAACACCGCCATTTTTCAAGTTTTGAAGCAGGCTCTCCACGACATAGTTGTGATTGATATGTACTTTATGTGTGAAAAACTCAGGCTCTGTTGGATTATTAGTTTTGCATAAATGCAATTTGATTTTTTTAATGCACTTTATTGCAGAAACCTGCATGCGTCATAGGTGGTCTGATTTCAATAGTTCTAAAAGATTTTGAGAGTTGAAGTATAGTACTACAAAATGACTATTTATTCTCATTTTGCGTTAAAATGCTGCGAAATAGGTGAGAAATACTTGCAAACATGACCGAAAACCGGCGAGTGCATGAAAGCGGTTCAGAGGTGGGGGTAGAGCAGCAGATTCATTACGGGCGAGCGCGCTTGTGATAATAAACATACGCTTCCCTGCGTCTGCTGCTTTACCCCCACTACTCAGCCGCTTTCACGAGCTCGCCCATTTTCGGTCATGTGTGCAAGTATTTTTCACCTATTTTCCAGCATTTTAACGCAAAATGAGAATATACTTTCTGTAGTACTATACTTCTACTCTTAATATCTTTTTGAAAGAATTGGAATCGGACCACCTATGACACATCCAGGTCTGCTGCAATAAAGTGCATTAAAAAATTCAGATTGCAATTATGCCAAAACTAATAATGCGACAGTGCCTGAGTTATCCACACATAGAGTACATATTAATCACTATTATGTCGTGAAAATCTTGCACTACAACTTAGAAAGTGGCGGAATTATGAATTTAAAAAAAAGTTATTTTTTCCGGTTTTTCTCCGCTAATAATTCGATTAAGACGCGTTAGGGCTCATTTTTTTGCATTTTAGTTTTCTACAATTCGTCCATTGAGGATATCGACATTGCTTCTTTCGTTTTCAAGTTACAAGTCAAAAACGATAAAAAAAATGCTTTTGAATGTTTATAACAAATTAAGCAATGACAGTTGGGAGTGGGAAACATAACAGGATATAGCTAACAACCGTCTTTCGTATGATGGCACAGTCGGTTTCCTGGTAGTATTTTTGTCACAGAATCAATATAGCAGGAAATCTCTATTGATTGGCCGTGTTGCCTATACCACAATGATACATTAATGGAGAAATCTACCATTTATAGGTTATTAACGTCCGATTTCGGTGTATGTTTGGTTGCATATACCACAATCATGAATTAAAAGAAAAATTGAAGATTAATAGGGGTCATTAACGATCGATTTAGTGTAGATTAAACAGACTCGTTAATACAGGTCACCGGAAATAGTTATTTACTCAACTAGTGTATTAATGATGGCGATTAATGATCGAGATATTTTAACGCGAGCGCGTTAATGTTCGAGATCATTAATCGCCATTTTAATATAAGAGTTGATTACAATTTTTTTCCGCGACCTAGTACCTAAGGTCAACGTGAAATTTTCAATATCCATTTCCTTCCAATAGGAGGAAACTTACAATATTTGGATTTGAAAATACATAAATTTGACAGCGCAAAGTTAATATTATTTGGAATTTGAATAATATTCGAATTCGTGTTTGTTAAGTTGCCTATGCCACAATGATTCACTAATGGAGAAATTGACCATTTATAGGTTATTAATGGTCGATTTCGGCTTATGTTTGGTTGCATATATCACAATCATGCATTAAAAGAAAAATTGAAGATTAATAGGGGTCATTAACGATCGATTTCGTGTAGATTAAACAGACTCGTTAATACGAGGTCACCGCAAAAATATTTTTATTGCAATGATAAGCAAATATGTGAAACATGCTCCAGGAAATATGTTAGGAGTATTCCTTTGAGCACCATTTCATATACATATGTTTGTTATTAGCCTGTTGCCAGGCACTTTGAATGAATTAAGACTTGCGAAATTGATAAATTTGTAATTGTCACCTCTCTGAATGAGAAGGTGGAAGGTCATATTATCAGAAACTATAGAAAAGACAAGGGCCCCTTTCATCCTTACCTGATGTATGGTGCACCCTACTCCGTTTGTCATCTGGTACTAATCTGTAAAAATGCTTTTACTTTTTGTAAGATATCTTCCCAATCTGGTAGACTCAATTCTACTAATAATAAAGCGATATAAAAGTAGAATTTATTATTTTTTAATCAATTCAAACTTGGAAATAACACTTTTCAGTCTTCTGTTCTCACTGTCCAGTTGTCTGATTTTTTCGTTATTTTCGTCTATCTGCCTTGATATATCTTCTATGGGGTTTCCTTTTATTTTGAACTTTGGCTTGTTCTGTTGGGATCCATCAAAGTTATTGATGGAAGCTTCCAAGAGTTTCTGTTTCACATTCTCCTACGAAAATAAAAAAAAATGGGATAGTTCATAATACATTTAACATTTTTCGAGATATAATGAATTTTAAGGTGGAGAAAATGGTTAAAATTTGTTAACATGCCTTGAACTGTGTGAATTTATCAGAGATCAGCAACAATTCCTCTGCAGAATTTTCTGAAATAATTTTCAATTTTGCTTCACTTGCAATATGGCATTTTGAAATCTTGTTGAGTTTCTTATTTATATTTTCAATGGTTGTTTGAAATTGTTTGAACCCTTCTTCAATATAACAGAGTTCTTTATCAACAATAGATATTTTTCTTTGCTGCAAACGATATTTTTCAAATATGTTTTTCTGAAGGGACCACATACTTTCAAAGCATTTTTTCGATTGTTCCTTTTCATTTGTCAGTTTCTGGATAGTCATCCTATGTACCGCTATAGAGTCCTTCAAATTCAGAATTATGCCGTTTAGTGTTTCTATTTTATTGTCGGTCTTAGATTTTTGATCTAGAGCATCCTCCTGCACACTCTTCAGCAAGGCTATTTTTGTTGAATCTGTAATTTAAATGAAAAATTTCCGTCAAAAAGTGCAGTGCTTCTGGACCCACTGTTGATCCTTGAGGAACTCCTGATGTTGCTATATTCCCAGGAAGGATTTTGCTACATGGTTTAAAGGGCTATGGGGGAGGATAGAACTATTTTTATAAAAATACTGCAACCCAAAGTTTACAATAGAATCGTAATCCTTATTATTTCAAGGCTATATGTTATGTGGCTTGGTATTTTTTTTTTATTTCGACAAAATTTAAATACTAAATGTAACTTGATATCCTCAATAGAGTATTGGGCCATTTTCTGGACAATATGTTAATACTGCTACGAACATAAGTACAGTACGCCCCTCTGTTGTTTATGTGGGAAGCGACCGTTGAACCGTCGCAAGTTCCAAGAACTACAGATTAGTCAGAAAACAATATTCTCGGGAATTCTAGACTTGTCTTGTCTATAAAAACAGCCAGATGATTATTGTTGTGCAAATAAACAAGTAGTAATTCATATTAGCGAGTTCAAGGTGAATTTCCAGCGAGCACAAACATCCCTGGGAGGTTTTGGGATGTTTTTTGAGACGCAATATGCACTTCCCAAAGAGGACTTTAAAGGATGATGGAAGTATTTTATTTGTTTTTCTGTGGCATTTCTTTGTATGCCTACTGAGAGGTATTGACAAAGTCAAAAAAATGTTAACGTGTGGATGTTTTTTCTAGACATAATTAGTTCGCCTTGAGAGGTTCATCCCAGATATTGAATATAAATGTATTGTCCAGTTTCATAATGGTTCTCGGCAATTTTATTCAATAACTTGATCATTTCACACATCAAAAAGTTAAACATTTCATGTGAATTAAATCTTAAAATATTTTTATTTTTTGGACCCCTCACTTTCAACTATTTATTTCATTTTGTATTCCTTCATTTTAATACCAATACTTCCTATTTTACACAGGATAAAAACAACATTCTTATATTTTCCTAAGCAAATGAAACCAATATTATTCATTAAAATAAATACCAATGTCCAAATGACCTATCCACTCATTTTCTGCTTTCATTTTAAAATTCCCGCCATTCAGTGTGGTACACCTGATAATTCACATGTATGGTACATGGAATACTGCATTCAGTATTAAGTGCATTCTAATTTATATTTGTACATTTCTCTTTCTGCGTTGTTTTGGAGCTGACAGCGTTGGTTGAAGTATTTTTTTTTATTTTTTATTGAGAAATACATGGAAAGTGATGAGTGTTTGAAGGGTAGGTAGTGAACATTATAGGCATTTTTGATATCACTGAATAAATGAATAAAGTAAGTATTACATGAATTAAATGTATTAGCATAGTCCAGAAACATAATTTAACCTCAAAAGCATACAATGTGTATTTTTTGATAGGGTATTCGAATCTATAATGACATGTTCAAACTGTATCATTCAATATTCTTGAAAAAAACGACCCGTTATCTTTATCATTTTTCTATTAGGAACTTTGTTAGTTTTCAGATTATGGGGAGTTGGAAATTAAAAAACAACTTCTCATGTTTTCCAACAGACTTATGCGACCTGAAATATATTGGATCTTCAAATAAATTCGGTTTGTGATTAAACTGAAGAATCACTGTGAAACTAAATCTTTTTCTGGATATAATTTCAACTAAATCTTCCTTCCTAGAGATGCAGTTGAAATTATATATAAGAAAATATCTAATCATATTGCAATTATCTTCAAAATTGGTGGTTAGTATATTTCACATCGAATCTGTTTCATGAGATGAAATCTTAATTTCAATACCCTAAGAAATATAAAAGCCTTTGAAGTTATAAAAAAAACTTTATTTTATTTTCAACATCAACACTATCATCCTAACAGAATAAATTAACGGAAAAGTTTCACTCAGAATGTGTCAAGTTCGTTTTTTCAAAGAAGAATCTCCATTTAGATTACAAGATAGACATCCTAAAAGAGCGATGCATTCCTGGTGGTATAATAATTCAAAAAAACCTCTATTTCAAATAGAATGTGACCCCTTTAAATGTCCAAATAAATAACAATATGCTTCAAGAAGTGATCTCTAAAAGTGTTTTATTCACAGCGATTCAATGTTTTGTTGTGTCTAGGCTATTAAAAAAAACTTAGAACAAGTTATTTTTGTGACATACCTCGGACATCCTGAAAATCGCCACCTGCGGCGAACATTGGCTGTTCTATAAAAATTCTATTCATATATAAACAGAACATCGCAGTGGATATTCAATGTTTCAAAATTTCGTAACTTTAATATCTCTGAGATGTTTTTTTGCAGTGCGCTACGCGGTACATTTTAGTAGTAAACTGTGATCGAGCATTTTATTGTTAAGTGCATTATTATAAATAATGTATAATGAACGGATATTAATTAATTCGAGTATCTGTTATAGTCACGGACCCAGTTTCGTAACGATACCGACATTCATCACGCAAATAATATAAAAGAGGATTTGCAAAAAACGACATTTATACACATATAAATATGCGGAACATTTCTCCCAATTTTGTTCGAATTGCTGTTAAAGACGTCACACGAAGGATGTGTATACAGATTCGGAAAATATTCTAATTTGATATCCGGAAATAACGCGCGCAACAGAGAACAAATTGGGAAAATGGAGAGAAGTTGTATTTGTGTCACTCTATGGACTTGGAACGCCTTTGTAAGTGGCGGAATCGGGCGAATCAATCCAGAGAGCGCAAATTATCCATATTTCCTCTTTGATAAATGGAGTGTTTTTATTGTGCAACAGTTTGAATTTGTTTGTTACAAACGTGAACACTGCGGTTGCGTTGTGATTCGGCATGTATAACCTTTGAATTAAATTGAGCCCAGGTTTCGTAAATTGTTCTAGTAATGAATAAAATGCAGATTGAGACGAGTAGTCTGCGAACCGCATTTGAACGACTGCACTGGGAATACGTAATTCGCCAGTCATCGTAGTGTTTACATGTAATGTATTGTCAAGTTGATGGATCAAGTAGTTGCAATTGTGTTTTTACCCATTTCAAGCCACATCGTTTTCCAGAATCAGTCTGTGAAAAAAAGAGCAGCATTGGTGCAATCGAGTTATGTGTGTCAGGTGCGGGAAGTAAAAAATATATTTATTCCAGCATACATGCGAAAGTGAATAGCCAAGCAGCAGCGGCACCAAATCAGTACTCTGTCGAATTAGAGGCGAATGAATATTTTCTCAAACAATTGATAAAATTTAATTAAAACATGTAGGAGTCAATTACACGAATAAAAAATATATTAAAGAAATATCAATAAATATGGAAGAAATATAAAAAATACATTTTCACATATTTTACATATTGTTCGTTTACTGGCAGAATTTGACTAAAAAATAATTCTGAATGTTTAGGTATTACATGAATAAAAATATGTTTCATGCATGTTTTTAGATAACTTTAATTATTAGTATGAACATTTTTTATTGTTCATATCAATGTGAGAATTGAACTTGCAAAATTTTTTTTCCTTTCGTAGAAAACTTCCTGCACTTGCAGAGCGAATGCTTGTGGCTACTGTAAACACGTCTACGCAGTATTTTCATACATGAACGCTCACCGAGAGACGTCCAAACATTTGATTTGAGGTTATTTGCGACCGAATCGTTCATTTATTATACACGCACTTTTGAAACTGGGCCATCTCTTTGATACGAAGCTTTTACCCGCCGTATCACAATACAAATGCCGTTTTGGCGTTTGCGAAGAAATTTAAACTATCCTATTTTGTAGACACCCTTTTTATCACAGCGGTAAATGGGGATAGGTGATACTGTCTGGACCAGTTTGTCCGATTCCGCCACTGCGGCGTTGAACGTTAAACTCCTCCCCCATGCTCCAAGTCCGTAACCACTGTACAGAATACACCAAAACTATCGTTTTATTTTCTGCTTTGAATTGCTTTAAGGTACGTTTACATCTGACAGTTTTTGAATGGCATTTATTCAGACAGACATTCTGACTAATGTTAACAGTGGAGAATTAATGTCAAAGATATATATTTCAACCACTAGCTATTCTGCCCTGCTTAGCAGAAACGCCGTATGTGCAAAAAACAAAAAATGAGATTGTGCTATTAACCACTTAAAAATGCGTCTTTCTATCGATCCCATTGAGCAAAAATTCCGTATGTACCACCAAATCTTCAAAACGAAGACAAGTTTTTGCCGTATCCAACAAAAATATTGACCTGGTCTTAGCAAAACTGCCACCATCCATACGTTGCTCAATAAAAAAGCGGTATTTCAACGACCAATACGGCGTTTTTCCTAAACATACATGAGTTACCGCGTTTTTACTAAGCACTAATAACATTTTATGCCTGCTGCAACCTGAAGGGTTCCTTATTCTCTCTCAGTTTGTTGTTTGATTCGGGAATTGATTAGATTGTGGTGGTTGAAAAAAAGTGTTTTGTACCATTATAAACATGTCTAGAAGAACAAAATTAATTTTGGAATTGGCTAAAATCAGTATTGAGCAGAATTGTTTTTAAATCATAATATGGGGATTCCCAGTGCATCCAAAAATCCAAACGATCTCTTTGAATACAGCAAACAGAAAATTATTTAGAGTGAACATACCGATTAGGGATGATTAGACATTTAAGCCATTGATTTTTTTCCATGTTTTGTTTTGAAAAAATTTACTAATTTTTATACCTATTTGTACAAAATATTTCGGAATGAAGAATATTAAACGGAAATTATGGATTGAATTGCATTTTTTTTTCTGTTTATATTCAATATTATGAAGGTATGTTTGGGAATATCGCAATACGACATTTTTCTTAAGCACAGTGTTGAATTCTGTATGTTGGATGTTTAGGAAAAACGCAGTATCTGTCATAATTTATAGTATATGTAGTTTAGTTTAGTTTTTTAACGAAAATATGATTTCTATGACAACGTATAATCATTTTCCCAAGACAAATATAGCTTACATGGTTTAATTCAGAACGGCTGTGAAGAAATACAAAAATCTCTTTTTCTCCGTTTTAACTTTTCAACAGATACGGCGTTACTGCTAATCAGGGCAGTATTTGTGTCGACACATATCTATACCAACAGATGTAAACAGTGATTAGTTGCAAGTTCTGACTCGTTCGACAGTTATCGCGAAAGTTGTCAATTCATCTACTTTCAACTATGGGACGTTACAAGCAACAGTTACAAAGGCAGAGTAGAAGTAGGAGAGATACAGAGGACAAACCGCAATCAACAGGATTCATTCTTAAACAATTAAGAAACTGCGCTGGATCTTCAACACTGAGCTCTAACATTAATTGACTGTAGTCCCCGACTTTTTCACGTCACAAAATCCACTCTCGAACCCATACATAATGTTTTTTCTTCCTTTTCATCTTCAGAATAATTACGCAGGCCGAGATTTTGCGTGTCGATGCTTTCATCATGACAAGATAAAATAAACTGTGCACAAAATGAAAGAGATATACGACACAGGACACAAGTGGACACAAAAATCTAATTTGTATGTGTAAACGGATCGTACATTTATAACAAGTTCAGCATTTCTGGAACTGTCGCATACATATCCATATACAAATTTCTAGTAATTTCTATCAGTATGTACACACTCAGAGCGATTTTTTGTCTGAGACTCGACACCCGAGTATATTTCTACATAAAAGTATCAGATGTAAACGCACCTTTTTAGAACCGTTCAAAGTACTTGCCTAGTTGTGAGGCAAAGCATTTTTCAATCATATTTCGACCCGGTATGTTATATAGTTCTCACTATTTCATAGACGCTTTATTAGCTTCACCTGTATGTATGTAAGTATGTCTATAACGGAATCTTTGTAATTAATTTTTACCCACTTCCAGACGTCCGCATTATTTGAAATTCTGCACACGTATTAAGAACCGATGACAATACAATAATTTTAAAGCTATGACCATGTATTCTCACCAAGATCGTCAGAAAAAAATTACAATACAAAGATTTGATGACTGCGCTGATTTGGTTTCAGCATTTTCACCGAAAATTAGTGAAGACTTCAATCCCATGTGGATGAATCAACGGAGAGTTTTCATCTCGTAGTCTTTTTTAGTCTTTTGTAGCCATATGGACTAAAAAGTTAAAAATAAAACTTTATTTACTTTTCATTTTACGAATAGCTAGCGATAAAAAACTCAAGATAACTTTTTTACAAAGGAGGAATTTTTTTGGTCAATACAGTGAGCACGTAAAGGTTGGAATAAATTCGCTGAAATCTTTACAGGGCCAGAAGAGAAAAATCGCTCGGATACGTCGATTTTGATCTGCAAACGTGCACTTTTTGACATATAATTCATTCGGGTGACGTCATAATTGTATTATTATGACGTCATCGTTTTTTTAATTGCTTCCCCCATATTTGAAAGTGTCGTTTGAAAGAGGACATTTTTCTGCATACAAAACGTTAATTTCATGGCATAATACAAATATGAAATTACCAAGAAATTGAATATTAAAAGCACTCACTACTTTTGATATGACCCTGGTAGATAGATTTTTTGTTGCGTTTAACAGTGACTACCTTTTATTCTGTTTTTTATGTTACTTAGCAACGTGGACCTGGTTGTTATTATTTAATTGTCAGAGTATTGGCAAAGATAAGATGTCTAAAAACCCTGGTGAATGAACTGATTCGATATTGTTTAGATTTTCGAGGGGACACCACCTGTTACTTCAACAGAGCTTCTCTCTGTGGTAGTCTGTGGTAGATGGCGCTGTCCAAAAATGTTTGTTTATATTCTCGCTTAATGTCGATCAAAACTTAATTTATGACATCTGCAGCATCTTATATAAAATAATGTTCAGTGTTGTGTCGGTATCTATGCGTTTTCCATCTCTTTGATTTGAAATCATGCTTAGCTTATTCCTGAGTTTGTTCTTTAAAAAATCTCTCGTTCATCAATTCATTAGTGCGTCAGGAATTGTTTATTTTCAGGTAGTGTAGTGTGTAAGGATACTTTTTGTAGAATGGGTCACATTTGTATTTTGTGTGGACAGTATAAAGCCGCAGATTCAGTACCAAGAGCAAGTACAAATCTTGACGAATTGACTAATAATGATATTTTCATAGTTCATCATATTGTATGCATTAAATTTTATATTTTCTGCAATTTAATGACAATTTCCTTTCCAATTCTCCGTCTGTCAAAATGCAGTTAACCTCAAATTCAAGTGCTTTCTTTGTGCAATGTTCGGGGGCTTCTAATTCTAGCTTTGCTATTGGTGAAGTTTGACAGATGTCTCTTTTCAACCAATAGCAAAGCTAGAATCAGAACCCGCGAACAGTTCGTCTCAAAAAGAAAGCTGAGGAAATAAATAATACTCTGTTACTGAATTGAAACTAAAACAAAATTGGCGCCATCTGACACGCTAGTAATCTCTATTATCAAGTAGGCCAAGTGTCGATCCCAAACTTCTACAGGTATAAGTGCAAGCAACAGGGTTTTTAGACTTCTTAGGCAAATAATGCAAAAGTTCATTTACATTTCTGAAAATGGTTCGTTTAAGTGAGACTCAAAGAATTGAAATATTGATGATGATTGGCTATGGAGAGCGGACTCGGACACAAGCTCAAGTGTGTCAAATATTCAATGATAAGTACCCTGATAATCATATCACACAATCAACTTGAGAGTTCCGAAATTTCGGTCATGTGAGGGATAATTTCATGGGAGGTCATCCTGGAATTTCAGAAGATCAAAAATTCTACTGATACTGATAGTAATGGAAAAACCCCACAAACCAAGTCGCGAAGTCGCAGCCGAGTATTCAATCAGTCGGTCGTCAGTTTTGAGATGTTTGAAAACTAGTAAATAGCACCCATATAAAATTCATTAAGTTCACGAGCTCAACGAAGATTATTTCGACCGCAGATTACAATTTTGCGAGATAATGATGGAACGATGCAATAACCCATATTTCTTTAACCGAATAGTTTTCTCTGATGAAGCCACCTTCTATTTAAACGACACTGTGAATAGACAAAATTGTCGATATTGGGCCCCTGAGAATCCACATTGGAAAAGGGAGGCACATACCCAGTTTCCCCCAAAAGTTAAGGTGTGGGTCGGAATAGTTGGAACTTCAATTTTGGGTCCATTTTTCATTGAAGGATCATTGAATGATGAAAAGTATTTGGAGTTGCTCCAACGGAACATAATTCCGGGAGTTACCGCGTTGTATCCAAATGGCAGAAACCATAATGTACCGGATAACTCTATATGGTTTCAACAACCTAGCGCTCCACCGCATTATTGGCGGCCAGTGCGTGACTATTTGGATGAAACTTTCCCACGCAGATGGATTGGTAGACGCGGAACAATAGAATGGCCAGCTAGATCTCCGGGCCTTACCCCGTTAGATTTTTTATAAGGTTATCTCAAATCCAAAGCTCATTTCAATAGAGCGACCAATCTTGAAGAATTAAAAGACAAAATTAGAGAATAAATTAGAATAATTGGACCTGAAACAATAAGAAAAGTTCTAAGAGATTTTCAATATCGCCTTGGGTATTGTCAAGAAGAGAATGGCAGACAATTTGAACATCTAATTTGATCATTTTGAGTATGTTTTGTATCTATTTCATTAAATCATTAGTTATCAGTAGTTAAGATATTTTTTTTCCTCAATTTTCTCATGTACCATAGTCACGAAATTTTGTATGCAGAAAAATGTCTTTCAAACAACACTTTCAAATATGGGGTTTGCAATTAAAAAAAAAACGATGACGTCATAACTAATACAATTATGATGTCACCCAAAAAAATTATGTGTCGAAAAGTGCACGTTCAAAAAATTATAATTGACGTGTCAGAGCGATTTTTCTCTTCTGGCCCTGTAAAGATTTCAGCGAATTTATTCCAACCTTACGTGTTCACTGTATAAGCGTGTTTTTTTTTAGTTTCTAAAACTATAATTTTATCATTCACCGTGTTGAACTTAAAAAATTCAAGTTATGCAGCAGGAGTAAATTTATGGAACTTTATGAACACATATCACCTCTTTCGTTTTTTTCCTTATAAAGTTTCACTTCTTGTTCCAACTGAGCGACTTTGGCATATTTTTCACTATTTTCTCTTCTCAGCTTTTCACACTGAGAAAGGAGTTCTTGATTCTCCTGTTCTTTACTGGCAAATTTCTGAAAAAGTGTACTCATGCTACTTTCTATCGCCGTTGTTGTTTGCAACATACATCCAAATTGCGTTATGTCGAATATCTTAGGTCGAATTTTACTGAAATAGAGAATATTCTAAGCGGATACCTTTGAATGTCATTTTTTATATTGCCTTTAAAAAGAGTTCATTTGGAAATCTTAGCATGAATATAGACAAATATCGCAGTTAGGAGATGGGATTCCTAGTTCATACCAGGCTGACAACAATGTACGTTAAAAAAGTGTTTAAATTATAACTTTTTCCTCGAAAAAATATATAGAAACATACATAATATGCATTTTGCTTATTTGACGTGATTTCTGATGACAATTTAACCACCCCTTCTTATGCTTATGCTCTTTGGTAAATTTCAGCCAGTCCTTCACTGTCTTGGAAATTTAAAATTTGTTAATTTTCCAGGCATCATAATTCACTTTTATGGGAGCTATAAAGAACTAAAATAGATTCAATACCAACTATATTATGATAAAGGTTGTTTTCATTTCTAAATTGTCCAACCTCGTTCTCAAGAGAAATAAAACACCAGTGTGTATGAAACAGTTTTTTTTACTTCTGGTTGCTGACAAACTTCCAGATTTCAAATGTCACAATCCTAACTATAACTCGAACAGGAGAGAGGAAAACGTTTGTCTGAGCTGCACAAGTAATAGAATAGAAATTTTTTTATACTGAGCAACAAACAGAATGATTTCCACTTACATGAAGCACAGTTTTTTTTAAGTTCCTTAACACATAATATTCATTTTATACAATAATAATACAGTTGAAAACAATATAATAACTGTATAGAATGAAATGACTAGAGTAGATTCAGTCACATTTAAGCATTCGAAGGAGTTGTCCCTCTGTAATACTGAATATATAATAACAATTTCTCGCCATTTCGTTAACGTACTCGAGACATTGTTGAAGAGGAGACAAATTGTTCGAGACACGAAATATATTATGTCTTCTTCTCAGTCTTATGTCAGGTATAATAAAATCATTAGTTTGTAGAATTTTAGGTACTTTCAATGTTCTAAGAATGTTAAAACAAAACTTAGACATTAAATTCTAGTAATTGTCTGGAATGAGATATAAATAAGGGCCAGCCTAGTGTTTCCTAAAGAAACGAGTTCTTATAATCGTTTCTGGATTTTTTCTATCGTATCGGAATATAAAAAAGTCTTTGGATTCCAAATGACACATCCATATTCCAGCTTAGAGCGAACAATGGATTTGAAAAGTAACAAACAAGTATCGTGATTGAATTCATAGCTAGATCTTAAAACAAAACTAAATTTCCTGGAACATTCAGATACTAAGTATTCAATGTATCCAGAGAAACTGAAAACATCAGAGAAAAAGATACCGAGATCTTTCATCTCATTGATTCTCTGCAAATAGGTGCCCTTAATAGAATATGCGTGGATAGTGGGTGACCTCTTTCGTGTGAAACTCATTATTTTGCATTTAGCTTCGCTGAGAGATAGGTCGGGCACTGATAATTAATTCAAGAGATTATTGAGATCATCTTGAAGCGCACCAGAGTCTTTTTCGCTTTCGATTCTTCTAAATAGCTTGGGATCATCGGCATATAGGAGAAATTGAGAAACGTCATTAACAAATAAATCGAAAAGGAAGGGTCCTAGAATGGATCCTTATGGAACGCCTAAAGTATCGGTGAATTCGAACGATACGTTGTTGAACTGTACGAATTGTGTTTGAAAGATATCAGTGAGAGAAGTCAAGAGTGTATGTGAAAGCCAATTTTAATTTCAAGATCAAAACCTCGTGGTTAACACTATCGAATGCTTTGGCAAAGTCAGTATATATAACATCTATTTGATAACAATTTTTCATTCCATCCGTAACGAAGTTACTAAATGCGCATAAGTTGGTTATGGTAGATTTATTACGAAAAAAGCCATGCTGTTGGTCGATTATAAATGGGTCCACGTGATTGTATACTCGATTATATATTACCCGTTCAAATATCTTCGACGGAGCTGATAAGATTGTTATGGCTCTGTTGTTTCTTACATCATTCTTATTGGCACTTTTATGTATTGGGGTGACTGCCGATTTTGAGAAAGCTCGGGAAACGATTTTCCATTAGGGAAAGATTGAAAATCAGGGTCAATGGTTGCTTTACCAAGTCACAGTAAGTCTTAAAAAAGTAGTCTGGAATACCATCAATTCCAACGGCTGCTTTGGGTTTCAGAATCTTGATAGCATTTTCAACCTCTTGTTCACTAATATCGCCAATTTCAATGGTATAAAAGCTGGATTTATAGTTAGACGGTCTATAAATGTAGACGCACTGCTAAAAGCTCAACTATAGAATGTATGTACTCTTGTTTATAAATGAACGTAAACGCATGACGTAACGTAAGTGAAACGGACCTGGAACGGAAGAGTTGGCCAACTTTCATCTGTTGCAGTACGTTTCTTGCGTCCGGCCAATCAAAATAAAGAATTATGTGTGATGTTTTATACAAGACCTAATAATTCATTAAACATTAATTACTGAAACAGTAATTCGCGTATTGATCTGGATCAGCAGTCTTCACCTTTAAAAAATAATTGTAGGCATTTTTCTGTTACGGTTTATGGGCCTTGTTTTATAACGTCTTGGTCGGCTAATTATTGTTCTTCGAGTTGTCGACACTTTTCCAATGCTACTGCATACAACAACAGTCCCACGGCACCAAGAAACATTCATGTAGGTAATTCATAATCCATTGTGTCATGGAAAACGAAGCATAGATAAATATTTAGAATATAATAAAATACAAACCAACACATGCTGTTTATGATTCGTATAATTTGTAGGTTATGTTGAATGTCACTCATCACCTCTACCCATGCGCAAAAATTCCGTTCCGACGATTTATAAATTAATTATATTTTACAGCCCGTTTATTACTTACAGTGCGTCTAACTATGAATCCAGCTTAGCCATATTCAGAAAAAGTGTAGGATTTACCGGCGCTTCGCTATCCGTGAAAGTAGGTTTGGAGAAATTTGCGAAACCGTCTGCAATATCCTTGTCATTGAATAATTCATCATTATCATAAGTGAATCTGTTAGCAACATCACAGTTTTTTCGACGTTCCTTGATATATTTCCAGAATTTTTTGGGGTTACTCTGTAAGTCACCCTCTATTTCTTTTATATATGTTCCATAACAAGAATTATGCAAACGTTTCAAATCCATCCTGAGTTCGTTATATTTTTATTTGTAACAATTTGCTTAATGGATTAATCTTGCCTTCTCAAGTTATAAGTACTGAGTTATTTCAAAGACGTTGAAGTCACCCACTAACAACTTTTCTGTGGCGTTTAGCTCATTACAATTTTCAAGGCATTCAGAAACCTTCATATACCGTTAAATAATAATTTGACTTACTACTGAACTTTGCTTCTCAATTTCAAAGTATGTTTTTTTACATGAAAATAATGAATGATAATGAAAATAATTTGTTTTTTTATTTCATTCTAACCTTGTCATCATCTCAACAACTTGTGAAATAGTATTTACGTTTTGGGAACGTTGCTAGGACCACACATAAAAGCTTTTAATCTCTCATTTTTTTTGGATTTAGAAGTGATACAAACACCATGAAGTGGTGACATTTTTAAAACGTCTTATAAGTAAGTTGAGCGGCGACGCTCACTTTGAGATTTTCATTATCAAGGGGCTACAAACGATCACTTTTAACTGTCAGTTAAAACTGACGTCCCTTGTGCCCACACACGTTCACTTTCAACTGAAGACATAACCCAAGCCGCATCATAGTGACGAAAACTGATACTGCAACTTCGACTCGCTAGTTATTACGTAATCACCACTAAATCTACCACTATACAGTGAGAATTCCTGAAATTGTATATTTGCATAGTTGTAGTCACGTAAGTTCCATCTAAGGTAGCCACTCCATAGTTCGATAACTTGTTGGTGTCAATTGAGGTGTCTAAAACATTATGGCCACTAAGCAGAATCACCTTAAAGGTTGCGGTAACCATCTTGTACCACTTAAATATCACTTAGAAGTCACAATCACTTTCAATAGAGTATGATAGTTTTGGTGACGTTTTAGTAACTTCCATCAAACCTTCAATGTAGCAGGCACTTCATTGTGATATGTGGTGATGGTTGCCACATTCTTGCTATCTCCATAAGTGATTTACATAAAATTCACCATCAAGTGAACGTGGATTGGTCCCTCGTGATGACGAAAGCTAAGCTAACTTTCCTCAAATTATTTCATTGTGGCTTACAAAAAGTTTGTTTTACTTGTTACGTGAAACATGAATGATATTTATTCAAAATGAAATGGGTTATGCGTTTTCAATAGACAATTTTTCTTGATATTGAAGTGATCGTGGATTGGTCCGCGCGATGAGGAAAACTAACCATCTTTTCTCAAATTATTTTATCGTGGCTTACAAAAAGTTCGTTTTACCTATTATTTGAAATGTGAATAATAAATCTGACTTATGCGCCTGCTTACTATTCATACCTTAATTGATAATTCAGTTTGCATAAATGCCATCATTTTCATTACTTGTTACTTGATAGATGTTAATTGGAGCTGCACAAATCCACCATACTTGCTACATGTCTTTTTTTTTAAATTAATGGACATGTACCCGCAAATATACAACAAAATACCTCCGAATTACATGTCAGAATACTTTTTTCCAACAAAACCGAGAGTAATCCGGTTGAACAGGGCTAATATATCCACCTCGAAAAGCACAAAGTCCTAAGGAATTAACGTGGCGATGATTCCTTACGAATTTATTAACTAAAATGTGTACTCACTCACAGACATTTAATCTAAAATCTTTGAACATATTTTTTATTATGATTGGATTTTGTATGAACTTGGAACTAGTCTCATGTGAAAGATGGGAGTTTTACCTACATTTCATATGCTTGGTCTTTTTTCAAGAAACTCTTGGTAGCGAGGAACATCGACGGACTAGTCCGGTTATATAAAAATTGGGGCCATATTTTCAACCAGGTGTTAGACTACAAGTGGAAAATCGCGCTCATCTCCCCAACGACATGATTCATGGCTAAATTATTTTTGTAGAGAAAATGATGAGCTACAACTTTCAATCAAGACTTTTCTCGTATCTCCAATACTTCTGGAGTTATATCTCAGAATATGAAAATTCAGATTTTTTTTTTTAATTTTTAGCACCGTGGCATAGTAAAGAGTTGTTTAATAGATACTTCATACTTTCGAATTCCTAAATCCATAATTTCAGCTGTTTTGAAGTTTTTGTTAGGTTATATATTTTGGTGCTTACCTTTTAAAACACGTATTATCCTTTTTCCCATTCTCAAATATTGTCAATAGATTTTTCATACACATCATGGCTGAAGCACAACTATCACATTTGTTCAAAGAGCTTATATTTGTTTGCAAATTTTTATCCACCTTGGTTATAGTTATACTTTTGTCACTTGTTTTCTCCGATATATCTTTGTTACGCTGCAAAAAAAAGTATTCAGAATATTTTCACAAGTACAGAAGCTAACTAGAAATGGATAACTAATATTGTAAAACATTGAATGATAAATCTTGTGTACAAAGGTCCGAAGTCCAAATTCTGTAATAAATAGTAAATGGTAATGCATTACTGAAAAACATAATATAATTTTTATTACACTCTCATTGTATTAATAAACCTTTGAAAAGTTTTATTTAGGTCTTATTTTATACATTACAAATACTACGATAACTTACATATTGTTACTTAAAGTGCTTTTTCTCAAAACGTTAACTGTTGGACTTCCGACCTTTGTTCACCAAATGGATGAAATATAAAAACATTATTGCCTCCATCCCTTGTATTAAACCGAGGGGTCTCTATTTTTCGTACACTGATCATAGAGAATAGAATGAGAGTATGTGGGCGGACAGAACCATTAACATGTAGGTCTCTCTATCGGGCCCGTTATGCACCCACCGCTGCTGGGAATCGGTTCAGCTTTGAAGATATCCTATTTCGCGAGCGAAGGAGACCAGCCTTCTAACCGATACCTTTCTCACACTCTCCGGGTTCAGAGCGATACTCCCGAGATGCGCTTCCCGTATTGCTGCCACTGCTGGGCATTCCGTGAGGATGTGGGTGGCTGACTCCTCATCCTCCAAGCACCACCTGCATCCGTGATACCTTTAATATTGAGGTGCTTGTTTAGATGGCAGGAGCCCTACCACTATTCTGATTTCCTTTCTGCTCAGTGTGAGCAGAGTCTTGGCCCTCCTAGTAGAGGGACCTTCGATGTGGAGTTTCGATTGGCTCATGCCAGGGGACTGGAATTTTACTTCTAGGATGCCTCCTGGAATTTTACTTCCAGGATTTTCTTCATGGTTGATACGCTCCATGATCTAGAAACTCCTAGTATTGATTCTGGTCCAATCGTTGAGCTTTTTGCACCTTGTCTGGCCAAATGGTCGGCCCGTTCGTTTCCGGACACACCGGTATGACCGGGGACCCACAGTAGCTTTACCTTATTGGCGATGGATAGCCTTTGCAGATCGTCAATGCATTCCGACACCAGCAGCGAACTGACTCTATACTTCTTGAGGGCCTTGATCGCCGCTTGGCTGTTCGTGCATATCGTGATTTGCTGGCCGTGGTAGCCTCTGATGATATTTTCTCATACACAGGCGAATATGGCGAAAACTTCTGCCTGAAATACTGAAACAAAATTTCCCAGGGTGCCTTTTCAGGGTTCACACTCAGCCCTACTAAACGGTACCATTCATCCACCCCGTTGAGGGATCTTTGTATAGTGCCCCTCACGAGGCCGGACCTCTGGTCATCGACCAGGATGTCGTCCGCATAGGCCTGAGTGTAGTAACCCAATCCTTTTATCTCTACTAGGAGGCCATCCCCCACAAGGCACCATAGCAAAGGGAAAAAGACTCCTCCCTCGTGGGTACAGCCTCGCTAGAGCTACTTCTGATAGTTGGGACTGCATGGCTAGTCTTTGGGACTGCATGGCGTGAATCCATCTTATTATGGTTAGGTCCACGCCCCTTTCCCGTACTGCCTGACATATGTAATCAAATGACGTATTCTCAAATGCTCCTTTTACGTCGATGAATATACCTAGAGTGGCGCCGCCCTGGTCTAAACCCCCCTCAACCCTCTGGACGAGTCGATGGAGGGAAGTGTCCGTGCCCTTGCCACTCTGGTGAGTCGCTGAGCGGATTCAGTTCCAGTACATCCTCTCTGATGTATCTGTCCACCAGCCTTTCAGTTGTCTTCAGAAGAAAAGTCGTGAGACTGAAGGCTCTGGAACGCTTTTGCCTGGGTGTAATCATTTTTACCAGGCTTGGGGATGAAGATGACTTTGGCTGTCCTACATACTTTAGGAACGTATCTCCAAAAGATATGGGATTGGGATATCCTTGCCTTTCTGTAGTAAGGCTGGGAATATACCATCTTCCCCCGGAGATTTGAAAGATGAAAAGGACTCAATGGCCCTGTCCACTCTTTCGTAAGTTACAATCCCGGCAGCCATCCTGTAGTCAACCTTTGTTTTGGGTGGTACAGTTGGCGATGGATTGGGTGTTGATGTGTTAATGCCTGGAAAATGGACTGAGAGCATGTGTTGGAGTGTCTCCCCTGTCCGAGGCAGTATAACCGCCTTCAGGCAGGGAGAGCACCTCCAGCCTCGCTCCCGGGTCTTTGGATAGGACCTTGTTAAGTTTTGCTGCCTCTGGTAACGTGTTCATACTTTGGCAGTAGGTTCTCCAAGTGTCCCTCTGTGCTATTCACAATGGATATGTTTTCTAAGGCTTTAATATATTACGGCTGCTGATTGCAGTGCATGTGACAGATAAAAATAGTATTTTTTTTAATGAAATGCCCTGTATTTCATAATTATTATGTAAATCTGAAAAAAAAATCATTTTTATATAAGTATGCACCCAACTTCAACTGATCTCAATTTGAAGTTATTTTGAATGTTGAGCAGTGTCCAGAAAAAGGTAAAAATCTTTAGGATCTGCCCACTCCATATAGGTGTAGTCACTTAGGAAGGAAATACACTGATTCCACACAATTATGTGAGGGGCTTGATTTAGTGGCAAGCCGGGAGAGAAGAGGTTTCCGATTACTGAGTAGCGCTTTTCGAACTAAATCTCCTCGAATGACTCTCGTTGGCAGTGTTTTCTTAGTGGCAACGGTTTCGGTGTGCCTGTTTCTTCATGGTGTTTGGAAAGTGTCGAGGAAGGGTATAAATGTGGTACAGCAAGTTTATATTCGTAAATTCGTCCGATCACTCCGTTCTAGGACATTCGGAGCATGGTATTTTATATACTGGGCTTTTCACGATGAGCGTTAATTAGACGTTTCTGGCAAACCAGACAACGAATCAACCTGAAAATTTCACAGTATCCATAAATTAATATGATCTACACGCCTAAAATTTTAGACGATGCGGCGTTGCCGCTTCTACTATAATGGGTTGGGTTTCATTAAAATTGGTTTACTCCAACCCAGTAACAACAATGGAAGATACAAGTTTATATTCGTAAATTCGTCCGATCACTCCGTTCTAGGACATTCGGAGCATGGTATTTTATATACAGGGCTTTTCACGATGAGCGTTAATTAGACGTTTCTGGCAAACCAGACAACGAATCAACCTGAAAATTTCACAGTATCCATAAATTAATATGATCTACACGCCTAAAATTTTAGACGATGCGGCGTTGCCGCTTCTACTATAATGGGTTGGGTTTCATTAAAATATGGTTTACTCAACCCAGTAACAACAATGGAAGATATGAAATCGAGAGTTAGAACTGCTTTCAATAGTTTAACTCCAGACTCAATCAGAAGCGCTACACAAGAAAATCTTTTGAAGATATTACATGTTTGTTAAGTAGAGGTGGAGATGTGTTCGAACATATTCTGAAATACACTGACAATTGAATTAACTTACTAATTCATGAAATTATTTCCAGTTCGTGTGTCAGCATTAATAAAACTATTGTTTGAAGAGAAGTTTCATTTGATGGTTGAAGAGTATTTTAATAAATATTTATTCATTGTATTATCTGTGACTGATGAAGGAACATCGAACGGAATCTGTTAAGTTTCAAAAATAAGTGATGAATACAAGGAAACCACGTCAGTTTCTGTTTGAAACAGTATTATCTCGAAAACGGTTCGAAATCGAAATAGGATTATCTGAACAAAGTCAATCTAAAATTGGATGTAGAGCTCAAATATGTGGAAATATACAGAGTGTTCCATTTGAAAAAATTGACTTCCACTAATTTTTTCATGTGAACAAAGTATCTGCATTTTTTAAAGACCCTGTATGAGGCAAATAAAAATGTGACTCGAAGTTAAGATCCTCATGGTACCACTCCACTCCATTTCGAATTTGATCATCTTAGTACCAGAGAGTTCAAGATTATCAGCGTTTATAAAAGTACATGTTCGGTAAAAAAAAAACGAAATTAATTTATATCTTCTAAACGGTAACAGATAGGTATAGGGAAATAGTACATGAAGTTGTTGACAAAGTGATAAGAAATCATAATATGATATTATATAGAAGGTGTTCCATTTGAAAAATCAAAGTAGCCGCTACTTTATTGTAGAAGCGGCAACGCCGCATCATCTTAAATATTTTAGGCGTGTAGATCATATTGTCGTGAATTGGGGTTTGTTCACGACTAACTAGGTAGATTCTGACCCTTTAATGATAGAAAACAGTAAAACAGTATAGAAAAATATTTATTAAAATGAAACAATGAATTAAATGAATTGTAAATGAAAAATGAAACAATGAATCCCTTCTAGTACCTAGTTATCAATTTCAAATGTATATAGCAGATATTTTTTAGTTACAGAAATAAATGTGGACTAATTCCAAAAACCATAATCTTCCAATTGACAATAGGGCTTCTTAACCTTTCAGTTCTCTAACTGCCCCCATTGCCCTTTTGGGCACGGCAAAAGCCCAACGTCGACTCCCCGATCAAACCATCAGTCGTCACTTTTAAAACCTCTTGTTGTTTTTTTTGCACTAATTCGTGTTTTGCAGAATAACAACATTGTGACCCACTTGCAAATCATGCTGATTGTTACACTCTACGGGGTGTTCGATACATTTTTGACAATATTAATTTATGCATACTGTAAAATTTTCAGGTTGATCCGTTGTCTGGTTTGCCAGAAACGTCCAATTAACGCTCATCGTGAAAAGCCCTGTATACTTTGGAAATCCATTGTCATCAAGTAGGATAAATAATGCACAACCACTCTTGTATCCTCAGTTCTTTCGAAGGAGTAGGTATACTGAGAACTATTATTGATGTCTGGTGAGTAAACTACTGACTAAGTTACCTGAGGAGTAGGCAGACCGAGGCCACACACTAATATTTTCCCCCTTTTTTGGTGTGCAGTGTAATTTTTCGTTTGTACGCCACCTATAGAGTCGCCTTTGATAGTTTTTCTCTCTTCCGAACTTCTTTTTCAGCAAGAACTAAATTAATTAAAAACACTTTTCGTCGTTATTTATTTATTGTTGGCAACACCAACCATTATTTTGGAGAAGGAAAACGTTCTGTTCAAGGTAAAACGCTGGATGCGAAATTTGTTTCAATAGAAATTTCCATATCCGTTGTTTGTGAATCTTTGGGCTTGAAATCTTTGGACCCTATCCCTATATACCTATGTACCAAAGAAGAAATGTCAAGAATAATAATAATAATAATGTTTATTTTAAAAAATGCTACAATTATTTGTATAAAAAACAATTACAACATGTAATGAAATGACGTCACACACAATGATATTTCAAAACTGATGTTTTAAAAAATCCTCAACACAATAGGGTTCTAGATCTACAAGTATATTTTTGATGTTTTTCTTAAATTGATTGATACTAGCAGAACGTCTTACAAGTACTGGTAACTTATTGTAAAATTTAATTGCTATATAATAGGGAGATTTTTCAGTAAGTCTTAATGTATGATATGGATAAATGAAGTCGTGCCTCCTAGTGTTATATTCGTGTTCTGTGGCATTTAGATTAAATTAATTAAATTAATATGATATGAAAGGCAAAAAGGGATGTTTTGTTGTCTAAGGAAAATAAAACTTTTCATGTTTTTGTACCATTTGCTAATGAAATCGAATGTTGTTATATTTCTAGAGGGTAGTGAAAAGTCGAAGAAGTACTTCTTTCTCTTGATTTCTGCGAGAAACACAAAAAGCAGGCAAACGAAGCTGTCTTTGGCTTATGCTGTTCCATCTTGAACTTGGGGAGATTTTTATTGTAGTTCTTGTCTACTCGGCCGGCCGGTTAAGTCTTCATGTATATCTTAGTAATTACTAGCTGAAAACGCGGTTTTCGCAGATCTCCGGGCAATCGGACTGCTCCGGACAGGACATCCCCGCCTCCCATCCTCCACGCTGTAGTTCCTGGTACCTTCGTTGGGGAAGTTCAGTTAGGAAATAGTAAAACCCGATGGCTAAGCAGTGGCGCATCTAGGAATTTTGCTTGGGGGGGGGGAGGGGTAATGACATAAAAAAGTTATATACCTCAATTTATAGGTATAAAAAACATAAGTATTTTTTTTCATTCAAATTCAAACAAAAATACAAAATGTAATAAAATATATACATATACTTATAATAGGTACAAAAACAATGATTTCTTTCGTTAAAATAAAAATAGAAAACAAAATGAAATGCAGTCTCCTGTATTTCTTATTTGCAAACATTTGAAATATCTATTTGCACATCTCTATGAACATGAAGTAGAGCTAATCCAACCAACCGCTCCTGTTGATCGTCGATCGCAGCCAAGCTTTCAATCGCTTCAACGAAGAAAAATTGGCAATTTATTTAAAATATGAAGACACTCTTTTATCAAAGGAAATATTTAAAAAGAAAAAGAAAAAGAATTTAAAAATTCAAAAAATGATATTATCAGCTGAACACTTGAAAAAATGTAATTTCGTTGGAAAATATTTTTTTTATTAAATTTTGATAATGTTAATTAAGTAATTTTTTTGGTAACGCCGATTTTATTAAAAACCGAATAATTGTTCACAGAATGACACCATAATTGTTTTGCTTCTGGAGCACAGTTACATGTGTACTCAATAATATCACGCTATAAAATTGTTTAAAAGTTGATTACTTTATTAATTATAAATTTCTGAAATTAACAAAATATAAGAAATCGAGTAAATTTGCTAATTTTTTTTTTTTGATATTTCACTTTATTATCAGTTTTATGTCTGACAAAGGCATTTTACAACAATTTAAAAAAATACGCAATATGTTTATAAAATATTTACAAACAAATGCATAAGTTGAATGTTTATAATAGTTTTTTATATTATTTAAATAATATATTAAGAATTGTTTTTTTTTTAATTAATAATTGGTTATACTCTACCTAATAAAAAAATGTTTTATTAATAATGTAATTGTTTATTTAATTAATTGGCATTATTTTTTTTTTGAGTGGAACAAAAAATAACAAAAACAACCATAAACGACAAACTTTTTGGAACAGTTTGTCGTATATGGTTGTTTTTGTTATTTTTTTGTACCATTCAAAAAATTTAATGCCAATCAAAGTTTGTTTAATTGTTAAGTAAATAAACAATTAATTATTATAAAAAATATTTTTATTAGGTAGAGAAGAACCAATTATTAATTTTAAAGAAAAACATTCTTAATATATTATTTTATCGATAAAAAAAATGAAAAAACTATTTAAACAATAAAAACAAGCTATAAGAATTTTTTTCAATAATTATAAAATATTTTTTTATTGTTGTAAAAGGCCTATGCCGACATAAAACGGATAATAATGTAAAATATTAATAAAAAAAAACAATATTTATTCGATTTCCCATATTTTATTAACTTTAGAGATTTATAATTAACAAGATAATCAACATTTAAACAATTTTATGGAGTCATTCTGTGAACAATTCGGTTTTTAATAAAATCGGCGGTTTCAAAAAAACTACTTAATTAACAATAGCCTCACATTATCAAAATTCAATGAAAATATTTTTTCCTAACGAAATTACATTCTTTTATGTATTCAGATGATATTATAATTTTTTTGAATTTTTCAATTTATATTTAGTAGTATGTCCTGCATTAACGTCCACGCGGAGCCCTATTTTCAACGTTGAATTAAAATTATAAATAATTGAGTTGAGTTCCGGGAGTACGGACTTTTTTATGGGGAATTTCCTCCTCTTCTAGAACCTTTATTTTTATTTTCTCTATCATCGATAGTTTTTGAGCTATTGCCAAAAAGCTAAGGCCATTTTTTTTTTGAAAAAAATTGCATATTTTCGTCGGCGGAAAAAATCGAAAAATACGTCTTTCTCAGAATGACATCCCGAATCAAATGAGCCATCGCTCATATTTTTCAGAAGACTTGGAACGATTTTTCGCAGGAAACTCACTTCTCAACTAGACTAATGAGAACATGCCTAGCGACAATAGCGGCCACGACGTTTTAGATTTGAGTAGAGATATGGTGCCCATTCCATCGATTTAAACATTTTGCTGTTTCTTGAGGGGGATTACCCCCCTTAAATATGCGCTTGTGGCTGAGTTTACCCATCATTCCACAGCTCAAACCCTCGTACATGCAGTGAGTTACAAGCAGCAAGCTAATGTAAAGATACATTATTATATCAATGTTGAATGAAAATAAATAAAAAATCCGGAAGGATTGGATTGTCGGAAACAAAATATTTCTACGGTGGCTTTTTTCTAGTTTCCAAGTTATATGCCTTTTTTGTGATAAAAATTATGACCCACGATTTTTCTTATATTTTCTACTTTTCGGGATATATTATTTTTATGTCCATTCTGATTCACAAAAGTTTACATTTTTCTACTACTATAAAAGATTAAATTTTTTGTAAATTTGTAGCATTGTATTCTGAATGCATTGATATAAATAGAGGGTTGATTTGTTCAAAATGTATGTGACAGGTGCACTAAGACCTAAAGAGAACGAAAAATGTATTTCGAGCATTTTTATTGCTGCAAAAAAAGCAGGGTGGTGGCACTTACGGCATCTCCCGTTATGGTGAAGTGAAGTGTGAAGGTAAACGAAAAATTATTCTTCGAGAATCATCTAAACGAGTTTCTTACCATTCTGGCTAGAATAATTTCAATTAGTTTCCACAGATTATTAAAGCTGCAGCCAAGCGTTATCTGCTGTGGTCTTTGTATGAAAGGGTGTTTCTCCAAACCATTGTTCAATAATTCCTCTAAACGACTGAGAATCAATCTTAAACCAACATACAATCTGAAAATCTTCTGAAATAAAATGTATTCCAGTTGAACTACTTTTTCATCAATTCACCTATCAATTGTTAGTTCCAAATAAAGCTTCATATTATCATCTTCAAAGATTTTGTTGGCTACGATGAAATCTTTAACAAACATATGTTTTTTTGTGGGGAATAACCAGGAACATATTTCAGCTTCACTTGGAATGTCTTCAATGGATTTGTTCAAACTGAGAATATCTTGTTTCAGGGACAATATCAATGTTTTATTGACTTGATCCATTTACATGACATTCACTGTGGTGTTTGATTAGTGTCATTGTCATGATTTCCCAGGTCATACATACAAAGGTTATTTTTTCAATGTTTGAAAAGTATATGATTTACAGAGTTATTTTTGGACGAAGATGAAATGAAAAATGCAATAATAAAAATCAACTTGTTCTGGAGATGACATAAATCTTTACAATCCGAAAATAGCAGTTTATGTAACAAGTTCGCAAAGTGAGGCTTTAGCGGACGAATTGGAATGTTTATGGAAATGTGAAGATGATGTCCGCTAAAGCCATTTGCATACGTGTTGCATAGAACAATGTTTGTATTAGCTTTCCAAATAAACAGAACAGAAATGATACACATATTTCCCCCCACATTTTCAATCACCATATGGTAGTGTAAGGAATTCGTGCAAAAATCTAGCAAGCGATTGTTCACCAATGACACATTTGTCAAATACTTGTCAAAAATTGGTGTTCATTTTTCCAAAAGAAATTTTCGAAGAAAACATGTGCTGTCACTACAATATTTCAAATAATCTATAGTTTATTGCGTCTCCTGAAACGTTTTTAGGATATTAATGATAAGTTTCCTGAATAAACATAGGCATAGTCCGGTAAAATGGTATTTTGCGGACTATTTTCAGTATCCAAAGTAGGCATTTTGTGGAGCGTATACAAAAAAATATACCTATTGACTAAGAAATATAATAGGGTAAGCGCTAGTTGTATGGGTTCAAACTGAAAACAACTGACCCCAAAGAAATGTACTGCGTACGTCATAAATAGAAAAAAATATTCAACCAGTAAGTAGCTTGAATCCTGATTTTTCTTATTGAAATTATGCTAACTATTTTTCAATTTATGAAAAATAATTTGCCAAACTAAATGGTTTGTCCTACCTAATTGTTAAGATTCCTTGCTTTATTTGAATTTCAGGTGATATCCAAAAATGTTAATGCATGTTTCCCCACAAAAAAATAGTTTTCCATTAAAATGAAATTTTATTGAATTTTCTAAAACTTAAATTATAAATTTTACTTATTCTACCCTTGAGCTCTATGACCAGTATTTGCCATCAAGGAATTTCACAAAACTCAAAACTAACCAAAAGTGTTCAGTTCTACTCGAATATATACAGGGTGCACACATTAAGTCAACAACGATACAAGATGCAGTAAATACGATAATAATCAAATAAAATATAAGGAATAATAAAAGGGATCATCTCAAAAGTGCGACTCAATATATTTTTCATACAAAAATATATTTTTTCTTTCACTCGTGAGATATTCTAAAAAGAACGAGGAGAGGAAATGCTCTGCTTCCCATCGCAGGGCAGATTTCTATAGTACTCCATTTTCACAGGAATACACCTTTCAGATTTTATTGAAAATCGCCAAACAAGAATATTTTCAAAACGGACAGGATTTTGAAGATATTATGAGTATATAACGGCGATGTGACGAACTGTCTATTCTGAGTAACGAGACCTGTAGACTGGTTCACCAGTTCAAAAACGTGTTAATTCTTGCTGCTGAGAAAATACGTGTGAGGGCTCATTGGATTCGAAATGACATCTAGAATAATGTGAGAGGTTTCAAACCCGTACGATGCACAAGGTAACAAAACTAATTTTTATTCTTTACAAACAATTGCTAAAGTTATGAACAATTGCTAAAGTTATGAACAATTAAAATTTCCAAAAGGGGTTCCTATTTTTGCAAATAACTCCAGAACTATTAACGTTAGATAAATTCAAAAATAGATTAATAAAGCGTAGAAAATTTTTCGAAAAAAATGTGGATTTGGCTTCTTATATAAAGGTCATTAGCGCCCAGAAATTTATCGCGCCTGCATCTATATTTATGGAAAATTCTAGATATTCCTGTTCGAGCAGCCCACGATGTGACGTCACCTCGCGTGGGCTGGAATCGAAACAGCATGCAGTGGCAGTACTGTATTCGTTTTCGTAGCAATACGAAAAAAATACTGGGGCTCAACATTTTCTCCTGAAAAGATCTACATTCAGATGATTATTTCTTTAAGCACATGGAAAGTATTAAAGGCCTTTATTTCCGAACGATTTTTAGGCCTAAAGTAAGGCTCACAATGAAGTGTATCATCGTTACACCAATAGTGACGTCGGTCCAGTTGACCGTACACCACTTCAAAAACTGAACTATCGCATATAGTCTGATTAACAACAAGGCTCCTAAAAATATGAGCGATAGCTCATTGGATTCGGAATGACGTGTAGAAAAATGTATTTCGATGATTTCACAGCACATAAAAAATTGCAATTGTTATTAACAAATTAAGAGATTAAGAGAATTTAGTTGTTCGCAAATAATTCAAAATCTATTGATAATTGAGAAATTTAAAAAAAGATTCTTAAAGAGGAGGAAATTTCCAATAAAAAAGTCTTGACTCCATCTCTATTATTTATAATTTTAATTTAACGCCGAAAATTGGGCTCTGCGCGGCAATTATGACATGGGCACCGCAGCTGAAAACAGTATACGACATATATTTTTTTTTATAGTATCAAATATCAATTTAACATTTGAAAAAATTATGCTGTCATCTAAACACGTGAAATAATAAAGTTCCTTGGAAAGAAATTCTTATGTTGATTTTTCAAAAAGTTATACAATTGTTAAGTAACAAGTATTTTTCGACCTTACAAATGGCGACATAAAAGTTTAAATAATTGACTTATACATTTTTGCTTCTTTGAGCCTTTCTTATAAATATATATATATATATATATATATATATATATATATATATAACTATTATTCACTGGACGTAATCATTCAATTGATTTTTTATTCATACATTCTAATAATATATGTCTTGTCATTTATAACTGACCATGATTTATAGTAATATAAATTCGACTGAAACAGATAGCATATGAAGCTTAGGTACAAATGGATATATCGTTTGTGTTGAACTTATGCTCGATAGGGTATTTTCAAATATTTTATTAATTTTCGTAGGAGAGCTCTAATGTATTGACTTGACTTTAATTGTGAATAAGCCATCAATAGATTTTTCAAAAAGTTATAGAATTGTTAACTAACAAGTTTTTTTCGACCTAACAAAGGGCGACATAAAAGTTTAAATAATTGACTTATACATGTTTTGCTTCTTTGAGCCTTTCTTATAAATATATATATATATATATATATATATATATACAGAGTGGTCCAACGAAAAGTATGCACCTAGCTTTTCTCCTTTGTTTAGAATTGAAAGCAAAAATGCTCGGACACGTGGAGTTTGCTTTTGAGGGGGACACATTTTAGACATATTTTTCAACCTGTGCCTTTAACGCCCTAGCGAGGGGGCGTCACAACCCTAAAATTTTAAATGGAAAGTGGGGTCGAGTGATATATCATTTGAACGGGCACAAAATTATCTTTCTAATGATACCCTATTTATTGAAATTTATTCGAACAGTTAATGCGAAAACGGCTTTAAGAACATTTACCCGAAAATTTAGATATTAATGAAACATACAAATAAGTTTTGGTTATTAGGAATCAGAATAACTACAATCATTTCTAAATTACTTCATTTTACCGAAAGCAACATTTCAATGTAATTTTTTTTCATCACAAAAATCCCATTTATCGTTTGCGTTTTTTGTCGAAAAAACCGCAAATAAGTGTAGGAAAAGAAATCTTTATTTTCAAAATAATAGTTGTGCTAGACTAACTGCTCGCTTGTTTGGCGCTTTTGAAGTTATTTTAATTTCACTTACAAAATGGTTTATTCCATTCCAGAACGGGTTGAAATTGTTAAACTTTATTTTCAAAATAATAGTTGTGCTAGACTAACTGCTCGCTTGTTTAAGGACAGTCATCCCGATAAAAATGTTAATGATTGTATGTTGCCAAGTTAGTTAGAAAGTTTGTCGATACCGGATCTGTTTGTAATGTGAAACACCAGCCGCAGAACCCCATCAGAAATGAAGCTGTGGAAGTCGCTGTTTTGGGGCATGTTCAATTGGATCATACTCAAAGTACCCGTCAACTAGCTGAAGCCTCAGGAGTCTCCCGTTCATCCATAATACGGATTTTAAAAGCGTACAAATTTCATCCGTACAAAATTAAATTAGTATAGGAACTAAATGAGGATGATCCTGATCGAAGGCTGCAATTTTGTGAACAAATGAGCCAGCGTTTAATTGAAGATCCGCACTTATTGTTTAACATTTGTTTTACCGATGAGTGTACATTTTATTTGAATGGAGCTGTGAATAGGCATAATTGCCGTTACTGCGATGACAGTAACCCACATTTATTCCGTGAGGTTCATACCCAATACCCTCAAAAAATAAACGTCTGGCGTGGCATATTAGGAAGTCATATCATAGGACCACTTTTCATTCCTGGAAATTTAACTGGTGAAGTCTACCTAAACATGCTTGACGATGCAATTGATCCTTTCATAACACAGATAATAGAAGACGACCAAAATCATGATGCCGATCGGCTTCATTTCCAGCAAGATGGAGCACCTCCGCACTATGCTGCTCCTGTAAGAGAATTTTTAGATAACCGGTTCCCCGGACAGTGGATTGGAAGGAGAGGCCCAATTGAATGGCCTGCCAGGTCACCTGATTTATCGCCTTTGGACTTTTTTCTATGGGGACACTTGAAAAATAAATGTTTTGCTACGAAGCCCGAGTCCATAGAAGATCTTCGCCAACGGATTACAGCACAATGCAGAAGCATAACACCTGATATGCTACAAAATGTTAGAAATAGATTTGAACAAAATCTGTTTGATTCTTAATAACCAAATTACAAGTAACAAACATTGAAACGTAAGTCCTACTAATTGTAAATGTTTTGATTCTTAATAACCAAAACTTATTTGTATTTTTCATTAATACCAAAATTATCGGGTTAATGTTCTTAAAGCCGTTTTCGCATTAACTGTTTTGAGTAAATTTCAACAAATAGAGTATCATTAGAAAGATAATTTTGTGCCCGTTCAAATGATATATCACTCGACCCCACTTTCCATTTAAAATTTTAGGGTTGTGACACCCCCTCGCTAGGGCGTTAAAGGCACAGGTTGAAAAATATGTCTAAAATGTGTCCCCCTCAAAAGCAAACTCCACGTGTCCGAGCATTTTTGCTTTCAATTCTAAACAAAGGAGAAAAGCTAGGTGCATACTTTTCGTTGGACCACTCTGTATATATATATATATATATATATATATATATATATATATATATATATATATATATATATATATAATATATATATAATATATATATATATATATATATATATATATATATATATATTATGTTATTGCCGTTTTCGCAACTAACAATGGCATTAAGTAACGCTGGATAATTTTTTTTACGTTTTTTTATAATTTCATTTTTTAAACAAATAGACAATTTATATAAAAAAATTGTTTTTACCATTTTGTTGTCATAACAGAAAATTAAAAATTTTTTTTAAATAATTAGTTGAGATTTTTTTTTGATCATGATTGGCATTTCTCAATAGGGTAACAAAAAAAATATTTTTTTATCAATAATTTCATTGTTTATTGATTTAACAATTTGCTTTAAACAAATTCTGACTAACATTACAATTACAGAAACAGCCATATGTAACAAAATACTGAATTTTTTTTTTAAATATTTTTCAACACTTTTTAATATTACCCGATACCGAAGTTTGTTCCATATGGCTGTTTCTGTAATTTCAATTACTTTTAAAACAAAATAAATTTATTCAGAATTTATTTATGACAAATTGTTAAATCAATAAACAATGAAATTATTGATAATTTTTTTTTGTTGCCCTATTGAGAAATACCAATTATGATTTTTAAAGAAACAATAATTTCTTAACTAATTATTTAAACAATGTAAATATAAAAAAAACGATTATAAACAATACAAAAATGTTTGAAGATTTTTTTTAAATCATAATGTTAATATAACAAAATGGTAAAAATTTTTTTATATAGTATATTGTCAATTTTTTAAAAATTTAAAATTTCACCCAGCATTACTTAATGCCATGTTAGATGCGGCAATAACATAACATTTGTTTAAAAAAAATGTTTGACATAGTTTTTTGAATATTTCATTAATTTTTGACTATAAACAATTATAATAAACAAACTTTTATAAACTTTTATAAATATATATATATATATATATAAATTCATTTTTAGCCAAACTATCCATTTCTGAGGAATCTCCTGAAACAGGTCGATTTTTAATCACAATTTTCCACAATTATAAGGGAAAATTAAATATACAGAGTGATTCACGTTTGACTAATGACGTCCGCAACAATTTTCTCAAATGGTACACTATATATTATTAAATTTTTGAAATCTCTATAGAAAGCTGATTTCAAAAATATATCATACATAGGCTTTGTATACAGTGCGTCCGTTAAATTAAGTGGTCTCGTAAAGTAGTGGATAAATTCGTAAACAATTAAAGGAATAATTTTTTGAAAGAATGCTCAAAGCCGTCGAATTTTATTTTCATTTGGGCATTCTTTCAAATTCAATTAATACATACAGAATGATTCGTGTAGGAGAAATGACGTCATCGGTATTTTTTTAATGACAACTCCATTTTTCATTACGGAATTTGAAAAGGTGATTATGAGTATGGGTGAAATGAAAATAAAATAAGAAAAACTATTTTGAAATATGAAAATACTAAATTTAATGGCAATGATAGCTTCAAACAACGATCAAATTAAATGTTCAAATTGTGCACCGTTGCTATCTGACTATTTCCATAACTTGACCATAGCGACCAGAATTTTATTTTTATTGCTGAATAGTTTTTGTGGAGTTATTTCTTTAAAGAATAACATATCTTATCGTTTGTCGATACATTTTTGAGTAGTAACTTTGTCAATTCATGGAAAATGATTAAATTAAATGAACGAAAGAGAATTGAAATTATTTGCATGATAGGATTTGGAGACAGAATGCGCACCCAAAGAGATGTAGTTGAATTGTTCAATGCAACTCATCCTGATTGGCAACCTATTAACCAAAGCATGGTGAGCAAAGTTTAGTCAAAATACCGTGAATTTGGGCATGTCCGTGATCTTCCTAAATCTGGTCGACCCTCACCTCCAGAAGACGATCAGCTTAATGTTGTGTTGGCAGTGCATGAAAATCATCACACAACACTCAACCAATTGGCTTCTGATTTCAATATGGCAGCGTCTACATTCCACAAAATTCTGAGAAATGAAGACGACTTTGATCGGCGAAATCAATTCTGCGAACAATAATGATAATAATTTTGTGAAAAATATAATTTTTTTCTGATGAGGCTACGTTTGTTTGGAACGGCCACGTCAATAGGCAAAATTGCCGTTATTAGGCTACCAAAAATTCCCGATGGATGATGGAGTATCACACTCAAAACCCACAGAAAGGGAATGTATGGTGTGGCATAATCGACGGAAGACTTCTGGGTCCCTATTTCTTTGACGTGAACCTGACTGGTGCAATATATTTGGATTTTCTTCGATTCAATTGTAGATTTTTGTAACTAATCATATTAAGCAATTAAGTCTTCCCCAAGTAGTTTTGGTTTGAAAGCGGATTTATTGTTTCAAAAAGGCTGTTTAGTGACTAATGTTAAAAACATGAAGTATAAAAACAATTTTTTTTTAAACAATGAGTGTTTTGGAAGAGAGTTAAAAATAATAAAGAAAATATTCTTGTCAGAAGAAATTACTCCCAATAACGATATTTTTAATGAAAAATGCTGAGCTTCACTAAAGGGACCAATGATACCTTAAATTGTCGCATGTTTTGACCCACCTTGTATAATAGGCGGCTTCTTTTGTCTTAACGACCGACTGACTGACATGTCATTTGACTTCATTTAAACCAGCAATGCTATTATTTAGTTATAGTTAGATATAGATATAGATATTTAAATATTTCAAAAATACATTAAAATAAAAAAATATGCCATACTCGAGGAAGTATGTATTAATAGGGAATCGGATAATCATAATTTCATTTTCCTATGGTCGAAAAAAGGCATGTTTTCCAACAAAACACAACAGAGCTATAGAATATTTAAAAACCTATTTCGATCCCAGACCAGTGACGCTACTGGCTTTTATTCATTCAGACCTCTTCAAACACAAATATAACTCGTGATTTATTCGTTTTCTTGGCCTTCAACGTATGGACACACCTACAGGCATTATCTTTGGCTTGCGGTCCGTTTTGATTGGCTCAGGCGAATCAGGTACAGAACTAGACAGCTGTCACTCAAACCCACGTTGACTGTCGCCTCTTTTGAACTTCCGTTCAGCGACGGAGAATGTTTACGAGTAGTAAACATTATTTTTCGTTCCGTTACTTCGCATATACGCTCGTGTAAGCGAAGTGAGTTTTTGACTTGCTCCTTATAGAAACAGCTTCTGCAATTGAAAATGGTTGAACTATACTAATTATCTAAAAAGTAATACTTTTGGATAAGTGAACCTTACTGTGTTTTAGTAAAACATCCATTTTTATGATTTTCAAAAATTCCTTTCTCTGAAACTAGACATAGAAACTAATTTAAACTTGCACGTGTAACTTCTAGTGACTTGTACCAAAATATCCCAAAAAATTTTCAAAATTGGCTGAGAGCCATTTTCCCATGTATTTGGTGCGGTGTTCTTTCCAAAGTTAGCATTTTGGAGAGCGTGTACAAAAAAGATTTCGTTACGGCACTGTCTTGATAAAAATACACAACGAAATCATAGGTAGTGCTGAATTCGGTAATACAAAAAAACTCAGTATGATTGACAGTTTATCAAGATACTTACTTCATTAGCTTATCGCATCGAATGAACAGGTAAGTGGAATATGCTTTCAATTGCATCGTTTTTCACTATTTAACTAACATACAAAGTCCACTGCTAGGCTGGTAGGTATAATGGATGTTAGATACTAATACATTTTTATCCTAATTTTGAAATGCAGTAAACTATTGGGGAAACTAGTTCTGGAATACTGGGATATAGGTATATGTACCAGAAAAAAAAATGCATTACCAGTGGGAATGAAACCCATAGAATGGAAATTATGTTTTATTGGTATCATACCTCTCACTCCAACAGCAACTCTAAATTTTGCTAATATAGTGGAGTCGTAATATTAGATTTTAGCTTCAGAAAGTTAGGGGACTGCGGTAACATTAGTGATGATGTTAGGAACAACACATAAAAAGTTACTAATAAGGTGGTGCTTAATTTTTTATTTAACAAATAAGTTGCAAAATAACATTGTTTATGGAACATCTTTTGAAAAAAAAGTTGAGAGGTGTCAAAGGACACCCGGATGGAACGAAGTTCCTTTCGATTAATTAGTGAAGGAATTGTAATATTTTTTTTTTTAAGTTATAATAATATTTTTTTTATTATTAACAAATATAATGTAATATAAACTTAATCAGTAGGCTCAATTTTAGTACATACGCATTGATATTGTAATATTAAAATATAATTTGCTTTTAAATTTATTAAAGTTATGACGCGTACACTTGCTAAACACACAATAATGGAGAGATTATAACGCGTATGACTTGGTTAACACAATAGTAAAGAGAGGTTATAATGCGTACTTGCTAAAAATACATAAGCATTTATTATTGTCTGTATAAAATCTCTACTTACCTAACTCCATCAGCAATATCCGGAACTTGTGCAGAAACACTGTCAGGATTCATTATTGTTATTATTTTTTATTATTTATTATGTACAAAAAACCTGTATACACTCAACAAAAATAATCGTCGCGACACCACACTGTTCAATGCGAAATAGAAAGACGAAACGAAAATAACTGGCTTGCTTTCTATGAGAGAGAGAGAGAGAGACAGACAGAGAAACACGCGCACGCCGCACGGCTTACAACTATAGCAAAAAGTGTCGTTACATACAACTTTTGGTCTTAATTTATTCCGTCTAGCCCCCTTTCGCAACGCGCGATAAGGAACTTCGTTCCAATATAATTTTTTTGAAAAACTTTTAGTCATTCGAAAGAATGGAAGATTTTACATAAAAAAGTGAAATCAGTTTTTCTTTAAAATAAAAACTGAAAGCTGCAGATTTTTTTTCTAACGTACGAAAATGTGAGGCGGCGACACTGAAGTGCATCGCTCGAGGAGCACGTGCCACGAGCGCGCTTCACTTAATTTGTTATTACTTTTGATCTAATTGATCAAATTGAGCTAACAAAAATTTAAATGAAAGACGAAAAAAGTAGCTAACGAGATGTCATATTTTCAAACGTGAAAAATAATATGAATGAAAATAGTACATATATAAACTTACGTCAAAGTATAATTTTCTATAAAATCACAAAATGACACTTGGGATGGTTTGAAAATGCAAGAAAATCTTAAAATTTTATTTCAAAAAATAGATTGGTCAAAATATTGAATAATTTCAAAAAATGACAAATTTTAATTCTCAAGCCATGCTTTATAAACCAAACACTCTAAACTTCGTAAATTAAAAATTGTCAATAGCAGTCTTTGAAGCTTATAATCAGTACTTCAAGAAGGTCTGATTGGTTTTATTAAAAAAATTGAATTAATAATAAAATTTCACCAAATACCAAAAAATAAACAAATTTTGCTGCAAAATCCGTGAAATTTGTTGTTAACTAAACTTTGATAACGTTTATACAAAAAAAAATAAGCTCACCTAACCAACATATATTTATATAACGACCTCAAACAAAATATATGCGGCGTTTTTTCTTTGTTGACGCAATGTCCATTTTCATAAATGAGTTAAAACTCTTATTTAAAATAAAAATATAAGTTTATCTTTTGATGTACTTTATTTTGGATCGAAAATATCATATTTGAATGTTAGAGAGAGATAGAACACGAGAGAACAGTCGATCGCTAAGTTTAGTGCTCACCTGACTCTCCACGTATACTAGTGAAGTAATATTAAATTTTAGCTTCAGAAAGTTGGGGGATGGCGGTAAATTTTACCTGTACATTAGTGATGATATTGGGACCGACATTTAACCAACCGTAAAGTGTGTGCTTAGTTAATTATTTAACGAATAAGTTGCCAAATTACATTGTATATTGAATATTTAAAAAAAAAATAACTAATGGTGCCACTTGCAAAAATGGAAAATTCTACCTCAAAAAGGTATATAATTTTCCTTTAAAATAAAAACTGTAAGCTGCAGAATGTTTTTGCTAACATGCGGAAATGTGAGGCGGCGACTCTGAAGTGCAGAGCTGGAGGAGCACGCAGCCACAAGCGCTTTACACTAAATTTGTTATAAAACTTTTTATCTATAAAAGGCAGCTAAGGAGAAGTCATGTTTTCAAACGTGAAAAAAAAAATATGTATAGGAATAGTACGTATATGAAATCACGTCAAAGTAGAATTCTGTCTAAAATCAATTGAAGATCTGCCATTTTTTTTATTTTCAAAATAACATCTGAAATGTTTACAGATCACTCTTAAAATGGCAAATAAAAGAGTGCAATTTAAAAAAAATCTTAAAATTTCATTTCGAAAAATACAGAGCTCAAAATATTGAATAAAATACTGGTGCAGACTAATCTAGGATTGAGTGAGTCAATAGACAAACGACGGGCTCTTGGGATCTTGAAGAAGAATACAGTTCCTTCCCAAAATATTCCTGTATCGTGTGTGACCAAGAAAAAATGTGGAAAAGAGAACCTTTAAAGAGAGTTAAGAAGAAAAAAAAAGAGGTGAAAAAAGATATTATACAACATACCGAAGATTATTCATACAGTATGGAAAAAGAGTGACTATATATGTATATCTAGGTGATAAGGACACATTTTCACACCATCATGTTTGTTTTAGATGAAATTAAAAAAACTGTTTTTGTTAGTTTTATTTTCCATTCGAACATTCACAAATAATTTGTAACATTTCTTCAAAATAATTCCCAATGACTTCGCTAAGCTGTCCAGAAACTTCTAAAAATATATTTTTTTGCAAGCAAATTAGAACATACTTTGTCTCCTTCAAAGTGAGTTTTCGCAAATGATATTGTCTTAAGATTGAAATACACCACTTCACTAGAGTCTTGAATAACACTACACAAAAAAACTGGAAAGTAATACTAAATGGAAATATAAAAAAAAAACTCCAAACATAAGTCTATAACCTCTGAAGGTACCTATGTATAGCGCAAATAAATATTTGTTCACGGATAGTAGATGTACGAATAGACAATAGTTAATGGATGACCATGAACAAAATCTATTATTCGCAAGTGCGGCGTTTATTATCTCATGTGGTTTACGGAAAAATAATAAAAGACGCAAACATCTTTATTCAGAAGTAGAGAAATATACAGTGGAAGTAGTTTATTGAAAGAAATAGAAAAGAGTTATGGCATGTTTAAAAAAATTTGTCGTATGTCTGTCGAAGATTTTTTCATTATTCCATTCCATCTTCAAAAACTCTAAAAAAAATCAGATCAACAATTATTTGAAATTAACCAATAATTTTAGAATTTTTAATAGAATAATCACATAGGTCTTTACCTTTCGTGGCAAACTACGCGTTTTGTTTGAACTAAAAGAACATTCCGCCGAACAAATATCTCTTCCCCACCAAAACAGGATGAACAAAATTTCTCTTTGATGTACCGACGCCTACTCGAACATGTGTGAACAAGAACGAACAAACGTTTGTTCGCTGTTTTCACCGTCCACACTAAACGAAAACGTTTGTTCGCTGAAGTTTGTTCTTGTTGTTTTTTCGGTGTGTACATACCTTGAGAAAACAGACAAACAATGTACGTATGTCTGGTTTGAATTTTCGCTACTATGGCGCTGGCATCTAATTTTGAATTCCCAATCGTGTAATCTAAATGGAACTTGACACATTCTGAGTGAAACTTTTCCATTAATTTATTCTGTTAAATTAGTGATTGAAAAATAAAAATTGAGGTTTTTTATAACTTTAAAGGCCTTTATATTCCTTAGGGTACTGAAATTGAGATTTCATGTCATGAAACAGATTCGATGTGAAATATCCCGACAAACATGAATGAGCGGTAAATAGACGGGCCCGTTGCTGTTAACTGCGGTAAGTTGTCGGCAGCGGCACACCGATGTCGGTAAATAATTGGAATGATATCAGTTTTGCCGCTTTGGCTGAACATACGCATATTATTATTATGGATGTTTTGAATTTAGCCAGAAATTACCCGTTAAAGATTTGCGATAATCGCGCCGATGTCGTTTTGACACAGTATGTGGCATTACGCGCCGCACCGCTGCGACCTCTGTAATGAAACTGCAACATTGGCATTACTGAATATCACGTTCGTAGTTGGCCATACTGCTGATTTCGTGTAGGATGTCAAATCGGGTATTTTCTATTTTGTCTGGTCACTGGTCATTGTGATATATGGAATATGGTCATGAAAAATAATCACAGTGGCGAAAAATTTTTCAGATTTGTGTGTTGTCATTCTATCTATTTGGTGAAATATTTTTCCAGGCCAGTTTAAAATGGAATATCTGGGAAATATGGATGAGTATCTTGGAAACCATTTTAGATACAATAAAAATGGTTGAAATTCAGAAAAAGTTGTCTGTTTAGGTAAATAGAAACAATCTGGCTCTACAGTTTCAGAAATCCTCTACAATTAGTGGCTTCAGAGAGTAAAACAGTGAATTGTATATATCTAGTCCATGAATCAGTCGATTCTGAATGTTTGGTGAATTTATTGTGTACAATAATGACCTATCTTCATTGAAGTTTCACTGTTTTAGAAGATATAATGCTAGATTGTTCTTAGGCGCTTATATGGGCCATTTTGTTTTCATTGAAACCGTCTTTATGCTCATTGCCTTCCAAGATACCCTATACTTCCATGTACTGCATTTTGAATTGGACGCCCCTGTATATTTGCATAGATCATTTTGATGGAATCCCAACAATGGAATGACGCGGTTGATTAGTAGGATACCCGCAATCGCACCATAATCTGTACCATGAAATATCAGTTCATCTTAACTCTGTCTATCCGCTGAAGTCCCGCTATGTAATAAAGCGGGTGGTAGTCTGGAGGCCTACTGATGGCCGTCGCGACACGGGCTAGCCGGGCCGACGACGTATCATGATTATGGCCCGCTTATGTTGTCTGTCGGCTATTTTAAAGTGCCCCTAGAGGCCAACGCGTAACATGTTTGCTGGGATACTAACCAACAATTTTGAAGATAATTCCAATATGATTAGATATTTCCTTATATATAATTTCAATTGTATCTCTAGAAGGTGGTTTTAGTTGAAATTATATTTATAAAAGTATTCATTTTCACAGTGATTTCTCAGTTTTATCACAAATCGAATTCTTCTATTTGAGGAGTCAAAATATATTTCTGGTCACATAAGTCTGTTGGAAAACATGAGAAGTTGTTTTTTATTTTCCAACTCCTCAACTCCCCATAATTCCTAATGGAAAAATGATAGAGAAAACAGGTCTTTTTTTTCAAGAATTTTCAATGATACAATTTGACCATGTCTTTACAGATTCGGACACCCTATCAACAAATACACATTGTATTCTTTTGAGGTTATATTATGTTTCTGGACTATGCTAATACATTTAATGAATGTATACTTACTTTATTTACTTATTCAGTGATATCAAGAATGTCTATTATATAATGTTCACTACACTTCAAACACTCATCACGTTTTTCTCAGTTAAAAATAAAAAAAAACAACCAACGCCGTCAACTCCAAAACAACGCAGAAAGAGAAAGGTAGGATGAGAATGCACTTTGAATACTGAATGCAGTTGTTCCATCCATGTGCCATACAGTATACAGTCCAGTCACAGTATACTAGAAATACAGTAGTCCGACTAAGTTTCGTTTTTTATAACCCAACAAATATTAACATTTTCTACCTATCTTTTTCAAACACAAAATCAGGCACAACTGTAGACATTTCACTATATCGCATACACACAAAATTATACAAATAAACCACCATCTATTAAAAACGAAGAAAATAATATGTGAGAAAGACGTAATATAACAGAATCAAAAGGTTGGGTTAATGTTATGATGATGTGCTGTGCTGTGGTTATGTTTTTAACGTTGCAATGTTTCCAATGTGAATTGTTAAATTATCCATAATCCGAGAATTGACAAAAAAATTATTACTTTTTGATGAAATACATAGAATATACATAAAAATTGACCCCTCATCGATACATATTCCTGAATTCAGAATTTGATGAAATAAGAGACTACTTTTATAAGATTTTTTACGAGTACTATTATATTATACTACAGTAGATTGGGTGAAACCTCTGAAATGCGACAACTATATGGAAGGAGTGTCTGCCTTTCTTGAACTCGTCGTTTGCGCAGATCTAACACTCGCAACTCCTAGGTCTGCGTATTGAAAATTCCAACTAAAATTTGCCTGAAGTTGGAATACTGCCTCCTGCCTCTAGTATACTGTGGTGCAGTGTTGTCCTGCAAGGTAACAAATTAAAATAACGGGAATATTAAAATGAAAGCAGAAAATTAGTGGATAGGTCATTTGGCCATTGGTTTTTATTATATCATAATTAGTTTCATTGCTTGTGAAAATATAAGAATGTTGTTTCTCTACTGTAAAATAGGAGGTATTGGTATAAAAGAAGGAATACAAAATGAAATAAATAGTTGAAAGTAAGGGGTCGAAAAAATATTAATATTCTAAGATTTAATTCACATGAAATTTTTAACTTTTTGTTGTGTGAAATGATCAAGTTATTAAATAAAATTGTCGAGAACCATTATGAAAGTGGACAATAAATGTATATTCAATATCAGCGATGAACCTCTCAAGGCGAACTATGTTATGTCTAGAAAGAACATCCACACGTTATAATTTTTTTGACTTCGCCAATATCTCTCAGTAGACATTCAAATAAATGCCACAAAAGAACAAATACAATACTTCCAACATCCTTTAAAGTCCCCTTTGGGAAGTGCATATTGCATCTCAAAAAAAACATCCTCATGCCAACATTTTCAAAACATCCCAAAACCCCCCAGGGATGTTTGTGCTCGCTGGGAATACGGGTGGCATTTCTGTTCTGTTAATTTGGAACACTAATACAAAAAAATGTTGTATGCAACAAGTACATCATCATCATATTTCTCCTACCCACTTTGCGCACTTGTTACATAAACTACTATTTCCGGCGACTTCGTATCAACGAGTCTGTTTAATGTACACGAAATCGATCGTTAATGACTTCAATTTATCTTTTAATGCTTACTTGTGATATATGCAACTAAACATACACCGAAATCAACCATTATTATCCTCTAAATGGTCGATTTGGTCCATTAATGTATAATTGTGGTATAGGCAACTAAACATACACGAATTCGAATGTTATTCAAATGTCAAATCATATTACCTTCGCGCTGTCAAATGTATGTATTTTAAAATCCAAACATTGTAAGTTTTCTCCTAGTTGAAAGAAATTGATATCGAAAAATTCACGTTGACCCCAGGAACGAGGTCAACGGAACTTTTTTGTAATCAACTCGTATATTAAAATGGCGATTAATGATCTCGAACATTAACGCGCTCGCTTCGCTCTAGCGTTAAAATATCTCGATCATTATTCGCCACCATTAATAGGTACACCAGTTGATCAAATAACTATTGTCAGTCAGGTCCATAGATTATTCACAGATAGGAAGCTACCTATTTCCTTTGATGTTCGGTTTGCCGCTTCATTGACCTGGGACAATTAAATTGGAATAGGCACAGTTGACAGTTCTACATTGCTTTATTTGAAATTTGGGAAATACTGCCAACATAAGTGGTTAGTTTGAAAAAACAATGTAAAATTAATAATTGATTGATAAGTCGCTTTCGAAATCATATGTAGTGTTGAATGCTTGTGTTTCAAGTTGTGTTATGTAGAATAATATCATTTATTTCTTCGAATTTCTTGGCTAGTTTTGGGATTTTGTGAAGTTGGCAATTCTGGGCCATAACAAACGTCATTATTCAAAATGGAGGAATTGCCGTAATCCCTTCAGTTTTAAATTTAAAATAACTTTGATATAGGTCAAGAAGGGTGTCATTTTTCTGACAGTTCTCCCGGGGCATTTAAATTGAAATATGATTCCATCTCTTTCTAATTTTGTTCGTCTTGTCTAGCCTTCTCCTCTATGTGTTTCTACTCTGTGGTCATACTCTAAGAGAAAGCAGAGTTGGACAAATTAACTTGAACAAGTTTGTGAACGACAGTCATTGTATATTGGGAATTCAAAATTAGAAGCCAGTGCCAAAGTGGTGAAAATGCAAACCAGACATAAGTTGATTTCTTAGAGGTTATGCACTTGTTTTGAGTTTTTCTTAAAATATTTCCATTTTGTATTCGTATCCAGTTTTTTTCGTGTAGTGTTATTCATTTCAAGACTCTAGTGAAGTGGTGTATTTAAATCTTAGGACAATATCATTTGCAAAAACTCACTTCGAAAAAGACAAAATAAATTCTAATTTGCTAAAAAAAATCCGGAAGTTTCTGGACAGCTTAGTAAAGTCATCTGGGGTAATTATTATGAATTATTTTGGAAAAATGTTATGCACTATTTGTGAATGTTCGAATTGAAATAAAACAAAACAATTTTCTTTTTTATTTCATCTAAAACAAACAAGATGGTGTGAAAATGTGCCCTTATCACCTAGATATACATATATAGTCACTCTTTCTCCATACTGTATGAATAATCTTCGGTATGTTGGATAATATATCTTTTTTCTCTTCTTAAAACTCTTTTCTTTCTTCGCAACTCTCTTCGAAGGTTCTCATCTTCACTTCATTTTGCTACAGAAGATACACTAAGATTTTGAGAAGGAACTGTATTCTTCAAGAGCCCGTCGTTTGTCTCTAGTCTCATTCAATTCTAGATTAGTCTACATCTGAACGTTACGTGCATTTTCTAACGGAAAATGATGGAAACTTATTCCAGTACAACGGAATCGCTTTGCCCAAGAGTCACATATTGAGGTACACAACAATAATGATTTGAACTTGAATCACTAATTTTTTTACTCGAGGACGTACAATAGTCCACGGAACATTCACCAGGTAAACCAGAATTTCATTAAATGTCAACAATCACAAGATTCGACAAGTTTTAAGTATATCAAGAGCCAAAATCATATAAATAATTTAATAGAATGGGATAGCGACCGTTGAATTAATTTGAGCTGTTAACCCAAGTAGCACACAGAGGTCTTAATTCGGTTGTACAGACGTCTACTAGACCTTTCGCAAAAGTCCATGACTATGTCTTGTAATATGCTGAGACGTCGCTATGTATGCCAATACGACAAAAAGGCACACTCTTGCGACGTCACATCGACGTTATAAAGTAGTGGTAATGACTTGCCAATATAGACTTATATAAGCCAGTCGAAAAGGGTCGTTCTGTGGTCATAAGCTGGATTTATAGTTAGACGGACTGTAAACGTAGACGCACTGTATACGTAACAAACGGACTGTAAAATATTATTGAATTTATAAATCGACGGAACGGAATTTTTGCGCATGGGTAGAAGTGATAGTGATATTCAACATAACCTACACATTATACGAATCCTAAACAGTTTGTGTTGGTTTGGTTTGTATTATATTCTAAATATTTATCTATGCTTCGTTTTCTGTGTCACAATGGATTATGAAATACATGAAGGTATGCTTCTTGGTGCCGTAGGACTGTTGTTGTGTGCAGTAGCATTGGAAAAGTGTCGACAAACTCGAGGAACAATAATTATGCGACCAAGATGTTATAAAACAAGACCCATAAACCGTAATAGAAAAGTAGCGAATGCCTACAATAATTTTTTAAAGATGAAGACTGCTGATCCAGATCAATTTTTTAAGTATACGTGAATGACAGTTCCAATATTTAATGAATAATTACGTCTTGTAAAAAACATCACACATAATTCTTTAGTTTGATTGGCCGGACGCAAAAACGTAGTGTAAAAGATGGAAGTTGGCCAACTCTTCCGTTCCAATCCGTTTCACTTACGTTACGTCATGCGTTTACGTTCATTTATAAACAAGAGTACATAAATTATATAGTTGCTCTTTTCGCAGTGCGTCTACATTTACAGTCCGTCTAACTATAAATCCAGCTTTAGTGTAGTCATTATATCATTATGCATGAAGGTCATAATCTTTCTAATATAGTATTACAATATGTATACCATATCAAAATATTTTATATAATATCAATATAATATATAAGTCAGCCTTCCTTTACATGTTCATGATACTCATCTGTGACCATGATAGTTATCGAGATAAAAATGATTTTCATTTATGTGTCTTTAAGAATTGTTCTGAAATTCTAGTGACCAAGCAAATCCATTTTTACGATCAAAATCCAATTCTACTCACTTAAAATTCATGCGCCTCGAAAATGAAGAGAGATAAATATTTATTTTCATTTCAGAAAAAATATATTTCATCAATTTTTCTCATTAATCGTTGAAATATGTAGACCATATTACGAAATATACTTGATTAGCACATCTCCAATGATTTTTAAATTGATATAACACCCAGAGTCCCATATTTTTTATTTCAAATATTTTTGTTTCAATATGGCTACCAGAATGATGTTATCAATCAATCGAAAAACATGGATGTCGTCCTTCTAGTCTCGAAAAGTTGTAATTACTCCGGTATGTATTATCATAGAATAGTTTACGAGTGTCTCAAAGACATCGCATAAAAAAGTTGTAATGTAGTCGCTATGACCACAAGTAGCAAGTTTTTGTTGTACTAACGTCGTAACGCTATCAAAACAGAAGAAGATATACACTGAGTGCATAAGCATTCCGCTAGTTCCGCCTGATGGAAAACGCTAAAAATAACTGACATTTACAATATAGGTTATGTTGATGTTGAATATTTAAATATTTTTTACTTTACTGACTGATTAATTATTTCAGATGTTAATTTTGGGGTAGACACTCATCCTTCCTCTTTATATTTTTCTATACGCTCCAGTTCTCTTGTAAGGCAGATTGGATTTTTGTTTTGGCATTTTAATCATTCATACGGAACTGAATATTCTACATACATAACACAATATACCTACCAACAAAAATAACATAACCAACAAAAATAATCTAATCATAGATGCATAATGTAATCATTACGAGCGAAGTTCATCAGTTGATAAAACTACATTACATGAGTACAATATGTAGTCGTAGAAACGTTTCAAAAATCTATTCATTAGAACCACATATGTTCATTGTCATAATAACCTCACAGCAACTGCTCTTAAGTTCTACTTAACGACACATACAATTTATTTACATACAAACCACAGTACAACTTCATCTCGAAAATTCTTTATTGTACTCTCGTTTATATCTACTACACGACGTCATAGCAACGCCTGAAGGTTATAAAACGCACAAATACTTGTTCTTTAAGACGGTATAAGAAGTCATTATGTTAATTTCATGACTCTGTGCTACTTGGGAAAATTGGCAGGAGTTCGGTCAGGGTTTTGAAGAAATCGAAAGATTTGAAATGGTTCATCTTCAGGACTCTGAAGTAAAAATGAACACAAAACATATTAACAAAATCATACATGTTAAAATTGAGTCATCAAAAGGTTTCAGAACAAATATAAAATCTGGAAGGTAAAGCTAAAGAAGCAGGACGACATGATGAGTACAAATGTTAGGTTGAATAGGGAACATAAACACGTCAACATCATTGTGTTCATATCTCGTTGATGTGTTTATGTTCCCTCATTTCAACTTAACGTTTTTGTACCTGCATTACATTGCTCCATCCTGGCTTCTTTAGCTTTTACCCTTGTCCTACGATTTATATTTATTCTGAAACCTATTGATGACTCAATTTCAACATGTATGATTTTGTTAATATGTTTTGTGTTTATTTTTACTTCAGAGTCCTGAAGATGAAGCAATAAAAGTTTCAAAACATCGACTATTTTTAAATCTTTGGTTTTCTTCAAAACACTGACCGAATTCCTGCCAATTTTAACAGCTCAAATAAACATTGATGTTTCGAAAAGTAAACAATGTACTCATGTATAGTTTCAAAAATCGACACCAGACAGAGTATCTGTTATTTTGAATTCGTTAATTTATGAACGCAATGGAGTACGCTAACTTTACTCGGAGCAGGTTTATGAACACATCCCAAGGTGTGTGGATCGCTGTGACAAGTGACAAATGAACTGGAATGACAGGTGACAGGTGTCAGTTAAGGTTCATAGCTGAAAGCGTTTGCTTCCAAATTTTCGTGGAACTTATCAAAAAAATCAATCATTATCTCGGAGAGCATATTTTGTATGTTGATCGCTTAATGTAAAGTCTTATCATAACATAAACCAATCGACCTACGTTAAATGCTGAGTTAATATATATTTAAGGTTAGAATCTTTCAAATTATACACGTTTTATAGGGAGCGAATTCCTAACGAAAATATATTGAACACGTCAGTAGTTAGATCATTGTTTTTCAATAGTCATTGGGCACTGTGTTGAAATTTCTTATCGGGACGAGGTGAGAAATCGAATTGATTCCTTCTGAAAGGTTTTAATATACATTGAGAAATAAATTTTCAGATATCTTTGAGTGGTATCCAACTTATTATCCTTAAAATCGAAATAGAATACACGAGATCATTTATTTTCAATACATTATTTTATGTATTCATTTTTTCAGATCCCAATTTTGCTTTGTTTCCAAAGAGTGATAGTTGGGCACCATGGACGATGCTCACACTAAAACTGTAGGGGAAGTCTTGAAATATTTTGATGTTCTTCCGGAACGAGGGCTCACCCCTGATGAGGTCAAACGAAATCAAGCAAAATTTGGTCCTAATGGTAAGTCCACTGTTGAATAATTGTTATTTTGAATGAATTATTCATCTTTATGGTGGATTTATAAACTTAACTAATCTAAGATTACGAATTAACAATTAGAAATTAACTACTATAAGAATTGAGGAGGCATGGCTTATCTTAAAATTATGAATTAGATTTTTTAGTGTTTTGTGCTGACATTCAGGACCAAAAAAGTGTTCTGTCTAACGTCTCGGTTAAACCATTTGCTTCGTAGAACTCAAACTTCCTATTTTCGCGGTCTTTGATTTGGTAATGTCAATGTGAGAAAATAATATACTTTGTGCTCATGCGCGTTCAATTCATAATTGTTAATTTTTAGTTGAAAAGATGAAAGATGGCCATCTTCTTAGTTTTTAATTATTAATTTAAATGACAGATGAAAGATTATAAACCCCAGATGGGATTTTCCTGTATCCATCTTTCTTAATTCTCAGTTGTTAATTCAATTCTTAGTTTAGTTTATCAATCCACCTTTATTGATTGTTACTCTACGCTTAGTTGTCATGTCAAAAAAATATCTCAAAACTTTATTTTTCCATTCAATTCAAGGGTTGCGATTGAAGTATTAAATATGAAAATATCTCTCAAATGCAAATAGGAAAATAATTATTATATAATTTTTTTGAGAAGCTATGTTTTATTTATATTTCTTGGCTGATTACCTTCCTGAACAATTTAATTTTTTTTTTCAATTGTGTACTCAAGTAGTAGGGGCTCCAAATAATTGAGCAGTATTCTAGCTTGGATCTGACATGAGAAGTACAATATTTTCAGAGCATTAACATTCGTAAAATTTTGGCAGTTTCTTATGATAAATCCTAACATTCTATTTGCTTCAGAAGCTTTTTATTATTTATGTGAGCAGCAAAAGTCATTTTGGAGTCAAAGGATACACCTAAATCTTTGGTCTCATCGCAATGAGTCAGTAAACTGCCTCGGATATTGTATGCATGTTCAATATAAAATGTTTTCTAGTATATGACATAGCTTTACATTTACCGATATTCAGATGTAGGTTATTAGTTTCGCACCAAGCCTGCAATTATCTATGTTATCCTGAAGTTTTATGCAATCATCCACATTTTGGATAGAATTCAGTATTTTCAGATCATCAGCAAAAAAAGCTTCATAGAATTTGTTTGTGTGCTTAAATCATTGATAAATATTAGGAACAACAATGGTCCCAAGATCGATCCTTGGGGTACACCAGACGTAGCGATTACGTGTTTGACTTCTAACCATTGTAATGAACTATTTGGTTTCGGTTAAAAAGCTATGATTTAAAAAAATTATTAGTTTTCGATTAAGGTCAATAACATCCAGTTTAGAAAGTAAAATGCTATTATCGATTTTGTCGAAGGGCTTTGAAAAATCCGTGTATATCACATCCACCTGTCCCTGTTTATCTGAAGCTGAGCACACATAGTGGGAAAATGCTAGATTTGTTGCAGTGCAGCGGTGGTTCATGAAGCCACGTTGATATTCACTAATTTGATTGTGATTTTACAAGTATAGTATTTCTAATCCCAATTGGGTCGACATAAAAAGTTTCAAGAAGGAATTTTCTTCCATACGACAGAACTTTTTTATGATTCTACCAGGAATGCTTTGAAAGTAAAAACACTGGTAGTATATAAATTTCCCATTTGCCGGGCAGTGCATATGAACACTCCTCGAGTTCTCTTATTTTTATTGCCGTTCCAATTGGGATTAGAATAACTATACATGTGTCTATACAAAATAATTTCATACGCCTTTGCAAAGTTTGAGATTATCGAAATTGGTCTATAATTTGTTAAGGTAGGAACATCCCCGCTCTTCAAAATATGGCAAATTTTAGCAAGTTCCCAAACATCGGGAAACGTTGCTGTATTTAACGCCAGGTTAAAGATGAAACAGAGTGGAGCGGCTAAAACTGAGCTACAGTCTTTCACTATGAAGAATGGTATAGAGTCGAAACCAGAAGTCATTGTATTCTTGAGTTTCATTATTGCTTCTCTCACTTCATCCTCAGAAATGTTTTTGATGTTGATAGTTTCCCTATTATTCACCGATCCTGAACGATCGTTGGGAATTGAGAAAATACACGCTGCTAAAAAACTTAGCAAATGCATTTACTATATCTTGGGGGCTCTCTAGTTCTTGATTATCGTAATTCATTTGACCAGGAATTCTTGACTTTTTTTGTTAATGAATGTAATTCCAGAAAATTTTTGGATCATTGTGAATTGATGATTGTACATTTATTAGGTACATTCCATAGGATTGCTCTATTTGAGTTTTTAAGATAGAACACAAGCTTCTGTAGCGATTTAAATAGAATATTGATTCAGTTTTTTTATATTTTTTAAAGGTATTTGATTTTTCACGAATATTTTCGATAATTTCGGCAGAGTACCATATCGGGTATTTGTGGTTCAATTTTTTGTATAATGGTATGTGTATATCAAAAATGGAATATATTGTTTCATATAATTTACCAACTGCGAGGTTAGTCGTGTAATTATTAAAAAATGACCAGTCACTCTTGAAAAGCCAAGTAAAATGACGGAATTCATTGTACTTCACTTTTCAAGAATGACGGATAGGAAGAAGAGTTGGGGCCGGAGTACATGGAGTACAACCAGAATTTAACCTTGGTTTAAACCAGGGACAGTGCGCCACAATATTCCAGGCAGAAGTCCATGCAATCAAACTCTGCCTGCAAGAAATTCTGAACAGAAAAAGTTGAAATCAATTGATCAAAATCATGTCGGACAGCCAAGCAGCACTGAAAGCTTGGCTTCAAGTCTGATAGAATCCAGATTAGTATGGAACTGCGTGAAATCCCTTCAAAGCGTAGGCAGGGACAACAGAATAACTCTGCTATGGGTCTCTGGACATAAAGGCTTTGAAGGAAATGAGAAAGCCGATCTTCTGGCAAAAGAAGGCACTATGAAGGAGTTCATAGGACCAGAGCCCTTCTTCGGAGTATCAAAGAGCCAAAGAAGTGTTTTCAGACTGGACCAAGCGGAAAAAACGCGAGAACTGGTATGAAACAGTGGGCAAAGTCCACTCGAAGGCATTTATACCAAATCCTTCGAAAAGAAGACCAGCAGCACTATTAGAACTGAATAGGAAAAACCTGAGGATTATAATGGGGCTACAGGTCACTGTAGACTGCGAAACCATCTTCAAAGAATCGGGCTTGCGGAGAGTGCAGAGTGTCGCTTTTGTCAAGACGAGGAAGAAATAGCAGAGCACATCTTGTGCAGATGCAAGGGTCTGGAACGAACAAGATTCTACTGTATGGATTACGGGCAGCTAGAGAACAAAAATCTGGAAAAGGTATCACCGAGCGTCATCATAGATTTCGTTAGAAGTGCGGGACTTGAAGGTGAACTCTAATTTAATTAGGATCGAGTCACAATAGATCTGAGAAGGTTGCAGTGGAAGGGGCGGTTATCGCCCCACTCGAAAAGAACCTAACCAAACAATGACGGATAATCAGCTTTCTTGAAATTATATGTTTTTTGGAAGTTTTCTATCTTGAATGTTTTAAATTTTGAGGATATATCAATGTTGATCATTAAAGCTGGATGGTGAGGGTCTTCAGTTAGTAGTGGGGCATTATGTGTAGAGTCTCACACTTTCATTTGCAAATACCAGATCTAGTAAACGGTTAGAGGAGTTGCGTATATTATTGAACTGATAAAAGTCAAAAAAGTTGAAAAAATTATTTGCCAGTGATGTTTTGTTATCATTATTAGAGTTGTTTATAAAGTGTGGTATATTTAAATCGCCTAAAACTACAATGTTTTCGTTGCATATCTCTGAAAATCGCTTGGGGCTAGATATGGTGAGTAAGGAGGATGGACAAGAAGTTCAAATCGTAATTCGTGCATTTTTGCCATTGCAACCACTGTGTTGTGAGATGGCGCATTGTCTTGGGGAAATAATATGTCGACACGTCAATTTTTACCGCAACAATTTAATGATTTTGTTTCAGTTGTGTTGGTCACAGGCTACTCGATGATTTTCAATCTTATTTTAATCTCAATAAGATTCTTCATTTAACGAAAGTTCTAACGTTATATTATCAGTTTTTCATCGAAAGTTTTCTTACAACCTAATAGTGTGCGGTATCAAATTAATCGTAATAAAATGCTCTTTTTTCTAACCCGACAAGCCACCATTTTTACAAACATTTTAGGACTGAAATTAGTTATTTGAACGTATCCATAGCCCTCTGGAATAAACATTTATTTTGAAAAAAAATTAAATGATTACAAACGGTAACAAATGATACATGGTTGTATTCTAAATGTCATATGGAGACAAACAAACTGACAATATGCCAGGTGTCCCATTTAAAAATAAAAAATGTATGTCACTTCCGGTGAATCCCGAATTTGCATGAAGTTGAGTTACTTGTAAAAAAATGCAGTTTTATGCATTGAACAGTGCTCCAAATTTCATTCCATTATCTCCGAAAACAAAAAAGTTATAGGGGCGAGCCACCTTCCGTGGACACCCGGTATAAATGTAGAAATACATCGATTAAACCTATGATTAAACACTAAAGTATGTAACTATTAACTAATGATAAGAAAAACATGATTACAAAATAAAAGTAGACCTAATTTCATTCTCTAATATGTATCGGTGTCTGAATTTGTTACAAGATTCACTATATTTAATATTCTTGGGTAGGTTATTGAACTCTATCATGCCTTTAAAAAACAAAGAATTTCTTGTATTCGATAATTTTACTCTTGGTACATAGATGTTGTTCACAACGTCTGAGTCTTCTTTGATTTGCATAGGCGTATTGCCGTTCAAAAACAAATATTTAATGACAGCTTGTTACTCGATTTTTTCCTTTTTCACAAAAACACTCATATTGAATTTTGGTGAGTAGTTTTCAAAAGATGCGCAAATACATTCATAGCTATTGTTGACAAGTGCTGCCATCTTCATGTTCAGGTCGGAAAGTTTTCAGGCTACTCTACTCAATTGGAGTAAAAGTGAACTGGAAACATATTTCAAAATTTCACTTCAAATCTGTATCTTTTCAAATCTATTCTCTGTGAAACTGAGTTTGGTAGGTTCGCATGGTTACCATGCTCCCCACACAAAATGTTCTTATTTCTCCCAATACACAATATGTGATATATTTTCATTAGTTTTGAAAGCTCTATCCGTTTCCTTTAATAGAAATATTGGAATTCCCCAAATAATTCTATTTCCATAAATAGTTTAAAAATATTTCTGACAAAAATTTGTGGAAGAAAAAGTCATATTTCCATGCATATATCTTTTCCAGGCAACAAAAATATCCTTTAATTTTTTTACAATATGAAATATTTCATTACAGTTATTTTGCACTAAAAAATGAATTAACACTTTTTTTTAATAGTAATAAGTTTTATTTTTACCAATTTCAGCACATTATGGAATACATTTTGGAATTAGTTATCTTTTATATTTAGTTACTTGGTAATCAGTACAATTATTGATAAAAATGGAGGAGCATGAAATCTAGTAGGGTTATTTTGTTGCATATTTTTCACAGTTAATTTTGTTTGTTCAAAAATAGTTTTTACAGTTATTTGGGCATTGAAAAAAAACATTAGAATTAGTAATGTTATTTTGTTGAATTTTCTGCTGACAAAATTCTGATGTCCATCTCAACCTTATTAAGAGGCAAGTTGGATGCCTTGCCTCTTCAAACTAGCAGTATATCCACCAGAGTAAACCAAAGAAAAAAAAGTTGTTATTATTTTAGGCATTGATGTATTCTTATTACCTGTCTACATACAACCCTTTTTGTTCTGGTATTGAAGGAAAAATCAGATGCTCAATCAATCAATCAAAAATATGCTTTATTGTCGAAGACATAAATCTTATTGACAAAGCTTGTCACTACAAATATTAAAAATATAGATATTTTACAATTGTTTGTTGATTCTTATAAAGAAAAAACATACATTTAAATATTCAACATGAACATAAAATTAAAATAAGCTTCCCACAATAGTTAAAAAATTAATAAATATTTATAGAAACACACAAACAATCAAAATACTACTGTGTACAAAATCTTACAGGGTAATTAAGTAAAATAAATATATTTGAATATCACATTGTCAGTAAAATAAATAAGCACATTATTTATTTAAAATAATTACATTATTTGGTCAAAATAACTCATCAATTAATCAAAATATCACATAAAATGTATGTATGGTTGAATAATATATATTAAAAATATTAAAATGTCAACTAATACAACCACTTATGTTTTATTGAAAATCGAACTTCGTAAAATACTTCATCCATAAGAATGAGTTTAACCGATTTCCTGAATAAATGGAAGGGATTCAATGGTTTGATGCTGGCAGGAAGATGGTTATATAGTTTTGCAGCATTATAAATAATGGAGTTTTGATCAAATTGGAAGCTGGAATGGGTAGCTTAGGTTGTTATTTTGGCGGTAGAACCAGAAATGGTACATATGTTGATTTATTTTTATGGCTAAGCATCCGATTCGAGAATGAAAAGAGATGGAATGGTGAGGTTTTTGCTTTCTGAAAAGTTCTTTACATGATACTTTCGGGGGTCCAACCCACGCAGAATATAGCGTGCTACGTTTCTGGAGAGTGAATATTAATTGAAGCACTGTTTGTTGCAGGTACCCCAAAAGGGATACCATACCTGACATCGACTCAAATAAGGCATGGTAAACTACTTTTGCAGTTGTCTCACCCAATTCTCTTGAGATAACACGTAGAGCATAGCACCCTTTGGACAGCTTTTTACTAAGATGGCGAACATGATCTTCAAATTTGAGTTTACAGTCTAAGTGAATCCTAGAAAGGTGTTGAAGTTATTAGATGAAATAATATCATTCCCCAGGAAATATCCGGTATATGCATTGAAATGATAAGAGATTCGTTTTGTTAGTGTTGAATGAAAGCTGATTCGAGTTACACCACTCTCCACAGCGTTAATATCCCTAGACATTTACTAAAAAAAGTTTGTTAGGGTTTGATCATGCCACAGGACCGTTGTAAGATCTCGAAAATAGTGAATACACCTTCAGTCTTAATATTCAAGGGTCATTAAAATATAACAAGAACAGGATAGGTCCAAGCACGAGCCCTGAGGTACACCATGTTTATAAAACCTATATTGGAAAAATTTGGTCTTTACAATTTGTGTTCTTTGGCTTAAGTAAGACTCGAACCAGTAATGGCTTTGGCCTCTGATCCCGAATGGTGGAGCTTCGAAGCAATATTTCATGATTCACACAGTCAAATGCTTTTGACAAATCACAAAATATTGCGGCACTTGCTTCAGTCGAATTTAGATTTGAGTATACATTTTTTAGAAAATGAAAAATTGCATCTCCAGTACTTTTGTTAGGTTGGAAACCGAATTGTTAAGGATGTAGAATTTTTTGGTGAGCCAAGAAGTCCATCAATCTAGTTTTTACCAATTTTTCCCAGGGTTGGAATTAAAGAGATAGGTCGAAAATTTGATGGCTTCGGAGGGTCACCACCCTTATACAGGGGATCACTATACTGGTTTTAGGAAGTCGGGAAAGTTCCTCTGGTAAAAGAATCATAAATAAGGTGGACCAGCAGTTCGAGAACGAAGATTGGCAAATTTTGGAAGATTTTTATTGAAATATTGTCAATGCCACTGGAAGTTTTGTTTTTTATATGATTTATTGTATCCATCAGTTCCTCAAGATTTGTCTCGTGTAATACAAATGTTTCGGGAGTGTAACATTTATTCAGATATTAATTTTTTCTGATCTGACGGTAAACTTGCCGAAAAAACAAACGACCTTGGTTTGATAACTTTGAGTCAGGTATGCTAATACATCTTGTAGGCTCATTTTGATTGACTCATCAATTCTACAGACAACCTAAATAAATGATTGAATATTATATAACCGGATTAAAAATTCAATTTTTCTAACTTGTTGAATATTCTTTATCCGATTCTTCCTGTAAGAATTTTGTTCAAGTCTTGATATTTTTTTGGTTTACCCTTCAGCTAGAGCTGTTTTAATAACAAACGAAGTTTTGGATAATGAGATATATCTGTCATGTTTAATGGGGAATTCTCCTCAATTTGGGTTACTACAGCAAATGCAATTTAAACTTAATGATTATGAGTTTAATTTATAAATTCTTCAAATTCGCTGCAGAAACTATATAATTATTTTTTCAAATATGGGGTTTTAAATTTTAATTGGCTTTGTTTCTAGTTCACAAATTGGCAACAGCGCCTAGTAGGCTAGAAGAACAACATATATTTGTTATTGTTGTATTTACAAATTAATTTTATTGAATTGTTTTAAAGTTATTTAAGAATAATATTTTTCATCAATTCAGGGAAGGTACAACAAAAATAAAGCATAATTTTGGTGATATTTATCTTTATAATTATTCAGGATTTATCAGTAGTTATGAAGAAAGCGTGTTTTGTACCCACTTGTCTGAATTTCTCAGAGAGATAACAAAATTATGTACACTTGATGTTTATGTAATTCAAAAATCAAACTGTTAAAAAAACAATCCAAGGCAAAATATAAATTTTAGTTCAATAACTTTACAAGCCAAATGTAAACATAACCCTTAAAAACTGAGTTCTCTTACTTTATTTCTTGATCGTTGCCTCCTTTGCGGTGCTTAGAACGTAACGAATTTCGTGTCCGTTTTTGTCTATGAAATCTGCAGTCAATGTTGCCAAATGGTGAAATAGAAACAAAGCACTTTAAATTGTAATTCCCCATATTTATTTTTCTTTTTTAATTTTTAAGTATTTGAAATATTTTTTTTAAAAATTCAAAATAAAATGCGCGTTTAAAGATATTTCATAAAAAATACTTCATTATCGTCTGAAGGAGAATTCCTAATTGCAAGAACATTGAATAATTAATTATTTGATATAAGTATTAGGATTTTATCTTTCAACAAAACTGTCAATATGCCATTACAACATTTTCTGAGAAATAATTTTTGATTGTCATCATAGTCTATAAAACGATTGTATGTTTTTCTCTTGATTTTTTTGGTTGCTAAATCTAACAAGGCAGTAATCACGCCTCCATCATTCCAGAAGAGTTTCAGAAATGAAAAATTCAATTATTGAAGGATTTCCATACTAAGGGTTTTCCTGGGGGGATGGATATACATGTGAAAGCATGTACCCTCCTATATTGCGTGGGTACAGAGTATTTCCCTCGTTCCTCTGTCTCTAATTTAAAAAAATAATATTTAAACAAATAGTCTAGGCTGTTATTTTCATAATTCTTTATTGACGATTGACTATTTTGTGTTACAGAACTTCCGGCAGAAGAAGGTAAGTTAATAATATATATATTCATTCAATTTAAAACAACCATTATTTCAATAATGGTAAATTGTGATGTTATAATTTATAAGGTTACAAAATTGCTGATTCATGTGTGTTTGTTTAACTTATGTGATCATACAGTTGTTTTAGACATAATTTTGAAATTTGGTGTACTCTTTAGTACCTTAAAAATTTAAACATTCTGTATAATTTTTGGTAGTCCTCCATTTTATTTATATATGCATGTTAGTCTTGGACTGAATAAAGGTTTTATGTATTTTGTTTTCAGGAAAATCCATTTGGCAATTAATTCTGGAGCAGTTTGATGATCTTCTAGTCAAAATTTTATTATTAGCCGCTATTATTTCTTTTGTAAGTATCCATAACAATTATTTTCAGGTATAAAAAAATATCCCTCTCGGTGAAAGCTTTTATCATTGATAAAAAGGTAATATTAATTCAGAGAATCGGTTAAAACACTCCTTTACTATACAAAAACTATCTAATTAGAAAAACAATAACCCCATGAGTGAATATTTACACATCCTGGCAAATTCAAAGAAAGAGTTGAACTACCTGATTGCAGTTTGTTTCACAAAACTTTATGCCCCTGGAAACAATAAAACACAAAACAGCATTTTTGTAGCAGCATTGTTTTACATTCTGATATGTTTTAAATGTCTAATGAGAAAGAAAAATCACAAGAAATATATTCAATAACGTGTAGCTTTACTATTATTTTGGGAAAAATGTAAGATAACTTCTTCTAAGATGTCAACATTATTTTCAAAATAGTTTTATGTTATAATCCTAAAAAAAAAATCAGGAAAATGACTTTTTTGTAGATAATTTTTACCTGCATTAGAAAGAACAGTATAATAACTATTTTGAGAGTTATTCCCAAATCCCATCAGAAGTGATGAATTTTCTAGAATAGAATTTTTATTGGGTACCAAAAACAGCAGATTATTACAGATAATTGTGTGTGGTTCAGGTCAAACTTTACAGGGGACATTTTCCATTAAGAAATCACAGATTATGGGAAACAGCACAGAAAATTATTTTGGAATATGTATGATATGGCGATCCGCACCGGGGCGACTTTAATTGAGCTGACTGAATCATGGTGCATTTGCTTTACATCTGCAGGGAAACCCGATAAAACCCACAGAACCATGCCTTATTCTAAAAACATTTATTACTGGTCCCTAAGCAAGGGAGAAAAAATAAAAGAAATATACAGAAAATGATACTGAAAAACAACTAAATAAATGTCATCTGATTTATATCTTTCAATCGATAGGGCTCTGTAGTGACTGGTTGGTTGGTTGGTTTAAGGCTGACGAGCCAGAGACAGGGTTGGCACTTAGCTTCCCTTGACACTGCGACCAGCTGGGGTCTATTGTATCACTCTGTCGTCAGTGGTTCCTCATTCAAACAGGTTTGTGCCTTTAATTAGGTTAAGAAGCCTGTTGATAAGGTTCTTCGGATTCATGCCTGTTTCCGGGCTGATCTCTCCAAAGGTTCTGTGTCGCCTACTACTTAGGGCGTCCGTGAAGATGATGAGAGGCTGTTTCCTCCTCGTCATCACACAGCCTACACTCCACGGTTTCCCTGCGTACTCCATGGTGTTTAGGTGTTTTCTTAGGCCGCAGTGTCCAGTCAACAGACCTATTATTATACTCGAGCCTTCGTTCTGTTTGGATGCCCTACCATGACTTTGCTGTGTATTTGCCCGACAGTTTGATCCCAATATTGTTGGTGTCTTCTTTTTATATACTCGTCGATCAGGGTCCTGCATCGGTTTTTGCTAATCCCGTGTGCAGGTTCTGGCCCTGTGAATAGCGTTTCAGATGCTTGTCTAGCTAGCTGGTCCGCTTTGACGTTGCCTTCATGCCTTATGACCTGGCACCCACATCAAGGTGACCTTGTTGTGTTTTGCCAGCTCGATAAAGGGTTCTGGAGGAGTCCCAGACCAGTTTGGATTTTTATCTGTGTAGAGTGTGTTGATAGCACTTTGACAGTCAGATAGAATGTAGATGTGTTTTTCCTATAACCACTTTCTAGATTCTTCTGAATGCATACCATGATAGCATGTGTTTCAGCTTGGAATATCGTGGAGCATTTACCAAGTGGTATTATGTAATCCCTTCTTGGCCTTACCCCATGTATTCCTGCTTCATTCCTTCAACTGTCTTTGAACCGTCTGTATACCAGACTATGTCCAGAGTTGATTGTGATTCTATACTCGGGGCCCATCAGATCCATCAATTCGTGTTTGAATGGTTTTCGAATGAGTATAGGGTTGCATGTAATCTGAAATCATTTCGAGTTCTTCGATGTTGATTACATGAGTGATTCTGGTATGTCCAGTTGTTCGGATTCTCCAGTTTTTCGTTTGTTTCAGTCTGTATGCACTCATCCTGGCCTCTCCAATGACATGTAAGTCAAGGGGTTCGAGGTTTTAGGATGATTTCCATTGCAGCTGTTGGAGTGCTGTTCATTGCACCTCGGATGCAGAGACAGGCAAGCCTCTGGATTTTCCCAAGGTTGATTTTTGCCTGTCTTTGATTTGTTTTGCCACCATAAGAGTGAGCCATAAGTTATTCTTGGTCTTATTACCGCTGTGTAAAGCCAGTGCATGGCTTTCGGTTTGAGCCCCAGGTTTTCCAAAAGCTCTCCTGCACATCATGAAGGTTATCTTGCTTTTGTTGGTTACATGTTGAAGATGGGTTCCAGGTTAGTTTCTTGTCAAGAATCAGCCTAGATATTTCACCTGCTCTACTACTTGTAATGTTTCATCAATAGTCTGGGAGGTATGAGATCTCCCATGTTTCTTCCTCGGGTGAAGGGAATTAGTGTTGTTTTGTTCGGATTTGCCCTAGGCTCTCTCTGTTACACCATTCCTCTACTGTCCTCAGTGCATTTTGCATTAGCTCGAGGTTGTTCGAGTATTCTTTCCTTGATGAGGATGACCAAGTCATCTGCATACCCTTGAGAGTAATACCCTTGGTTATTTGAGAAATTAGCAGTTCGTTACAACCATGTCCCACAGAAGGGGGAAAGTATGCCCCTGTGGGGTACCTCTGAAATTTCAACCTGCTCTGTTTCTCAACATGTTGGCTTGGACCAGTCTATTATGAAGCTTGAGTGTATCCACCTGCAGGTGGTTTCGTCAATGCCTCTTCTAGTGGCCTGAGAGACCATACTTTCAAAGGAGGTGTTATCGAAGGCTCCTTCGATTCTAGAAAAGTGCATAGTGCAATTTCTTTGTTTTCTAGAGACTCTTCAAGCCTTGAAACAAGCTGATGAAGTGCTGTCTGCATGATTTTCCTGTTAGATAGGCATGTTGGTTTTGATGTAAAGGCCGTTCTACAAGAGCGGTTTCCCTTATGTCTCTATCTATCAGTTTTTCTAAGCCTTTCAGAAGAAACGACGATATGCTTATTAGTCTGTATGCCTTTGCCTGGTCATATGAGTCTCGTCCACGTTTCGGAATAAAGACCACATTTACAGTTTTCCAGGTTTGAGGTAGCCATCCCAATGCTAGGCTCAGCCTGTACAGTCTGCACAGTTCTGGTGCTAGATATTCAACTCCGCTCTGAAGTAGTATGGGAAATACTCCATCTGGGCCCGGAGACTTGTAAGGCTTGAAGGAGTTTATTGCCACACTATTTTTTGAATGAGTTACCGTCGTTAGCCACCTCCCAGTCTGCCCTTTTAGCCCTCAAATGAAGGTTTGCAGGGATTTCATATCTGGGGTTTTGATTTGTGGTGACAGTGGATCCTGGGAAGTGTGTATGGAGCAAGAGTTCCATAGTTTCCTTCCCAGTGTTGGTGTGATTGCCGTTGGGTTTTGAGAGTCCCCAACGGATTGATGGGAGTCTTTGGAAGGATGCGTGGAGTCTTGCTCTTTCTGAGGGTTTGTTCTATGTCCTCACAGAACTTCCTCCATGACTTCCTTTGTTTCCCTCTGATTTTTTGTTGTATTCTGTGAGAGTTTTGGAATAATCCTCCCAGTCACCAGTTTTTTTGCATGATTGAATAGTTTTGCGTTTTATTTCTAAGATATGTGAGTTCGGTGTTCCACCAGCTCACTGTACCTTAGTGGTGCTGCGCTTCAAAGGGCAGTTGTTATGATATGAAGTTATTATGGCCTCCTGTAACATTAGGGAGGTTTGCTCTATTTTATGAATTGTATTTGAGTTAGGTTTGACATTTTTGAAATTTGTGAGATTTGCCCTGAGTCCTCCGGTACCTCGCCAGTTGGTTTTCTGGGGTCCCGACACATAACTGAGGTTCATTGATAGCCAATCTCCACATGTATGTGTCGGTGATCTGAGTTTGAAGGTTCCTCAGATACCCCATTTGCTGACGTGCGAACCACCAAAGAAGAGCCCAAAGTGATGTCAATGATTTCCGTCTGTTACGGGTTACGAAGGTTGGCTCATTGCCTCTATTAAGTACTTCCAGGTTACTGGAGACAATAAATTCAAGCAATGACTCACCTCTTGTGTTCGTGTCGGTGCTCCCCACACTGTGTTATGGGCGTTTGCATCGGCTCCGATGATAAGCTGGAGTTTGTGGTCCTCCAGTGTTTAACCAAGGCCCTCACTTGTTCTGATGGTGGAGGGCTTGTTGAGTCAAGGCATGTAGGGCGGAGGCTAGTACTATGTTCCTCTCTACTCCATCCTGATGTAGGTCGTCTTGATTGCTGTTATGTCCCTGTAACAGAATTCTATCAGATTCAAGACTTTCAAATCATTCCTGGCAATAATGCAGGATCTGGCGTTTCCACAGTTTAGATTATAAATAAGCTTACCCTTGGATGTTCCGAGGCCTGATACTCGCCCTTGACCAACCATGGTTCTTGTATTAGGGCCATCGGTGTTGCCTGTGCAAATATTCTGCACAGGGTTGCAGTAGAGCCTTACTATGCTGCAGGTTGGCTTGAACTGCCGCAGCATCAGGAATGTTCCTGTTCGGCTAACTAGCTTGAAGTTTACCTGCGTTAGCCCCAGGAATGCTTTCATTCCCCTGGCTTGCAGGTTCTTCAAGGAGGTCTCGTCGATTTGAAAGACAAGAGTTAGACCCGAGGCCTCCTCTTGTCTCTTGATGACAAGCCATTCTTCAGTATCTATCCCCATGTTCTGGGTTTTGATGAGCTGTAGTGACTAATAGTTTCTTAATTCCTTTCTTAAAACTAAAAAAAGAACTTATGGAGACAGTCTTTTTCGATGAGAGAGGTTGTATGGGAAGGGTAACAAAACATGTATTTATTTCTAGTTCTATAGGTATTTACATAATTATTGAACAAGTGCTTATTTTTATAGGCAAAATTAAGACATCAAAAACATACACTACAGGTAATGTTAAAATATTTAGTTTTTAAGATGCCCTCTACAAGAGTCACCAATTTTCAGACCACATAATATTCTTATTGCTCTCTTTTGTACAATTAAGACCTCTGATAATGTGAACTACCACAAAATAATATCCCATAGCTCATTGAGGAATAAAAAAGACCAAAGTATGCTGTTAGTAGAGTACTGTTTTCTCAGTTCTCTGAGAGAATAACAAGATCTACTCAGTTTGCCACATAGCAGTTGTACATGATTTATCCAATTCATATGTTGATAAATGGTGATTCGAAGGAACTTTGCGCTAGCATTATATGTTATTTCTGTGTCATTTATGAGGACACTTGAGGGCAAATCATTGGTATTTCGACTATGCCTTAACAAAATAGCATGCATTCGTTTTTTTGTGTTCATTAAAGGGGCGTTGTCTTCAAACCAGTGAGCAATGTTACTTGTAATACCAATAGTTTTTGGGCAGCTTCTGTGAAGAAATTACTTTCCAGTGGTCAATATAATAAGTTTCATTCTAGACTTCACTTGACCTTGACTGGTTGCTTGCCTGGACGTACAGTGTGCTGCTTGGGGTAGACTGTTTTTCGGGCACCTCTGGTCTCTCCCTGGCTGGGTGTATTCGGTCGATTGACTTCAAAACCATTGAAAAACTGGGGGTATATTATTGCACACCTTTCAAGAATAATGAAACTGCCATACAGCCTACTATGTCTGTACATTTGTTCTTCTCGAGTCCACAAAAATCGTATGTTAGCGACTGCCTGATTGGAGTTTTCTTTGTCGGGGCAATTTTCTGATGTAATTTATATGATTTTGCAGTAGTAGTGTGAAGGAGGCGAAGCACATATATTTTAAAATATTACTTTTTGTATGACATGTAGTGTGCTACTGGCGGCGGTGAATATTCTTTCTTCTTTGCACCAGGTGGGCTGATTCCCGAGAAGATCATTGAAATCATCATCAAAAAACAACTCTACAACTTCATGGAAATGAACTCTCTGTTTTGCCCAGGTCAATTTGGTTTTAGAAAAAAATGTCCACAACAAAAGCTTTTCTGCAAGTAGTGTCTCCGACATAGTCTACGGCCTCGAGGAAGGCAAACACTCACAACTTGAGCTGTGTGATCTCTCAAAGGCCTTCTATTGTGTTTCGCATGACATTCTATTGGTAAAAATTCAATCTGAATTTATTCGAATCTTACCTTGGTGAAGGCTCTCAATGTGTCAGATCGAACAGAGATCTATCGAGCAGTAAGGCAGATAATCACGGTGTTCCCCAGGGCTCGGTTCTGGGTCCACTTCTCTTCTTAATAATTATATAAATGATCTATATTTTTACAGTATACCAACGAAAAAAGTTCTTTTTGCTGACGATACATTTATCTGTCAGAGTAATAACGTTGAAAATCTGTCTACGGTATCCAATGAGACAATGGCTTTAGCCAAAACTTGGTTCACTTGAAATAAACTCAATCTTAATTTGGACAAGAATCAGTCCATTCTTATATCTTCAAATTCAAATCTCACTAGAGGTAGCTGTGTAAAATTACTTGGCATACATCTTCACGATAGACTCAACTGGGCCCCCATATCGCTATATTAGCGAAGAAACTGTCTACATCACCTTTCTGATTCGACGTTTGAAAAATTTCGAAGTATTCACGTTCTCAAATCTTCATTTGTTCAAATAGTCATTTGTCTTATGGAATTCTTCTTTGGGGTGATTCATGCCACTCTCATACAGCAGTTATTCTCCAAAAGAGAGTTATCAGAGTCATGGCGGGTGTTCATCATCGTGAACATTGCCGCCCTCTCTTCATCAGTTTCCAAATAATGCCTTTTCCTAGTTTATTTAGTTACTCATGTTTACTTGAAATTCATGAAACTAAGCATAAATACTCAGCCCAATCAGAAGTCCAACATTATACCACTCGCCATGCTGATCTAATCTCAACTCCTAGATTCAGACTACAGATGTCGCTAAAGAATTCTCTAACCTACACTTATAAGTTATATATAATAGACCCCCTTCTAGGATTAAGATTCTGGACTTCATTCAATTTAAAATCAAAACTTTTTTACTAAAAAATTGTTTCTATAATGTCAATGAGTATCTTGTTGTATGAGAACTCCGTGCATGTAGGCCTCCTTACTTGGGCCCATTGTGGGCCCACATGATCTGAGAATCAGCTGAGCATGCCGATTTCTTTGACGAAACTCAGCAGTCTCCTCAGCTGAATCTCTTTGACATCTTCCGGGTTCAGAATTATGCTCCCAAGGTTGATCTCCCTCTGGTGCACCAAAGCGGGGCAAGGTGCGACGATGTTTCGTCATCTTCCAGACACCATCTGCATAGGGGATCGTCTATGATCCCCATGAGTTCCATTTGCCTGTTCTAGTGATTGTGTCCCGTTAGGAGCCCAGTCATAGTAACAATATCGCGTCTGTTGAATGACAGGATCTCTTTTGTCAATTTCTTCAATGGCCCCTTTATGTGGAGCTTTGATTGCCTCATGCATGGCGCCTCTTGCCATGTTTCGATGAACTGCTCCATATTTGATATGGCCATGCTGCTGGGTATTCCTATGATTAGTTCCGGTCAGACTGGAATCTTTCCTGATCCTATCTTGGCTTATCTGTCTGCCTCTTCGTTCCCAGGAACACCAGAGTGTCCTGGGACACATATGAGGCTAACTTTCCTTGTTTTTGACAAACTTTATATGTCGTTTCTAAATTTAGACACCAATTTGTATGAGAAGTAGAAGTATTTATTTCACTACAATATACAATAGTATTAGTAGAACGTCATAAACAAAACATGGAAAAGATATAAATGTAAAGACACAGTGTAAATAAACATAGCATAATAATATAATTAAAATTGCGAATAACTCCGGTATAGAGTGTCCATCACATACAGTCAAATTCATTCTTGTTTAAAACAAAATACTCATTGACATTATAGAAACAATTTTTTAGTAAAAATTTTTGATTTTAAATTGAATGAAGCCCAGACTCTTAATCCTAGAAGGTAGTCTGTTATATAAGAGTAGTCTGGATCTGGGAGTTGAGATTAGATCAGCATGGCGAGTGGTATAATGGTGGACTTCGGATTAGGCTGAGTATTTATGCTTAGTTTCGTGAATTTCAAGTAAAGATGAGCAAATAAATAAAGTAGGAAAATGCATTATTTGGAAACTGATGAAGAGAGGGCGGCAATGTTCACAATGATGAACACCCGCCATGACTTTGATAACTCTCTTTTGGAGAATAAATGCTTTATGAGAGTGGTACGAATCACCCCAAAGAAGAATTCCATAAGACAAATGATTATTTGAACAAATTAAGATTTGAGAACGTGAATACTGACGAAATTTTACAAACCGAATCAGAAAGGTGATACTAGACACTTTCTTCGCTAATATGTGGGCCACAGTTGAGTCTATCGTCAAGATGTATGCCAAGCAATTTTACACAGCTACCTCTAGTGAGATTTGAATTTGAAGATATAAGAATGGACTGATTCTTGCCCAAATTAAGATTGAGTTTATTACAAGTGAACCAAGTTTGGGCTAATGCCATTGTCTCATTGGATAACATAGACAGATTTCCAACATTATTACTCTGACAGATAAATGTTGTATCGTCAGCAAAAAGAACGCTTTTTAACCGACGAAACCAAAAAGGCGGAGGTTCTCTATTCGTACCGTATATATATTTTTTCCATCATATTTTTTTATGTATGATCACGCATAACTTTTTACTGAGGCGTCCGATTCCGGTAATTCTTTTTTCAGTGGATAGGGTTACTTCGAATTTGGTCCCAATTTAATTTAAAAAATGAAATACACCCCTAAGGGAAACCCTGATTCTTTTTTTAATAGATAGGGTACACCTTATATTTGGATTTCGAAAGGAATTAGCCACACTTACGGGTAGAAAAATAGGGGATAATTGATTTTTCACTTGTGAACATTGGCACACACATACGTAGTTGACAATGACAGATCGCTACTGACATTATTCTTGTTCCACATCCGTCAAAATCAGTATATTTTATGAGAGGATGGAATGATATACAAAGTAATGAAATAAACTAACCAGAACAACGAAAATAATTTATATTACAACAAATAGTAAAAGTAGATAATCATATTATTTAACTGGTTATAGTTGAAGTAAGGTGGGTAAGTAAGTATTTTGGAAGTAATCAAAAAATAAGTAGGTAGTAATTGGTAGATTTTAGCCACAAAATAAAAAATTTTTAACAAAAAATTAAACCGACGAAATACGGAACTAAAATAAAATAAATTTTAATAAATAAGAAATTCGAGAAAAAATAAATAAACCTTTAGTCTGATAATTGAGTTCTAACTAAAGTAACTGATTTTGAGTCGGCGCCAAACAACTAGCAATTGAATTAGGTGAAGCCGTGAAATGATGGCAGCGAGATGCACGGCCATGCGTTTTGATGACTTCTTTCATAGATAATGATCTTCGATAATTGTTTGTTTGGCGCCGACTTAAAATCAGTTACTTACATTACTTCAGGAGCTCAATTATCATTTAAACTAAGAATGTTTATTTTATTTTTTGCTTTTCAGTTGATTTTTTCGTCGGTTTAATTTTTTGTTAAAGTTTTTATGGTTGGTAGAATGTGAAAATATAGATCATTTATATATTTATTAAGAAGAGAAATGAACCCAGAATCGAGCCCTGAGGAACACCGTGATTAACGGTCTTACTGCTCGATAGATCTCCGTTTAATCTGACACATTGAGAGTGTTCATTGAAGTAAGATTCGAAGAAATTCAGAGGCTAAGCCTCTGATGCCGTAACTGTGAAGTTTTACCAATAGAATGTCGTGCGAGACACAATCGAAGGCCATCGAGAGATCACACAACTCAAGTTGTGAGTGGTTTGCCTTCTTCGAGGCCCTAGACTATGTCTGACACTACTTGCAAACATCTTTTTTCTAAAACCAAATTGACCTGGGCAAAACAGAGAATTTATTTCCATGAAGTTGTAGAGTTGTTTTTTGATGATGATTTCAATGATCTTACCTATTATTGGAATAATAGATATTGGACGAGAGTTATTGACATCGTCAGAGCTTCCTTTTTTCAATACAGGTATAACAACGGAAAATTTTAGAGCATTTGGGAAAATTCCTGCACAAAAACAGTCTTTATGAGGGAAGCTAGAGGTTCGGCAAGAATATCTGCCAGTGATTTAATAATTTTGCTATTTAATTCGTAAGTGTCAGTAACATTGGAATTTTTTAGACCAAATATAACATCAAATATATCATCTGGAGTAACAGGATTTAGCACGAAAAGTGAACCGGAGTTTTTAATGTCTTCAAGTATATGGTAGGTTCATGTGGTATGTTAGGTAGTGAGCTTATAATCTTATCAATAATTGTGGCAAAATAGTCAGAATTGTTCCACCGTGATACTTCTTACTAGTGGCTTTTTCTGTTTCCTATTACTTTCATGGTTTATCAGGTTCCAACTGTCCCTCATAACGTTGTGTGATTTTAACAGATAGTTGCTATAAGCTTCCGTCTTACAAATTCTTAACTGAGCTCAGTCTATTGTAGGCATTCAAGGAATAAACATCTTTATCAATATCATTGGTTTTTATGGCATTTAAGGTATTGCGCATTTTTCTCAGTTCATCGATCATCCAATGGACTGGTTATTTATTAGTCACGTTTTTGCATTTTTTTAGATGGAAGTTACTGACTACTAGACCTTTCAGTATATCCAGAAAATCGTGTATTTTAACATCAGGAGTTAAATAATCAATTCCAAAGAAACTCCAGTCAAAAGCCGTCAGTTGGGATCGTAATTTCAGTAAACCTTTACACTTGAATAGAACGGGTCCATTTGATGGCATGTTATTTACGGTGAAAAATTGCCCCTATGATCAGATAGGCGCGGCTCTGAGACCCCAGAATTATAATATGCCTTGTCTATATTTGTCACCATATTGTCAACTCAAGTAGCGGAAGTGGGAGTCACTCGTGTAAAATCAATTATTGTGGCATGCAAATTGAATGACTCAAGGAGGTTTTCTAATTTGAATAAGTTCGGAGACTCGGCTACAGCAAAATTCAGATTGAAATCACCAGCTACCCTTACAATCAACAGCGTTAAGGTATTGTAGGGCGTTTTCAAATAAATCTAAAAAGGTACCAAATTCAGTGCCAGATCTATACCAACAAACAATTTTCAAATTTGGAAGTTCAATACCGCATAGTTCTATATTTATTTATGAACTGAATCGTTCCAAAAGAATAGGTTCACAGGAGATAAGGTGTTTGATAAAAATAGCCACACCCCTGTGACATCTTACAGATCTGCTGAAATTAGCAGCTAGGTAGTAACTGAATGTTTATTGGCTTGCACAGTTGAGAGATATCGCCTTCATGCCAATGTTCAGAATGCAGAGGAATATCATATTGATATTCTAAAAATTTAGATTTCGTCCTAATATTTGCAGACAGCGGACATTTTTTGATAGACCTCAATCTTATGAGTTAATAAACACATGAGATGTACATCAGTAGAAACTAATCTTCCTGAAATATGTATTTCTGGAAGAGTTCCTATTATGTTTCTTAGTAAAAGGTTTTTTTTAATTGAAACTAATCTTCCTGAAATACGTATTTCTGGAAGAGTTCCTATTATGTTTCTTAGTGACAAGTACGCTTTTTTTGGATTGACTCTTAACCCACTTTCTACTCTGCCAATAGCTTTCATAATGGATTTCTCCTAGCAGGTTTACCTGTTGATTTTGAGCCAGCATGACTAAGTCAATCTGCATAAGCTTGTGTATACAGTCTTGACTCATTCAAGTCTGTGAGAAGCTCATTGACTACCAGACACCATAATAGAGGTAACAGAACTCCTCCCTGTGGATAAATTAAATATTCTCTTTTAGTATACCATTGACAAAAGCAAATTGTACAGTTATAAACGTTATTTGAATATTATGACGGCGAAGAACTCAGCTAATCCTGTCTGTCCTAAGCCCATTGTTCTTTCATTCTGATATGGGATGCTGCTTTTAGTTTTCTTGGAGTATCATTCATCTGCAGGAATGTTTCGATTGTGTTCAACTCCTCTTGAATGTGTCCATCAATCTTCTTGATGATGTTATAAGTGTTTTGGTACTCAATAGATTTGTAGCTGGTGGTGATATGAATTTGAATTCAAGTACCCATTGGTACTTATGGGTGTTCTTGCGGTATAGTGTTGATAAAAATTATTTTGCATTGTTTCAAAATTAAAGTGCAGTGAGGACTTCCGTTGCCTTGCTACAATCACACATCTTGTTTTTTCAATAGTAACTGTGACAAAGATTTAATATATAAAAGTCTCTAAAAAATTTACTATTAACTTTTGATCTAAACATGCATGTTGTGACTCAACTCAGCAACCAAAATCTACTATGCAGCAATATGCATGATTAATACAGCAAATCAAATTTTGATAAAATCTATGAAGCTTTCACTCGGAGCGGAAAGCTATCCTTCATTTAACCCCTTAGCTGCGGGCGTTTTTTTCCATAGTATCTGTGTATAGCGGGTGTTTTTGAAGGTCGCGGAAACGTATGCTTCCCGCTGCGACCCGCACTATGAGCTATTTCTATTAGGTATCTTTTCAGAAAATTGAGGAGATTACATTACTAGAAAACTTTATTTTCGGAAAATATACAATGATTTATTATATTATCTCAATATATTTTGAGAGTATGATATTTCTCAAAACAGTGGAGTACACAAAGGGGTACATTACACTCTGCACAGTGGTACGTTGTACAGTCATACCAAAGTATTAAAAGCATCGACAACGTTCGCCTCCCGTAGCCAGTGCATCTCAAGAGGCTTTGAAATTTTCCGTTTCCCGCACACTACCGACAAGCGAAAATATTCTTTCCCGCAGCCAAGGGGTTAATAAATCTTTTGAAACTTTCTATGAGCATCTTGTATCTTTTTTAAATGAATTCTTTCCCGTACAAAACCTCAAGAACAAATGAACGAAAAAAATCATGGTTTTCCACGGGAATAAAACATCTTCAAACAAGAGAGAGAGAGAGAGAGAAAGAGAGAGAGCGAGAGAAAGAATATGTTTATTGTTGCTTAGAAATATCTCTTGTTAACGAACACAATGTCATAAGGTAATATATAAAATATTAATAATTTTTTAAAAATATATAAGCTATTTCTGAGTTGTCATACAGCACTACAGGAAACAATATTGAGTTTATTCAGGTTTCAAATTCAGAACCGTTCGTGAACTGCACAGAATTTGTGCGTATCTATTTTGATGCCTAGAATCATTCTCGGACCGTTTAAGAACGATCCAAAGCCCGAACGCTGAAAATTGTTATTTGTCACTGCGCCCGAGACAGAGATTTGAAGAGAGAGAAACACAGATCGACGCACACAAAACTAGTTAATGATCATGCGTCAGAAATAAACCCAGGACAGTTTGCGCTCGGGACTAGGTACCGGTTTTAATAGTTCTGGGATCGTTCGAAGATAATCCTGACAAAACCCGAACACAAAATATCTCAGTTCCAAAACAGTTCAAGAAAACTGCAACGCGACTGACAGAATTGCGCAAACTCCTGAGAGTTCTGGAATAGTAATTGCTTGAACCTGAATAAACCTATTGAAATGACTGCTAAAATTTTGTGCTCAAGAAATAGGGGTTTACATGAATCTTGTCTCTTTGCTTGACAAAGATATCTGATGCTCTTTTCTTTAGAGCAGACAGACTGCATAAGAGTATTACTGCAAACTTTCCCAGAAGGCTATCCCATATCTCAGCTGGGTGTCTATCAACGCATAGTACACAGTTTTGCGTTGGGAAAGCCGAGCTGTTTCACAATATTTCTCAGCGCGTAACAGCTGGAAGCAAATTATTTATAGAGGTACCTGATGTGTTTTAGATTTTTATCCAGATGGCTCCTACAAATTTTGATGTGCTGCAATTTTCTGTAGTGTTTACTCCTAGAGATAGATCTGAGAATGTTAATTTGAATGCTATTATATTTTTTTTATTTTGTGTTAACTGTTAAGAGATTTGAGTTACATCAATCTTTTATTTTAATCATATCTTCACATGAAGACTTGCTAGATTTCAGTAACTATCGAAGGATTTATAGAACTCTGGTCAAAATCGCAAAGGAAGATTACTATAAAAAATAACAGAATTCAATAACAAATCAAAATAAGATGGAGTATAATAAATGATTTATGAGGCAAAACAGCAAATATAAATCCGAAATTTCTTTCTCCCAACTGTTGGTACACTAACCTGTGGACTAGATGAGATTTCTTTAAAAAAAATTGAAAACCTTCCAGATCATGCTCTTGATGTATTGGTTTCAATGATGAATGATTTATTTCAGAGAGGGGTTTTTCCAGATTTCCTAATACCATCTATTGATGCCATCTCATTTTTTCGGGATGTATACACAAATATCAATAGTAGTGAAGCTGTTGCGGCTGTATTCTGTAATTTATCGAAAGTTTTTGGCTGTGTTGATCATCAGATTTTGTTGGAAAGCATCACCATTATAGCTAGAGGTGTAGTATACAAATGGATGGAGTCTTATCTAACTGATCGTTAGCAAATAGTAAGAACTACAACCTGTAAATTGGGATGTACCCCAAAGATATATATTGAGCCCCACTCTTTTTGTTATATATCAATGAACTACTCTACATGGACATTTACAGTATTTGCAGATGACACAACCATTTATGGCAGTTAGCTGCATCTCAGATTATAATTATGGAAGTTGAAGAAGAGTGAAGAACTTTTGACTTGTATCATGACATTGTGTTTGTTAACAAGAGTTATATTATCTTGGAAACAATAAACATATTCTATTCTAGTTAGTCACAATGGAGATTAAATATACATTCAATAAATACAAGTTATCAATTTTTCTCAGTGATTTTTTCGTAAACTAACAACAAAATATAACATTTAATTTAACAACTAAAAACCTAAATGGTATTAATGTAACTTCCTATTATGCGACTTGACAAAAATGGACAAAATTGAGCGTATAATGTCATGAGTACATGTTGCCTTCAGGTATATTTATATGTTACTCATCTAGTCAATGTTACACGATCAGAGAGAACTACCAGAGAAATAATTTGAAACTCAGTTTATGCAAATGAAACTCTTTGATGTTCTTTGATTTTTTTTGTCCCAAATCAGGTTATTATTTATTTTATTATTTTCAGGTGCTTGCCTTATTTGAAGGAGCATGAAGGGGCATTTACTGCTTTTGTGGAGCCTTTAGTAATTCTCTTGATTCTTATTGCAAATGCAATAGTGGGTGTGTGGCAGGTATGTACCAAAAACCGCATTATATAATTGCAATACTTTGTTCATTATTACATTTTCAATTGTAACTGAGCTTGTACATTTGTAGCAAAGAAATGCCGAATCTGCCATTGAAGCACTCAAGGAATATGAACCCGAAATGGGTAAAGTCATCAGAGCAGACAAAAGCGGCGTTCAGAAGATCAAAGCGAAAGAAATAGTACCTGGGGACATCGTTGAAGTTTCTGTGGGAGATAAAATACCTGCAGATATTCGCATAATAACTATTTTGTCCACTACTCTTCGTATGGATAAGTCAATCTTGACTGGAGAAACAGTATCAGTTGTCGCCCACACTGATCCTATTCCGGACCCAAGAGCTGTTAACCAGGATAAAAAGAACATTCTATTCTCTGGTACAAACGTGTCTGCTGGTAAGGCACGTGGAGTCGTCATTGGAACAGGTCTTAGCACTGCCATTGGAAAGATTAGAACGGAAATGTCAGAAACGGAAGAAATCAAGACGCCACTGCAACAAAAGCTTGACGAATTTGGCGAACAACTTTCCAAAGTGATCACAATTATTTGCGTTGCTGTTTGGGCTATTAACATTGGTCACTTCAATGATCCTGTCCATGGTGGATCTTGGATCAAGGGAGCCATCTACTATTTTAAAATTGCTGTAGCACTAGCTGTTGCTGCTATTCCCGAAGGTCTGCCTGCTGTAATTACTACCTGTCTTGCTCTTGGAACACGCCGTATGGCCAAGAAGAATGCCATCGTGAGATCTCTTCCTTCAGTGGAAACTCTGGGGTGTACTTCTGTCATTTGTTCTGACAAAACCGGCACATTGACTACCAACCAAATGTCAGTATCTCGCATGTTCATCTTCGACAAAGTAAATAATAACAGCTTTCACGAGTTTGAAATCACCGGTTCCACCTATGAACCCATCGGAGAAGTGTTCCTGAAAGGTAAGAAAGTAAAGAGCCAAGAATTTAATGCACTTCAAGAACTCAGTACCATTAGTGTCATGTGCAACGATTCCGCCATTGACTTCAACGAGTTCAAACAAGCATTTGAGAAGGTAGGTGAAGCAACTGAAACTGCGCTCATCGTCTTGGCGGAGAAAATGAATCCATTCAATATCACTAAGACAGGAAATCGTCGTCAAATGGCCATTTCAGTCAGAAACAACATCGAGTCTGAATGGAAGAAAGAATTCACATTAGAGTTCTCCAGGGATCGCAAATCCATGTCATCTTATTGCGTTCCATTGAAACCTTCTAACCTTGGTAATGGTCCTAAGTTGTTCGTCAAAGGTGCTCCTGAAGGAATTTTGGACAGATGTACGCACGTTCGGGAGGGCTCAGAAAGGGTTCCTCTCACTAGAAATATGAAGGAACAAATTTTGGAGTTAACTGCTCAGTACGGTTCAGGAAGTGATACTCTTCGTTGTTTGGCCCTAGCCACTGCCGACAACCCCATGAAGCCTGAAGAAATGGACCTCAAAGATTCGAATAAATTCCACAGCTATGAAGTTGGCCTGACCTTCGTTGGTGTTGTTGGTATGTTGGATCCCCCTCGTGAAGAAGTGTTCGATTCAATTGTCAGGTGCCGTGCCGCTGGTATCAGAGTTATTGTTATTACTGGAGACAACAAAGCTACGGCCGAAGCTATTTGTAGGCGTATTGGGGTGTTTGGAAAAAATGAAGATTTAACTGGAAAATCTTATTCAGGACGTGAATTTGACGACTTGTCGCCTGCCGAACAAAAAGCTGCTTGTGCTCGTGCCAAACTATTTTCTCGCGTCGAACCTGCACACAAGTCAAAGATTGTCGAGTATTTGCAAAGCATGAATGAGGTTTCCGCTATGGTGAGTAATATTGTTTTTAAAAGGTTTCATTAATTTGAAATTTTTCTTTGTTGGATGAAATCTTGTTATTGAATTTTCTTCACTTTCATTCATCTAATTGACTTGAAATTATATAGTTTGAGAGTTTATTATAATGAAATTGAAAGTGTTTTCCATTTATGATCTGATTCTAAATTGCACTCTGGGTTTTTGGGAAAACAGATTAGGATATTAGGGAGGGGAAAAGGTGATTTAAGGTAGTTCTGTAGTTTTGTTCAAATCTTAGGAATCGAATGTTAACATAACCTTCATGAGAAATAGTTTCTTGGGAAAGGGGTTCTCATGAAGGAATTATTGATTCAATAAATCAACTGATACTGGGACCTAAACATAAGTAATACCTCTCTTTCAAGACTGGTGATGGTGTGAATGACGCTCCAGCTCTCAAGAAAGCCGACATTGGTATCGCAATGGGTTCGGGAACTGCTGTTGCGAAATCTGCTTCCGAAATGATCTTGGCTGATGACAACTTCTCAACCATTGTAGCGGCCGTAGAAGAAGGTCGCGCCATCTACAATAACATGAAACAGTTTATCCGTTACTTGATCTCTTCGAATATTGGCGAAGTTGTGTCAATTTTTTTGACTGCTGCCTTGGGTCTGCCTGAAGCTTTGATTCCAGTACAGCTTCTGTGGGTCAATCTGGTGACTGATGGTCTACCTGCTACAGCACTTGGTTTCAATCCTCCCGATCTCGACATAATGAACAAACCTCCTCGTAAAGCTGGGGAACCTCTTATCTCAGGATGGTTGTTCTTCAGGTATATGGCTATTGGATGTTATGTGGGTATAGCAACAGTAGGTGCTGCATCTTGGTGGTTCATGTATTCTCAATATGGTCCGCAGATGAACTACTATCAATTGGTGAGTTATTTTTTCTGCAATTTTCAGATAAATACTATATGATTGATAACTAAGTGTATTTGGAACACCAAATATATTTAATGAATGAATGAGTTTATTGCATAGGAAAATCCTAATATATAATCAATACATATTAGATTTAAAATTACCGAGTCTTCTTTGGATAATTTATCATTTTTGGGGTACATATAAAAACATATATATATATATATATATATAATCTTTATTTCATATTTTTCTTCATGCCTACAGATGTTACGGATTTTTTTTTTCTGAAGAAATTAAAAATACAAACTTTTCTGGTTGGGATGACATGAGCATAAAATTATTCAACAACTTGCCCAACTCCGCCCTAATAGCACTGGTGGAAGCTATAAATGCAAGCTTCATAACGGGAGTATTCCCGGAATGTTTAAAAACAGCCATTGTTATTCCCTTGCACAAAGGAGGCGTCACCAACAATCCTGCTAACTTTAGGCCTATTTCTATGCTACATATCCTTGCTAAAATCATAGAAAAGTTTGTAAAACAAAGAATTATGGCGTTTTTAAGTAGGCATAATATTATTAGTTGGAGTCAGTTTGGGTTTCAGAGTTCAAAAAACACGGGAGATGCTATGTTTCATCTACTAGAAAACGTATATCTTCATTTAAATAATCGAGATATGGCAGTAGCAGTTTTTTGCGATCTTTCGAAGCCTTCAATTGCGTGGATCATGAAATTTGCTACAAAAACAAGAAGTACATGGCTTTAGAGATGTATCTTTGAGATGGTTCAGATCATACCTATCAGAACGTACTCAAAAAGTTACACTCCCTGACAACATATCCAGTCCATTACTTGTGGAGTTCCACAAGGATCAGTTCTTCTTATTATATATTAACGACCTAGCCCACATTAATATAGCTGCAAAAATAACCCAATTTGCAGATGACACTACATTATTTTGGCATTGCAAGATTGAAAGGGAACTGCATGAATTGATCAGCAACTATATTATAAAAATAAAAGACTGGTGTGATATCAAAGGCCTATTATTCTTTAGACGAATTCTATTCAGATAGAAATTTTTATTCTATGGACAAACAACATTTTTATTTTGTGTTTTAGTACTTACAAGTATTTGAACTGTGCCACTATTTTAACGGTTTGTTGATTTCCACATTTTGACTCTGAACTGATAGTTTGGAAATGTTTATGAAGTAGGTACCTACTCGTAGTTTCTATGCCTTCAGTTTTTATATTCTTATGTTTTTATAGTTTTTATATTCTTACATTTACATCTATTTGTTGTATGAGTATATTCATTATTATCTCTTTTAATATGTAGCGTATTGTATTTTTACTTTCTGATTGTTTTATCACTCAAAAATTTTGAAGTTACCAAATGGTCTAGTACTTTAAAAATCTTAATTTTTATAAAAATCTTCAACTTTTATATCTTATATCTCTTAGAATAGTAACACTTTGTCAATGAGATTTTATCTTTGACAATAAAGTACATTTTGATTTGATGATTTGATATTGTGAGAGATACAAGAAAGTGTAGTTCGGGTAAATCATCCAAAAGAAATTACGTCCACAGAGACCTTAGATTTGTTTGAAAATATGAACAGGATGTTCATAAAATCAGATGTGGAATCATCTGTGACTGAAAGTTAAACTTTAGTCACTATCTTCCATCTTTCAAGGTAACCTCTTGTGGGGTATTCATGTGGAAAAGGGAAACAGTTTCGAAGATTTTTTCACATTTTATGGCCAGGCAAGTTTTTAAAGAATTTTACACATGTGTACTGAGGAAATTTTTCTGTTAGAGTCAACCAATAGGTAATTCACATCCATTGTTCGTGTGTTATATATTGATTGGTTAATACAGTCAAATCTTTCTTTATTCTGAAACAAAAATTCCTATATGTACGTAGCAAAGACTGTCATCAATCCTTCAGTTCTGAACAGCATTTTACAACTTTGATTATTCATGATTCAAACAAAGTATTTTTCTTTGGCATACAAAAACTTTTTGGAGCTTCCCCAAAATATGATTCTATATCTCATTGCAATTCAAAATAAGTAGAGTGTCTTAAGTGTTTTTTCATTCATGTATTTATATATGTTGTATAAATGATTTGAACTGTAAATATTATGGTCAAAATAGCCTTTTCCATAAAGAATTTGTTATGTTTATTGAACTATAGTCGAATCATGTCACAAACTGCAAAAGTTAAAAAAGACAAAAAAATTATTCACTTCTGTCTATCCCATTAAAGGAACATATGTCTTAAGTGTATTTTGACAAACATTGACTTGATTACTTCGTTTCGGATGTCCATCGTCTTAATGGATTTGAAAGGTTTTCACGACGTTTCGAATGCTTGTATCTGCAATCGTCTTCAGGTGAATATACATTAAGACGATGGACGTCCGAAACGAGAGTTTCACATCGTCTACAATCTTCACACAAACATTTACTTGCTATAAAATGAGTAGAATTGAGACAAAACATTCCCAATCTTCATTAACAATATTAGAAATAATTTCTCAAGCAAATTGCTATTAATTGCATATTACTTAATTTTTTTTTAGAGAGATTGTATCAACTAAAGATTGTCAAATAGTTCAGAATGACATTAATAATCAATATTTATGCTGTACTGAAAACAAACAGCCACTGAATGCCCAAAAATTAAGGCAATTCATAATATTTCTTATACTATTAAAAACATTCCCTCAGATCCCAACAAACAAATTGAAGATCTTGGTATTGAGTTTGACCTTAAACCTTCTCTCCACATTATAATAATTGGATTGATTTTCCGCATATGTAGATTTCCAAAATTTCTTCAAAGTGTATGTAAAATCTGATTGGAATATTGCTCTTTGATATGGTCGCCAAAATTTCAAAATCTGCTGTTTAATCAATTCTATAAAAAATTCTGCTAAACATTCTAACCTCACATTGCCACAAGTTGACTATATCCATGACTATAATACTCGTCACTGTAAAAATGTATGTACTTTTCCGATAAAATTATATTTTGGTTGTAAGTCAATATTTTATCAAGGTACAAGGACATACAATTTAATTCCTACATACTTAAGGTAGTACCGCCACAAGACAGTTGAATTAGGAAATTATTAAAATTTGGCATACGTATTGTTTAACATGTGAACAACACCTCTATAAAATTTTAACAAGTTTTATCATCTCGAACTGGAGATATATATAATTGAAGTTGACCCAATTAACACGTAACATATGGACCATGCATAGGCAAGCAGCACATTATTAATTCTAACGTTAGTACTAAAATTAAGAAGTTTATGAAAAACGAGGAGTAGCTAGAGCAGGATATCACAGTTATTGTGAAAAAAAAACAAAGTGATTGACCATCTAGTTTGACAGATATAATCAAAACTACTCTCGTTATTCAAAATAATCCACGGGGAAGAGCACATTATTAATTCTACCGTTAGTACTAAAATTAAGAAGTTTATGAAAAACGAGGAGGAGCTAGAGCAGGATATCACAGATATTGTGAAAAAAAATCAAAGTGATTGACCATCTAGTTTCACAGATATAATCAAAACTACTCTGTTATTCAAAATAGTCCACGGGAAGCACATTAATAATTCTCCCGTTAGTACTAAAATTAGAAGTTTATGAAAAACGAGGAGGAGCTAGAGCAGGATATCACAGATATTGTGAAAAAAATCGAAGTGATTGACCAACTAGTTTGACAGATATAATCAAAACTACTCTGTTATTCAAAATAGTCCCAGCAGCACAGCCTAAAGGGAGATTAGGTAGAAATGCGGATTGTGCCAGGGGACTTTTTAAAGAAGGACAGGGGACCATTTGAGGGTCTGAACGCGAAAAAAAACTCCTCCTAGTTGACCCCATCGATTTTAACGATACCCCCCTTCCCCCCCCCAAAAAAAGTTCAAAAAGAGTACTACAAAAAAGTCTATTGAAGTTTTATCGATAATTTTTTGCCATGACATATGATTTCTAGTGAGGGGGTGGCCGGGTCTGTTTTTTTTGCTGCGCTTTTCGGGACATCAATTTTTTGAGTTGCCGACTTTCTATAATGAAGAAATTTTCTAGAGCCGATTGGGGGGGGCAAGTGCCCCGCTTCAAAAAAAATTTTTTTTCGCGTTTTAAATCGAAAAATCGTTTGAAATTTTTCGATTCTGTCGAAAATAATCTCCTAATTCAACTGTCTCGTGGCGGAACTACCTTGAAAAAACATGTGTTTCAATGGACTTTTCAAGGTTCATTTGAAAAAATATTGGATCTCTCGATAAATTAATCATTTTATTTTGCAAAACATAATATAAAAAATATAATAAGAGATATATCCTTTGTTTATTGGTAATCCTATTTTTTTATAACAATTCATACCCTTCTTCAAAAATATATTTTATTTATTATGAATTATTATTATTATTTCTTGGGATGAATAAAGTTGTTATTATTATTATATTCAGTTTTCGAAAGCTTTAGTGAAAATAATATGTATAAAATCAATTGCCAATAAATAATAATAAAAGATTGGCATCAGAAATGATTATTTTAAATTATACAAAAATTAACTTCCGATTATTTTAAATTATACAAAAATTAACTTCCTACTGAAAGAAATGCCAAAGCTACAGGCATTTTTCTTATAAATTTGCCACCAAATCTTTCTTTTTCTTTCTTTTCTGTATCTTCGGGCTTGTTTCATTTGGTTTTCTGTATGCTTTCCTATTTAGCATAAGTAAAATCACTTGGTACAGCCTCTTCAGCTTTCTTCAGTTAGAGAGATGCAAAGATAACGAGTCACTGTTGGTAACCTGACTATACATTGCCAAAAATTTGTTACTCTTGTGGTCACATAAGGTTCGGTCAAACTGGTTCTGCAACCAACTGCATTCCACAATCAACTCCAATAGCAAAGTTTAAATGATTAAGTCCCAAAATGTTTGTTATATTGAAATATTTTCAACAAGTTTGCTTTTTTATATCAGTTTGGGATTTCTGAAACTGTGTAGTATCCTCAGTAGTTGAAAAAAGTCCGAGAAAGTGACAGTGATTTTAAGATCGTCAATTTGTTGGTAGCATCACTGAATTGTCCTAATTCATTTTTTTCAATCATAAATGTTTTTTTTCAGACGCATCACTTGCAGTGTAGTGGAGGTGGATCTGATTTCACAGGAATTGATTGCAAAGTCTTTGCTGATCCACATCCAATGACAATGGCTCTCTCTGTGCTTGTAACTATTGAGATGTTGAATGCGATGAATAGGTTAGTGCATTTCCTTTGTATCGTTAATATTTCATGATGGAAAACTTTCTATGTGAATTTTAATATATGAATTTTTCAGCTTGTCAGAGAACCAGTCTTTGATTGCCATGCCTCCATGGTCTAACTGGTGGCTAATTGGAGCGATGGCCTTATCCTTTACTCTCCATTTCATCATCTTGTATACTGAAATGTTCTCAGTAAGTATATATAAATTCAGAATATACAAACCCTTCATGATCACTATTATTGATCTATATCTCTGTCAGTCTCAAATTATGGGGATAGCGTGGTTTCCAAAAAGCATTTTGTCAAATCATCACTTTCAGTTAATCTAGAAGTTGGTCTCAACTTTTCTTTTTCGACATACCGTAATTTCATCATTTATTTGAAACCCTTTTAAAGAATCCAGCACAAAATTGACGTTTGGTCGACTTGGGTGAAATTTTGGGAATTAGTACATAGTATCCAAAGTTGTATAGAGAGCCATTTTAACAAGCTTTAATTTATAGGTGAAGCGGCGATTTTAGGATATCTTAATTTTTTGGTACATTGTTTTTTTTTTTGGGATGTGAGAATCATTAAAGACAAATGGCCACTGGGTTGTCGAATTCAGGACAGGCAATATGTCAAAAAAATACGTCACTTCCGGTTATTTTTACGCATTTTGACAATAAAAATCAATATTCTTTACAAAAAAAATGGTGTTATTTTTCTCTAAGAGAGAGTTCTAGAGATTGTGCATCACTGATATTCTCTATGTTTTTTGATGATGGGATATGGAATTGTATCTTGTGAAGCATTGTATAAAAACTCATTGTCCGAAAGTAGTGGATTGCATAAACCAAACTGGTTAATACCAAAACAAATCCCATTAAATAAAATGCAACCAAATTCAAAACACCTTTGCAAAAGGACTACATATTCCTTCTACCATTGAACATATAAAGTAGGTGAAGGTTTCAACAATAAAACGTATAATACATTTTTCTTATATTATATCCCATAATGGTTAATTCATTTTCGATAACATAATTGTTATTGAAATAACATTGAGTTTTCTCTACTGTCTTGGTTCTCTTGTTTGACCTTAAAATCTCCCAAGCTGTTTTACATTTTATTTGTAGAATTTGTCAGTCACTTTGAGTTGTATGGTTTTTGGCTTCATTAAGTAATTTTTTTAAATTAATTTTTATTTATCATATAATAGATTTTAATTAATATATTAGTTTTTAAAGTGAAGAAATAATCCTTTCATTAGCAAGGTTTTTGCTTCTGTTTGTTCAACCCATTCATTCTTTTCAAGCGAAAAGCAGTTCCAAAGTGGCTTCTAAAGATGCAAAGAATATCTTTTTTTTTGTTTTGTTTTCATTTGATTGAAATATTTCAAACCAATTCGCTTCTTGAAGTGAGGTAGGGAACCATATGATTATCTTGGTAGGGAACCATTTGATTACCTTGATTTCTATAGTTTCTCTAATATCAATAACTAATCGTTTTTTTAAATAAAATGAGTTTTTTATTAATAATCACGGTCAATTATCTCAAAAGCTCTATTCAGGTCCAATACCGCTACAACACACTGACCTTCATCAACAGATACTGCAGACCCAGACTTTTAAAGCAGTGGTGTTTTTTAAACCTGACTGCTATTTTCAGAGAATGTTATTATTCTCTAGATATACAATTAGTTAGTGGTTTCTGAGTGGCAAAAATTAGGGAGGTAAATTTGGTATTCTTTTTCTTGCAAACATTTTTTTCTAAAAAGGAGAAGGTTTGCAAGTTGACGCGTATATATTTTTTTCATGTATGACCACGCAGAAGTTTTTACAGTATAGTCCAATGTTGATGATTCTTTTTCTAATGCATAGGGTATACCTTGAAATTAGTCCCATTTTAATTTGAAAAAAAATACACCCTTAAGGTAGTAAAATAGGAGATGATTGATTGTTCACTCACTAAATTTTCACCTGCGTGCCCCATGAGCAAGAAAATCTAAATACCAGATTAAAAAAGAATTTAAGCCATTTGGACTGCGTTTCTCCAATGTAGTGTTTCTTGTTTTTCTAAAACTCACAATGCTACAACAATATTTAGTTGTCATGATGATTGTATGATAATACAGGGTGTAACATAAGTACGTTAAAATATTCAAGTGATGTATTCCTGAGACAATTTTAAGAAAAAAAGTCCCGAAATGCTTCGTTTCGGAGATACAGGGTGTTGAAATTGATTTTTTTTGTTCGCTTTTTAAAAATAACTTTTGCAAAAAATAAGTAATTTGCACGAAATTTGGTAACTGGTGTTTTTTTGACGTGGGAAATCATAATTTCGTCTTAATTTTCTTGTAACATCTAGAGGGCGCTGCATACGCTGTCATTATTTATTTCAAATTGCCCTAAGATTTTTTACAGTAAACTTTTGGTACCTTTCATGAAAAAACCTTATTCCCACACCTTTTCCAAGTAAAAAAGGTACACTTCCTCAACAACTCTGGAGGTGATCGTTTTCGAGATATTTACAATTTTCTATATCGATGCATGTTGCTCCTAGGGCGCTAAGTGAAGTTGCTGAGAACATTACAAAAACTAAGTATGTGGTAGGTCTCCTCAAAATAAACTATTTTTTTTCTATGAAATGTTTATCGAAAAATGATTTGTTTTCGAGATACAGATTGTTGAAATTTTTCAAAACATGGTGGGTTTTTGTCATAAGTTATTTGCAATTTTAGTTATTTTCATCAAACTTTATACGCAGTATACCCAGACAGACTTCTTCTAAACTGAGCATTATCAAACTGCTTAATCAGTATAGCCAAATTTGATTTCAATAATTTGCTGCGAAACGATAAGAAACACTCCCAGCATTTTTCAACGGGTGCGGAATTCTTTGATGAGGAGAGCAGAAGCTTGTATTACTGTTGGGAGTCGTCACTTTGAATAGTTGTTGTAATAGTTGTTTCGTTCAATTTTTATATGTTTAATTTCCCAATAAATAACATAGTACTTCTCCGAATTGTTTTTTTACAAACTCCGAAATGTAGCACTTTCTAATTGGATAATTAAACCTGACAATTTTTTTAAATTTGGATTGATTAAGCAGTTTGATAATGCTCAGTTTGAAAGGAGTCTGTGTTTAAAGTTTGATGAAAATAACTGCAGTTGCAAATAACTTATGATAAAAACCAACCATGTTTTGAAAAATTTCAACAATCTGTATCTCGAAAACAAATCATTTTTCGATAAACATTTCATAGGAAAAAACTAGTTTATTATGACGGGACCTACCACATACTTAGTTTTTGTAATGTTCTCAGCAACTTCACTTAGCGCCCTAGGAGCTAAGTAACATGCATCAATATAGAAAATTGTAAATATCTCGAAAACGATAATCTCCAGCGTTGTTGAGGAAGTGTACCTTTTTAACTTGGAAAAGGTGTGGGAATAAGGTTTTTTCATGAAAAGTACCAAAAGTTTACTGTCAAAATGTTAGGGCAATTTGAAATAAATAATGACAGCGTACGCAGCGCCCTCTAGATGTTACATGAAAATTAATAAGAAATTATGATGATTTCCCACGTCAAAAAAACCCCGGGTACCAAATTTCGTGCAAATAACTTATTTTTTGCAAAAGTTATTTTTAAAAAGCGAACAAAAAAAAATCAATTTCAACACCCTGTATCTCCGAAACGAAGCATTTCCGGACACACGTTTATATAGACTTTTTCACTTGAATATTTTAAAGTACTTATGTTATACCCTGTATATTGCAAAAAAAGTTACATAAGTTAACATATACATATATATCCTCTGAAAATATAGTAGACCGTAATATTATATATATAGTCATCAACTGAAACCAAATAACGGATTTCTACTACTATGATATATCTAACTAAATATTATATTGCAACACATTTAACTATTTAACTGTGATACATATATTTAACTATTTTATTGTGTCAACTCATTAATTGTAGTGAATTTTGGTATTTGAAATTTAATTTTGTACATTTTGTATATGTTCACATGTAGATATAGTGACTATTTATTGACACGCCCATGAAGGGGAGAATTGTTATTCTTAGTAATAGAGGTGTCCCTATGTGTATTTTGGGATGAATTAAACGTTAAAAAAATCCTATGGATTGCAATACAAAATTACACCATTAGGCTCTCTCAGAGCCTGTCTATGGAGATCCATGATTACAAAAATTTTTCTTAAATATATACATACAGGAGCAATGTTAACATTTTTCGAATAAATAAATAAGTTAGTAGATAAAATAGTATAATATAGTAGTAAAGTAGAGGTAAAATAGTACACTATAGTCTAGATCAACTATGGTACATATGCATATATATATATATATGTATATATATGTATATGTATATATATGTATATGTATATATATATATACATATATATATATATATATATATACATGTACATATACAGGGTGTTCCAAATTAAGTCGGCACCATTGCCAACTCCGTTATTATTGATGCTACGATTTCGGTTAAATGGGCAAACTGGTAGCATTTTTAGTGGCCTTCTCGATGCCGAAAACAAAACAAAGTTGAACAATGGAACACCCTATATTTTTTCATCCATTTCGATTCGTAATAACATTCTCAACAACAAAGCTCATATCACTTTTCTTCCGAAAGTGGAAAATGAGCGACTTATGTGGAAATATTTATTTCTTTCACTAGTACAAAAATTTCTTTGTTTTTGCGAATAAAACTTCATGATTGTCCAAACACCCATATTTTGTACTTATACGAATGCCAATATTTTGTTACTAATAGCAAAATAAGAGAGTAAAAAGAAAAAATTGCGCTGGGATGTGAACTTGTGAAACCCGTGATCATCATGTCGCACCACTCAATTGACACCACTAAGCTATTTGGTATTATTGTACAAAACGATAATTTCCATCTTAAAGCCATTCCGCTAGCCGCATTTATTTTGTGAATCAAAATATGTCTGCTGTAATGATAACTTTGAAGCCGTTTTTGTACAGAACAGAAAATACTGGAGGGTCATATGAATGTGGTTGGAAAAAATGTGTTTGATTCGATAAAACATAATTATTATGAGCAATCAAGTTGCCTTGAAACTTTGTTGAAATTCTATTTGTCAAATATTCTCAAGTATGTCATGACAATGTCATAAATTATTGTAACTGCCAACTACTGTTCGAATATTTTTCGAAATGCCGTTTTCCCATCAAGAAAAATGTGATATGTTAGAATCCTACTGGGTTTGCCAGAAAAATAGCGTAAGAGCACTCCACTACAGCAATTCGTTCCCCAATCGTGAATTACCTAATCGGCGTTTTTTTTCTGTGCTTCATCGTCGATTCAGGAACAATGAAAAAGTTTTTGAGAAGAGGAGAACTAAAAAACGTTTTGTAATATCTGAAGATACAGAAATTGACGTTTTATCCTACTTTGAGGTATATCCAAATAATTCCATCAGAGATTTATCTAGAGAAATAGCTGTTCCACTGTCTGGTATTCAACGAATTCTGAAGAAACATAAGATTTCTCCTTATAAGTTAAGACCAGTGCAAACACTAGAACCTGGTGATCCTGAGAGACGATTGGGGTTTTGTCGGTGGTTTATGAATAAATGGAGACAAGATCCAAACTTCAGTAGAAATATTATATGGAGCGATGAGGCTAATTTGTCAAATCGTGGGATGTATAATAGAAAAAATTTTCATTATTGGAGTAGACATAATCCATTTCTAGTCCATCCACAATCCACAATCCGCAAAGATGATTTAGTATTAATGTTTGGTGTGGTCTATTTAGAGGCAGAATTATCGGTCCATTTTTCTACCATGGTTCTTTGAACGGACCCCGTTACATTAATTTATTAACAAGAATGTTGGAAGAGTTTTTCGATGATCTTGATCTGGAGGCTCGTCAGATGATCTATTTTCAGCAGGATGGAGCACCACCACATAATGTCAGTGGCGTAAAGCACTGCTCGAGGCTATTTTGGAAACAGATGGATTGCTACAAATGGTCCTGTTAAGTGGCCCCTCGTTCACCAGACATGACACCTCTAGATTTTTTATTTTGGGGATTTCTGAAAAATGAGGTGTACAAAATAAAACATAATAATGTAGATGAAATGAAAAATTATATTGAAACTATAATTAATAGAATTGATGGCCGAACTGTGGTGAATGCCACACGTAGTGTCAATAGAAGGGCCCAAATATGTGTTCAACAAGAAGGCGGTGTTTTTGAACATTTACTCGATATTTTATGGCACTTTATCAAACCTGTTTGTTATAAATGTTTCCTATTAATACAACTGTCTTATTTTCACCTTTACGAAAAAAAGTCAAATGAGCTTTGTTGTTGAGAATGTTATTACGAATCGAAATGCATGAAAAAATATAGGGTGTTCCATTGAAAAAAATATCATTTTATAAAATATTATAACAACGCGACTGTCAATTTTTGTTTGTTTTCGGCATCGAGAAGGCCACTAAAAATGCTACCAGTTTGCCCATTTGCATCAATAATAACGGAGTTGGCAATGGTGCCGACTTAATTTGGAACACCCTGTATATATATATATATATATATATATATATATATATATATATATATATATATACATACATACAAGCACAACTACCTATTTTCACATTTGAAGTTTAAATTACGGATACTCTAGATACGGTCAATGAAATCGTGAAAGAGTATCCGATACTGTTTCGCTATCCACATCCGGATTTTTTTTTTTAACAAATGCTTTGCGGTTTCTAGATTTATCCCTTTGGGGTCTAGATTGAATAGTTTTGGCGCCACGTAACTGAAAGTTCTTTTACCGATAGATTTATTAAGTTTGGGTATTTTCATCCGTGTTACGCTACTAGATCTTGTTTGGCGTACATTTTCTATTTTTTTTTATACTTGTCTTTAGGGTAGGTGAACACTAGGTTTGTCTTAGTATAACTTTGTCTGATATCAAATATATTTAACGCTGTGAATAATTTACTAGACGGATACCAGATCGGTCTGAAGTATGGTCTTGAGAATTCTCTTTTGAATCAATTCTAAAGATTTCAAAACAGTTTTCCTTGCTTTCATAATTCAACTGTCTCGTGGTGGTACTACCTTAAGAAGTTTTTATCTGAGTTCATGTCGTTGTGATAATCGCTCCTCTTCGATCCTGATTGCAACGAAGGTATGCAGTTTGAAATAAGAAAGTTGATAGCAACTTCTGTGATGCTTTAGTAAACATATTTCAGATTAATTCAGGAAACCACAAAATCTACCCTTTGGAATTTTTAATTATAGTAAGACGTTGCCTTGTGTAGATGATGTCATTAACTGAAGTATGTACTTTTTTATTTGAGAGTTGGTTTTAAATTATTTATTTTTCTCAGGCTGTATTCCAAGTCTGTCCACTGACAGTTGCAGAATGGATGATGGTAATGAAGTTTTCAATTCCCGTGATACTACTCGACGAAACACTAAAGTTGGTCGCTAGAAAAATTGCAGATGGTGAGAATGCCCTTTACTCTGCGCATTGGATAGTACTTATGTGGGCTGTATTCTTTGGCTTATTGTTTGTGTGCCCTATTTAAGATAGGAGGAGGAAAACCACTGAACTACCTCCTTAAACGAGGACAGAACCTTAGTGTGCAGCAGAGACATTTTTTTGAATTGAACTAAGATCTGTTTTTTAGAGTTTTTTTAATCAAGGAAGTGCCTTTGGACGGCCCAGATATAGTCGATTTTGAAATACATTTTGACTGAATTTGGAATCAGAACTATTCTGTACTTGGCGCTTAACCTAATTTCTTCAAAAGGTAATTTGATCCTCATTAGATGTAAATATTTTGACCTGTCAAAGGAGTCCTTGCTGAGGTATTTGTTTGTTTTCCAAAAAATTTTTTTTTCTTTCTATGATGAATGAATTAAGAAAGACAAAGTGATTTAATGGCGTTTCCTTTCCATTTTCTGGTACGCCGAAGAAAGTTTGATGTAGAGGAAAAAAACTGACAAAAACATGAATAAAGTAAGATTTGTATGTAATAAGTCGTGAAAATAAAAAATGAATTGAGACGAATCACTATCTAATTGTTAATGGTTTCTTGCATACCGGGCTTCAAATTTTGACGAAAATTTAAATGCCCAAATAAATAATTTGCCTTTTAATTATGAATATTATCCGATGCAATCGTCATCGTAGTGGTTTTGAGCCGGTACTAGCCCTCCTCATCCATGACCTTGACCCCTAGCCGCCAATTGCATTCGATCTTGACCCCCACTGTGACCTTGAGATGGGGACTTTGAAGGTCGTGTATCATTGGCATTGAAGTGCCCTTGTGAAAGATCGTGTGGTGTTTGCATGACCTTGGTGTGCAAGAGGGATTCGTTGACCTTGTAACACTAGTCGATGAGTAGGGGATTGCACATTCATTTCAGTATGCACGAGAGTGTGATGCACGACCTTCGAACTAGCATCAGCGTCACAGGTTACTTTTCATATTCTTCAGCCACCCTAACCACTGAGATGATTCATCAAGGGCCTTCGACCCAACACAACTGAACAAGAATGAATTGAACTCACAGCATTTATTGTTACCACCTCTATTTTTTTTGCTCTCAATTATCAAAGAAAGCCTCATATGAGAGACTTTGCGGCAAACAAAGAATAAGAATGGTACCAGAGGGCAGCTCAGCTATGACACCATCAGTGTGCTAGCGCATAGAACTATGAAAAATCATTGCCTTTTTTTAATGCGTCGGATCATAAGAATCTGAAATTATTAGAGAACAGCATCGTACAATGTGTATCGAATACCAGATGGTTGCTGGAGTATTTGAGAAAAGATGAGTATATGAAGGATATCAACACAAGCGTATCAAGTATGAAAGGTTTTGCGGTAGTGATAAAAGAACTTTGGTCAGAAGATTTGGCTGATAGGGTGGTGAATACTGTTTCTTTGACAAGCCAGATACATAGATTTTCACCTCGTTTCAACAGGACGCCCAGGAATTTCTAAGATATTTATTGGAAGATCTTCATGTTACGAAGGCGCAGAAGGGCCAACAATAAAATATTCACTTCAAATTGACAATTGTCACTTCAAAATGGCAATTCCCACTGTTTTTGTAAGTGACAATTGTCACTTCGAAGTGACAATTGTCACTTGAAAAACATCTGGAATTATCATTTTGAAGTGACAATTGTCACTTTGAAGTGACAATTGTCACTTCGATTTTGATGAAAAATTGAGAGACCATAAAAAGGCACAGGAGTCTTGGTCAAGATCTAAGAATGGACAACTCAAAAATGGTTGACAACTTTGTTGGTCAACTAAAATCATCGTTGTACTGTACTTCTTGTGGCAATGTTTCTGTCTCTTTTGACCCCTTCTGGAACCTTTCACATCATATTGCACAGAGAACTGGCCAGCTGAGACTGTCACAATGTTTGGACTCGTTTATTAGAGAAGAAACTTTAGATGGGGAAGAGAAACCAACTTGTTGTAAATGTAAGGAAAGAATAAAAGTCATTATCTATACAGAAATTCCCCATAATATTAGTTATTAACTTGAAACGATTCTCGACGATGGAGAGATTCAGGGGAAAATTAAATGTCCCTATTAACACGTTTGCGACGTCGTGACCCACCGGTGGTCATCCTGGTCTTTACTAATGACCGTCGGTGTCCACGGGTTCTATTTTATATATTCACTGAAACTCTATGGTTACTGCAGGAACTTCAATATTGCAAGTACGGCTACATGAAAGGTATAAGTTTCTAGGTGCTAAGTGGTTTTTCAATTGGGTGGTAATGTATGTAAACAACATATGAACGTCAAAGTACATTTTTATTTGAAAACCTGGAAAATGAAAAGAAATTATCATTTTGTTTTAAAATGAATTGTTCAGTTCAACAAAAAAAGGAAATAATAATTCATTATCATTATGGTAAAAACCTATTCGTGAACATTCCCGAAGCACACAAGACACATCGTTGATTTTTTCTCGCAGTCTTTGCAAAATGTGAGAACTTTCGGGATTCGGCTCTAGCTTTTTTGGAACCCTTTCCTGCTAATTCTTCTGTAGCATTCAGCACCTTCCTGTGCTGGTCCTTGCAGTCCCTTCGTATTTCCCTATTCAGCGACTGATGAGGAATATTTTTGGAGGTCTCTTAACACTAAGTTACATTGTTGTGACAGAGAATATTCAATCTTTTCTCACGCAACAGGTAACATTCAGCAAGTTAAAACTACAATAGATGTTCTCAAAACTCTCAACGAAAAAATAACTGAAAGATTTGACTTCCTCGAGAACAATATCCATCGTATTGATCCAGCATTTAAAATGCACGCTAATATTAAAAGCTTTTAAGTTTGGCATCGACTTCAAAATTGATGCGATGTAAATTCAACAGCACAAACCATACAAATTAAATAATAATATTGCAGGGGTCATTTTAGTAGATTTGAAATGTTTTTGAATTCTTGTATGGAGTGCGAACCTAGTGTTTCGTCTCATACTGCGTCTTGTATTATCCCCGAGGAATCGGGTAATGTCTTTCAATTAATTTGGTCTGAATTGTAAATTAATTGCTTCATTCAATATCTAATATTCATAGTTGATTGGAAAAAATGACTAGAGTACTGCATTTATATTTTATCCATGTTTCTGTCAGAAATAATGATTCTAAATCAAACTATTGTTGTCAGTGTACCTGAAAATGTAATTATACATTGATTTATAATTGAAATTTATTGATCACGTTTGGCTATGAGATGACATTGTTGAGAGACAGTCTCTGTGGAAAAGTATTTTTTTTTCAAAAGTGCCGAAATGAAAGGCACAAATATAAAAATGGTAAAAAAGTAGGGTAACTATAGAAAATGAAAAAAGTCTCACATGAGAAAAAAAATCAAGTGTGTTTCAGATTCTTCAAACTGCATGAATTTCAGTTTTTTCAATTGAAGCACACATATTATGACTAAGGAAGTGATATTTTCTAGTAGGTTTCTCCATTCATCCAGATTCATTAGATTGAAATGCTTTCATTGTTTACATACATAAATTCTTATACAGCAGTCATTATGTAAAAGTTGATTCAAAAATCATCTCCATCCTAATTTATACAAGATTTAGTACATCAAAAGCAGTATAGGGATTCTATTTTGAACTATCATTTCATGTTTCCCATGAATGAGTAAATAGAAAAAACTAAGTGACATTTTGTGACTACCACAACTCTGAAAAGCAAATATTTAAAAAGTTAGTGGATTGATTGACACTTTTACTGTTCAATGAACACAAACCTTCAACTTGGTTTCTTATATTTTCCATTTTACATATTTCATTTGATTTTAATCTCAAATTGGTAAATAAATATATAACTCGATAGAAAATTAGAATGGTTTTAGTGTAGTCGGTTAAAGTATGTGTAATACATACTTAAAATTAAATTATGGCATCAGATGCAATTTTTATTTTTCATTTTGAATGTTTCATATGTTACCCACTCAACTTTTTCCAGCAGCCCAATACTTTGAAAAATATTTTTCAAGTGTTTGGTTTATTTATGAAATCAAATAGAATGATTGTGTGTATATATGTAGAAATGTGTTTTGCTCAGTTCGGCCCATCTAACCATTTTAGTGTGATGTTTTCTTGAACAGTTTGAATAGTTCTTTATAATGTTGATAAGATTCTTTCTGGAAGTGATACGAAAATAACAAGTATTTATATTTCCTGATCTGTGATTTAACATAAAATAAATTCAGCCTGTTGGATGCATTGAACATTTCGTGCAAGAATCTTATTGTTTGTATTCTTGGGAAAGATTATTGCGAACCCAAGAATATTTATTGAAACACTAACTTTAACATTATGTCAGATTACAAAACTAGAAAATGTAAATAACTTTTTGGGCAGTGTTGAATTGAAGAATAAAGGAATTCAGTTTCAACTTGTTGCTTTTTTGCTAACGGCTTTCACAATTTGCCTTACTTACAGCAGGGACTTACAGTGTGCCGTTTTGTCACTTTGAACTGACAATTGTCACTTCGACTGACAATTTCACTTCAAAGTGACAATTGTTAGTTCAAAGTGGCAATTCAAATTGATTTTGTATGTGATAATTGTCACTTCGAAGTGACAATTGTCAGTTCGAAGTGACAAATGTCAGTTCAAAGTGACAATTGTCACTTCAAAGTGACAATTTTGTTGTTGGCCCTTCTACTACGGAGGGCAGAGCTAAGGAGAACTATCTCTGTTACACAAAGTGTCCCTAAAAGAGAATTAAATGAAGATGGCGTTACTGTACCAGAATACAGTTTTAAAGAGATGGATACATGTTATTTTATAGATTAGAGGATTGAAATACTTTTCAACTACTCTATTATATGCAAGTATTTTTAAATTTTACCACTTTCACTCAGCTCACTTCATTTGATCTAAAACAACAATATTCAGACCACACACTATAGTACACGAGCGCCTTTCTGACCACTTTATTTAATGGTTTTTGGTGGCGACTTTTTGAGTTGAATAACCATATGAGATTATCCTTAATCTCTACCCTCCATAGTGTTATGCTTATCAACTTGGAGTGGATTAATCACCTCTCTGATCGCTCTGTTAGTTAACGAACATAGAACAGATTAAACAGAGGAAATGGATATAATTTCCCGAACTTTTACGAAGCAGATTGAATGAATCGATCATTCATATATGTAAATAACGAACACAACTAATATATATTGCCATGGTATTTATAACTATGACCTTTTAAACAAAAGAGAATTTGACTAGAGACTATGCTTCAATATGCAGATGAGACAAAACCTCATTAGATTCTTTCGCACAATAAAACTCTGGCGCTCACCGTAGAAAAATTACATCTCATCAGAAGGGTTATCAAGTGGTTCAATCTTTGGCGTTTGAAAACACCCTACAAAATCTCAATTTATTATCTTCCACCTCAATCAATCAGCCTTGAATGTTGGTAAAATTCATAGGAATTAATATGGACAAGAAACTAATCTTCAACAACCACACCAGACTCATGCAGACCAATATTAGATTATGCCCATATAGAAAAAAGGAAAAATTATAAAAAAACACTAATTTCAAAGTATCACTCCAAAAGAAATGTTTCTAACATTTTTCCGAGTTTGCAAAGTGAGATTGCTTCTAGAAAATGTGTTTCCCAATTCTTCCGGTCTTCCTGATGATCATGGAAGCGTGAAATAGATTTTCGTTGACCAAAATGTATTGAAGACCTAGTGAATGCGATGCCTCTCTTGCTTCAAATGATTTCTGGTGAGTACTCCTTTTTGGAAAACATTCTTCTTTGCCTCATTCATCTATATGAGATCTTAGTTAGGACTGGAATAAAAAATCAAGTAACTATCTGAATAAAAATTCAAATTTTCACTTTCAGATTTTTTATATTTTGTTAGGGTCCTTTCTCAATATCTATCAGATGTAGTTCAATGTCTCTGGCTTTAGTGGAAGTAGTTGTTTTCTGTTGGATATTACAAAAAAACTTCATTATTGTCGTGGATTTTTCAATTTTCAGAAAAATCCTATTTCATTTTCAATTGTGGTTGTCTTGAACGATGGAAGATAGTGATTAAGTTTATCTTTCAGTGTTTTAAAATTTTCCGAGTACGGGAGAAATACTCTTTGATTGATGCATCCACATGGGATTGAACTTTTGGTGAAAGTGCTGAGACCAAATCATCGTACGCACCAAATCTTTGTAATGTAAATTAGGTATTTTTTTCTGGCGATGATCTTGGTTGAGAATACCAGGTCATAGCTATGAAATTATTTTATTGTCATCGGTTCTTAATACGTGTGCAAACTTTCAAATAATTTGGATGTCTGGAAGTGGGTGAAAATTATTTTTAAAGATTCCATTACATACCTTCATACATCATACAGGTGAAGCTAATAAAAGCGTGTTGAAAAAGGAAATTAACCGTGATTTTTTTGCGAACTTTGTAAAGAGCTGCCAGGACACCAGTCGAAGTTCAAATATCCAGAAAAGACAATTTAGGAAATAATTTCAGGAACAGAATGAACATTTTTTTAACACGCTGTTATTAGCTTCACCTGTATGAACGTATATATGTATATTCCGTTACATACTCCATTGTATGTAACGGAATCTTTGGAATTAATTTTCACCCACTTCTAGACGTCCGAATTATTTGAAATTTTGCAAACGTATCAGATTGTAGGGGGTCGATATGGCTCTTCAGTCTTTCCGTATCTCGACTTATAAGATCTTTTGTACATTATCATCTATTCGAGGCCCAGGATTCCGAGACTCCTGATTTCTGAGGGCATTAATGAAACCCCTTCGAGGTACTTAAGCCTTTTACAAAACAGCGCTTGGCAGTCGCAAAGCAGGTGTTCTGCAGTTTCAGCGAAGTTTTCGCAGTAACGGCACAGTTCACCGTCTGATCTTTCATTTTTTTGAGGTGATACCTCAGAGGACAATGTGAGCAGTCCCGTTACCAGTTTCAACTCGAGAAGTTGTTTAGCTTTCCTTGGCGATGAGCTCAGAAGCCTTTTCACTTGTTTTTGCCCTGGAACCTCATTCCAGTGGTTTTTGATTTGGTCAGCTTCCCAGAAGGGCTCTGAGTGTTTGCCACTTCCTTCGCTAGGCTGTTTCCTCATTGACTTTGATTGATTGTTCGTAGCCAGTTGTCTTAGGGAGAGTTTGCAGTCCCAAGTCAGTCCAGACTCACAAGTGTGACTTTAGAGATATTAGTGCTGCTTGCCTATCTGATAGGATATTGGTTTCGTGCACGTGGGACAGATGGTTGACATTGGAGGTAAAACAACTTTACTTTTCCGATTTGTATATGTTGGAGAATTGAACATTTTTACCTATTTCAAAAAGAATTCAGTAGTTGGATTACATGTGTTATTGTTTAATTCGTAGATGATCATGCCTTCATATTGTTCTGTTGTGAAATGCAATAAAAATGCATCAAAAGACGGCCGAATACGATTTTTCAGGTAAATTGTACATGTTTGTATTTTTGACCCTGTTATCAGAATTCCATCTGCTGTTGTAATAAATAGAAAACATTGTGAAATCTCCCAGAGAAGGCAAGCAGCCTGGATACATGCCATCAAACGAAAAGACTGGTCTGATAAGTTAACGAAATATGGTAGAGTTTGTTCCAGACATTTTCACTCTGGTAAAGGAAATATGTTGAATCTATTTAATTTATTTATAATATATTTCAGTGAGTCATGAAGAGATAGCCACGATAAAAATAATATTTAATTTGGCACATTTTAATAAACACGACTTCCTAATATTGTAGGAGAGCCAGCTTCTTCCTTGAGGGAAGAAACCCATCCCGATTGGGTACCATCCATTAATATGGAATATGAAATCAATCATGGCAATAGCCATGTATGTGATAGATATAAAAGATTACAGGTATTTCATATGGATAAATTGGATATGGTGGTCTGCTGAGGATTTGCTAACCCAGGGATGGAATTTTTCTTTGCATTTTTTTAAGGATGGATTTTTGAACGAAGTTCCTTTACGCGGCTTGTGGTAGGTGTTGACTGGAAGAAATCGTCACGTAAGAAAAAAGCGTTATGCCCCCTCATCAGAGTATGTTGTACCAATTTATTCAATAAGCTGGGTGCTGAAAGAAGTCCAAAGAAGGAATTTATTTGATGAATTATATTTTCACATTCTAACTTGAAATTCATTGTAGAATATTTGGCTTTGAAATAAATAATTCAACCATTATAAGTGTTTTATTTTCAATAATTATGCATATAATCAACATGATTCTCATCACAAGAACTAATAATATATATATGTATATATATATATATATATATATATATATATATATATACATACACATCCATTGCACACAACACGCCATCGATATTCAATAATTATATTATACAACAATAAAGAAATCATATTTCCTAAGTACAATGATCACCAAGATTATTTGATAAACTATAAAATGAAAAAACATTAAACCAAAAAGGAAAAAAAATACTGAAGATGCCCCTGGCCAGGGTAAAACATCTATAACACTAATTTAAGTTTGATTTCAAAAAAAGAATCCCAAGAACTTCCTACCAAAAATATATATGTATATAGATAGGATTGTCGGAAGAGGACAAATAACAAACTTTCTAATTATTGGCCAGCGTTTCATTTATTTACCTATAAACTTCATCAGGGACTAAAAGGACAACTAGTTGTAAGAATGTAAGAGAAAGGAATTTTAAAACAGTTGAAACAAGGGCAAGTTAGTTAGTCATCAGTATAAAAAATATGAAAATTTTTGTTTCCCCATAAAGTAGTTTAAAACAGAAATTTAACATATTTTTTAAACAATGATACCTCAACTAGAATCTCATGTGAAAAACAATACTAACATATATTTGAATGTGAACGTATATATAAAACCACATAGTTTCCAAAAATGATTTCACGTGATATGAAAGGACACATTCGCAACAGGGTCTTACGATGAGGAAACATGTCGTAAAAACAATTGTCAACTGGGTGTGATGAGACTCTGCAGGGCTCAGCTGGCTTATTAGTTGGTGGCATCCAAAATGCTTTTCTACCTATCGATATAACTTCCTTCTGTTTTCGCATTGTAAGTTATCAGTATTTTTATAGGTATGATGGTTCACGTTTCCAATGACTAAGATATGAGAATTTATCTGCAACATATATTCTTTTCCCCCATCCACAAGTTGCTAGATTGTAGGCTTCTAAACTTTTATATGCTTTCATTTCAGTCATTGTGAAAGCACTCTTTGTTTCCACTAAATAATTTACTATATCAGGATACATTATTTTGGGAAAAAGTTAAATATCTGTTGATAATTCTTCAATTTTCCCAATTCTTCAATTTGCCCAATACTGCAATTTTCTCTTCATACCGTTTTCGGTGAACATCATCTAAACTTGAATAATATTTTGTCAGGTCCATTGTCACAATATTTCACTCGAAACACAATAAAAATGTCGAATAAACGTTCTTTACCAAAGTAAACAAAGCCAAAATGTGAGGTTATCCAATGTCAACCATCTGTCAAATCTGCACGAAACCAATTGTTACGGGAATAAGTAGGCGCCTGTGTTTTTTGCGTCCGGTAAGCGAGATCGCGCCGACAAAGAGAAGGGTATTTCTTGTGTAAATAAACAACGAGCTACATGGATTCCAAGAAATGCCGCCTTCAAAATATATCGGAGTGTTAGTGTGTCGGTGAGACGTAAAAAGGGATCCATGCGTTTCTGGAAAGTTCGCCGAACAACCTGGAATTTTCGCGGTGTATGACAAACGAAAATAAAAGCCTCACACATGCCAAGAACGAGCAGTAGATTTATAGCTGTCAGTTTTAATTTATGGAACATATGAATCATCGAGGTTATTGTACAGCGTGGTCATTTGAATTGTGATTTAGTTGTATAGTGTAATAAACGGTCATTTAAAATTGGTTGAGTGTTTCTAAAAGCAAACCTCAGTTTCGTAACAATATAGATTTTTGCCCCCCTTGAGCCTCTTGCAAGGCATTCTATAGCATGAATTTCTGCTTGAAAAATTGTTGTGGCTTTGTCTAGGGGTTTTGAGAGCCTAAAACTAGGACCCGTTACTCCCACTCCAGCCCTTTCGTCCATCTTGGAACCATCAGTATACCATACTGATACATTGCTTTCTACTTGAGGCTTGTTCGTTGTGAATATATGGTGGTTGTTTATATCCACTTCATAATTCAATTCAAAGACCTGCCAAGCTGGCCTAATGCCCCATGGCTTGTACCTGGATTCTAGGGAAATATTTTCCAGAATCTTCAGATGTCCAATCAGATTTCCAGCTTTCAAGTTTGCAGTCTGTATTGCGCCTGTGATTCCAAGACAGGCTATAACCGCTGCACTTTTTGCAGCTTGATTTGTGCCGAGTACTGTTGGGTTTTTGGCCACCATACTAATGAGGCATAGGTGACCATGGGTTTGATAGCGTTTGATATGACCAGTGTATCATTTTCGGCTTCAAACCGTCAAAAACAGGTTGCCGCTGTAGCCTTGGATATGACTGTTCCATGTTAGTCTTTGGCCGATTATAAAGCCCAGGTATTTGACTTCCTTGGAAAAGTTAGCTGAGTTCTATTCAGAGTTGGAGCTTTCAGTTGGCACTTTCGCCTCTCTGTGAATGGAACCAGCACTGTTTTGCTGGCAGTTATATTTAATTCCTTCTTTGCGCACCAGCTTCTGGTTATATTTGGGGCTGTCTGCATACGATTGGATATTATCCCGTCATATTTGCCCCTAATACCCAGCAAACACAAAAACATCTCAGAGATGTTGAAAGTACGAGATTTTGAGACATTGAACATCCACTGCGATGTTCTGTTTATAAAAGAATAGAACTCTTATAGAACAGCCAATGTTCGCCGCCGCAATGTCCCTGGTATGTCACAAAAAGAATTGTCCTAAGCTTTTTTCATAGCCTTTTCATAGACACAACGGAACATTCCCAAAACGTTTTGCGCACATTAAATCCCTGTAAATAAAACATTTTTAGAGATCACTTTCTGAAGCCTTTCATCATTTATTTGAAGGAGACACATTTTATTTGAAATGGCATTTTTTCTCAATTTTTAACCGACGAAACCATAAAGAAGGAGGTTCTCTAGTCGACGCGTATATTCTTTTTATGTATGATCACGCATAATTTTTTACTGAGACGTCCGATTCCGATAATTCTTTTTTCAGTGGATAGGGTGTACTTCGAAGTTGGTCCCATTTGAATTTAAAAGATGAAATCCACCCTTAAGGGTAGCAAGATGAAGGATATTGATCACTCACCCTCTGAATTCTGGTCCGTTAACCGATTCTATCAGGCATAACTTTGTACTGGGTTCTTCGATTTGGATGATTCTTTTTTTATTAGATAGGGTATACCTCATAGTTGATCATATTTGGATTTCGAATGGAATTATCCACTTACGGGTAGAAAAATTGGGAATAATTGATTTTTCACTTGTGAACATTGGCACACATATGTAGTTGACAATGACAGATCGCTTATGTCATTATTTTTGTTCTCCTACATCAGTCACAATTATTATATTCTATGAGAGGATGGAATGATATACAAAGTAATGAAATAAACTAACCAGAACAACAAAAATAATTTTTATTACAACAAATAGTAAAGTAGATAATCATATTATTTGATTGGTAATAGTTGAAGTAAGGTGGGTAAGTAAGTATTTTGGAAGTAATCAAAAAAACAAATAGGTAGTAATTAGTAGATTTCAGCCAAAAAAATTGAAAAATAAAAACTTTTTAACAAAAAATTAAACCGACGAAATACGGAACTGAAAAGTAAAAACTAAAATAAACATTCATAGTCTCAATAACTAAGCTCATAAACTAACATAAGTAACTAATTTTGAGTCGGCGCCAAACGAACAATCAACGAAGATCATTAAATTTCTTCAAAAAAATTATCAGAATGTCACCGCGCAACTCGATGCCTTCATTTTACGCCTCATCTAATTCATTTGCTTGTTTGTTTGGCGCCGACTCAAAATTAGTTACTTACGTTAGTTTAGGAGCTTAGTTTTCGAGACTAAGAAGGTTTATTTTATTTTTTACTTTTCAGTTCCGTATTTCGTCGGTTTAATTTTTTGTTAAAAAGTTTTTTTATACCATCAGGAATGCGTCCCTTTTTTAAGGTATTCACCATGTAATCTAAATGGAGATTCTTCTTGAAAAAATTGAACTTGACACATTGTGAGAGAAACTTTTCCATTAATTTATTCTGTTAGGTTAGGTTGAAAACTAAAAATACAGTTTTTTTATAACTTCCAAGGCTTTTATATTTCTTAAGGTACTGAAATTAAGATTTTATCTCATGAAACAGGTGCGATGTGAAATATACTAACCACCAATTTTGAAGATAATTAAGATATTTTCGTATATATAATTTCAATTATATCTCTAGGAAGGAAGATTAAGTTGAAATTATATCTAGAAAAATATTCATTTTCACAGTGATTCTTCAGTTTTATCACAAACCGAGTTCTTCTATCTAAAGAGTCAATACATTTCAGTTCGCATAAGTCTGTTGGAAAACATGAGAAGTTGTTTTTTATTTTCCAACTCCCCATAATCTTAAAACTAACGAAGTTCCTAATGGAAAAATGTATAAAGAAAACGGGTAGTTTTTTTTCAAGAATCTTCAATGATACAGTATGAACATGTCATTACAGATTCTAACACCCTATAAAAAATACACATTATATACTTTTGAGGTTATATTATGTTTCTGGACTATGCTAATACATTTAATTCATGTAATACTTACTTTATTTACTTATTCAGTGATATCAACTTTCCAAGTATTATTAAATACGTTTTTCTTTGTTGAAAATAAAAAAAAAACTTCAACCAACGCTTTACAGTATCCCATGTGCCATACAGTCCAGTGTTGTTCTGCGAGGTTTGTCAAGGTTTACGACACTGAATGGCCAAATTGATATGGCGGGAATTTCAAAATGAAAGCAGAAAATGAGCGCACTGGTCATTTGGACATTGGTTTTTATTATAATGAATAATATTGGTTTCATTTGCTTATGAAAATATAAGAATGTTGTTTCTGTCCTTTGTGAAATAGGAGGTATTGTTGTTGAAATAAATATATATATTGATTTAATTCACATGAAATTTTTTACTTTTTGTTGTGTGAAACTATCAAGTTATTAAAAAAAAAATCGATAATAAATGTATATTAAATATCTGGGATGAACTATGTTATGTCTAGAAAGAACATCTACACGTTAACATTTTTTTGACTTCGCGAATACCTCTCAGTAGGCATACAAAGAAATGCCACAGAAGAACAAATACAATACTTCCTCCTAGGGAACATCCCAAAGCCTCCTAGGGATGTTTATGTGCTCGCTGGGTAGTGACGACCAGGTCATCAGCGTAACCTTGAGTCGTAATTCCAGAATCATGTAGCTTTACTATCAGATTATCCACGGTCAATGACTAAGCAAAGACGATACTTTATTCCACCTTGGGAGCAACCTTTTTCCGCTGTTATTATGACCATTTCCTCGCCAAGTGCAGCTACGATGATTCTGCTTTTCAGCATTGTGTGTTTCCATCTGATCAGTGAGGTGTTATATTCCTTTCATGTGAGGTGTTATCGAAAGCACCCTCATATATTTTATTTTTTTATTTATTTATTTATTTATACTGATTACAAACAGACTATGTCTAATAACATGTATCAGTTGGAAAATTACAAACATACAGAAGCGAAGTATAACAATTATACAGACATATATATATATATATATATATATATATATATATATATATATAAACAATATTAAAACTATTAAAATATTTAAAATTAATGTACAAACATCACAAGGCACTTATACTATCCTGGTTGTATCTCAAATGGGAGAGTAGTGAGATCTTAGAGATATTAAGGAAATCAATTTCTCATGTTCTCAAGAGGTTGTTAACACTGACTAAGCAGTTGTTAATGGGGGCGCTTAAATTGTGAATTTTGAAGGGGCTATTTCTGATTCTCAGTCTTATGTCTGGTACGTTGAAGTGAATGTTCTTCAGTATATCAGGTACATTGATCAAGTTGTGTAAGATATCAAAGACGAAAAGAATCTGGATCCTTTCACGTCGTTCGCTCAAAGTCATAATTTCAAAATCTCTTCTTTGGTTTTCGTAGGATATACGCAATGGGTATATCCCATATTTTTTGAAGTGCATGGATCTTAGAAATTTTTTTTGAATTTTTTTAAAGCATATTGGAATATGTTATGGTCTCAGGGTTCCAAATGATACAGCAGTACTCTAACTTAGATCTAACATAGGAATTAAATAGTATTATAGATGTTTGGTATTTAAAATCATGGCTTGATCTCAAGATGAAGCCGAGTTTTCTGTAGCACTCAAAGCTAATTCTGCTGATATGTTCATTGAACGACAATGTTTTAGTAAAAACAACACCCAGATCCTTGATTCTATCTAGAGATTCCAGCTCGACATCATTGATGGTATAGTTTCCGACTATTTCAATTTTTTTTCTAGTGTATGATACTATTTTACATTTTGGCTCATTTAGTGATAGGTCATTATCATCGCAGTACCTACAGATTGCATCAATTATGTCTTGGAACTTTTTTGTGTCTTCTACTGATGTTATTTTGAGAAACACTTTCAAGTCATCTGCATATAGAAGAAATTTTGTACCTTCAAGATAGTCATTGATGAACATGACAAAAAGCAACGGCCCCAGTATCGAGCCTTGGGGTACACCCGAGGTACTAGTAAAACTCTCGGACTGACAGTTATTATATTTAACAAAGTTGGGACGATTTGTCAGATACGATTTTATAAATGCGACTAATTTTTCATCGAATGAAAATGATGTTAACTCATTCAGCAAAACATTGTGATTTACCCTATCAAATGCTTTTGCTAGGTCCGTGTAAATGGTATCAATTTGATAGTTGGATATTTCTTTGGAGATATACTCGCTAAAGACGCAAAGGTTTGTTGTGGTTGATTTTTTATTTATGAACCCATGTTGTTCCTCTAAGAGTACTGAAGATATGTGACAATATTTTTTTTTATTTATCTATATGAATGCACATAGAGACATTTCTTTGGCTAAGTGTGACTTTTCAATGCTTTCAACTAAGCATTGTAGAGCATTAATCATTGATTTGCCTGCTTGATAGGTCCAAGAGGATTTCAGGAGGAGAAAGGAGGTGAGACCGATGGAGCGATGGGACGTGTCCCAGTCGTTGGTATGAACACGACTGCAGCCTCCCTCCAGGCTTTCGGTATGTGACCAAAAATGAAACTGGTCTTGAACAGCATTTTCAAATCAAATATTTCATATTATTGTATTTTAAGAATTTTTAGGCACAATTCTGACACTATTTCAAGTATTATTATATAACTAGTACAAGTTTCATTGAAATGATTGTACACTGGATGAAGGACCGCGGCCGTTATCCTTTTGTTTTTGGTTATTATTATTTTTTACTATATCTCTAGAACCATTCCACACGAAATTCTGAAAAAAATAATTCTTAGGGCAATCCAATTGAAAGAATTAACTACAAAAAAAACGTAAATCAAAATTTTCAAGTCCTAACTATTGGGCAATATGGGAATCAGCAAGCTATTACCATTCCATATTTGCAATTTCACATCAAACAAACCCTGACAAAAACGGCTTGATATATTATTTCCTTTTTTTTTTAACGAAGCCTTAAAAATTGTCTGCATTACACATACAGTCAGCACGTGGAGGTTAACAAATTGGATACAAATTTTAGTGGGCAAGCAAAGAGAAAAAGCTCGAATACGTTTACTTTATTTTTCAAATGCACATATTTTAATATACATATTACTTTTATGGCATCATCACTATTCTATGAAATCATCATCTTTTTTTTTTATTGAAACAGGAGGAGGTTTTTTAGTCGACGCGTATATATTTTTTTTATGTATGACCACGCATAACTTTTTACAGAGTTGTCCGATTTTAATGATTCTTTTTTCAATGGATAGGGTTTACCTCCTATTTGGATTTGAAATTCCACTGCTAAGGGTACGAAAATGGGGGATGATTGTTGGTTCACCCACTGAATTTTCACTTCTCGACCGATTCTACCACGCATAACTTTGTACTGGGTTATCCGATTTAGATGATTCTTATTGTATAGGGTATGCTTGGAAGTTGGTCCTATTCGAATTACACCCCTAAGGGTAGAAAAATTGGGTACGATTTATTGATTTTACACTTGTGAACCGATTTTGTTGAAACTTCTCACACTTATGTAGTTCTGATGACACTACAACATATGGAGGCCCAGACCCAGAGTTAATTTGATGATGGAGATGGAATACAGTCGAGGGATCTCCTCAACGGTTCACAGCAGTTACCTCGTGTTTGGGGTAATATGTACATATACAGGGTGTTATGTAATAAGTGTCCGATATTTTACAGGACGATTCCTCAGTTATTTATAAGGGGAAAAGTTCATATAAGCATGGGCCCGCAAGGCCTTCATTTTTAATATACAGGGTGTTGAAAATTTATTTTTATCTTGGTTTTTCGTAAATAATATTTAAAATAATGTCGATATTTGGACGCAAATTGTTATTTGGGGTATTTTTAATATGAGAAATTCAAATTTAATCTTATTTCGGCCCTTAATTGTAGGGGGCGCCGCCTACAGGTCTTTGTCTATTTTGGGGAGTCACAACTTTATCGTGCATGTATGTATTACATTTTCTAGAAGAAAAATCGATTCCTCTATCATTTTTAAGTGAAAAAGGTATGCTTTTCAAAAGTCGCTACAAGCAGCCGTTTTCGAGATATTTTGATTTAAATTGATCGATGCAAGTGAAACAATTTTGAAAACTTTTTATTTTAATCAACATAGAAACATTTCGAACGCTAATTTTCAAACAATAAACAACGGAACACTAGATATAAATCAAAATCACAATAAATGTTCGAAACGTCCACCTCCTGCCTGTATGCACGCATCCAATCTTCTTCTCATTGATTCGCGCACTCTTTGGAAAATTCCTGGAGTATTTTGAATCGTTCTACAAGAGTTAATTATTCGATTACTTGATTCTTCTTCATTTTGAATAGGTATATAATAAATTAAGGATTTTAGATGTCCCCACAGGAAAAAATCGAAACTGTTAAGGTCTGGTGACCTAGGGGACCATGGTTGAGGCCCTCCCCGACCTATTCAACGGTTGCCGAAAGTTTTATCTAAAAATTCTTGCGCTTGGATTCTAAAATGTGCCGGGGCACCGTCATGCATAAACCACATTTCATTTCGTAGTCTAAGCGGCACATCTTCCAGTAAAATAGGCAAATCTTCCTCAAGAAAATGACGATATCTCTCTCTGTTTAATCTTCCCGGAATAAAGAATGGACCTTTAAAATAATCTCCAAGGATTCTTGTCCATGGGGGTTTTCCTCTAACCACAAATGATTGTTGTGAAAAAAGCGTATAGCGTTGCGTGAGAAATTTGCTTCGCCGATAAACAGGATTTGATTTTTAAATAAAGAATTTTGAAAAAGGCATTGGAGAAACCAACGACAGAAGTTGATACGTAACGGAAAGTCACGAGGGAGTAGTGCCAGAACTATTTGAATGAGGTAGGGATTTAACAAATTATCAATAAAAAAATTCCATACCAGAACATGAGAAATGTTTAACGTCAGCGCTATTTTTCTGGAGCTTGTTTCCGGGTGTTTTCCTACCAGATTAAGAACTGCTTCCTCAGTTTCTGGGGTTCTTACCATCCGATGTGCACCCGACAGATGACTAGCTTTCTCAAAACATCCTGTTTCCCTTAATCGAGCGTGAGATCTTGAAAACGTTTCTGAAGTAGGAGTTATCCATATTTAAAGGAACTCCCTCCCAAAATTAATAATATTTTAGAAGAAGAAACGAATATAATGTTATTTAACAAACCTGTGAAAACTGTTAATACATTATTTACAAAATTGAAAGATAAAACTCCTGTGTTAGATAATACCGGACTTGTCTACAAAATTAATTGTCGCGAATGCGATAAAAGCCATATTGGTGAAACATCAAGAAATTTAAAATCGAGAATTGTTTCTCACAAAAGCGATATTTGTTTAAGACCAAATGCTTGCGCTTTATCACATGTAAATAGTATAGGACATTCAATTGATTTTACAAATTATTCAATATTTACTAAAAAAGAATTTATTCAAAAGTGTTTTTTAGAAATGGTTTATATAAAAAAATTCAATGAATAAAAAAACTGCTCTTCAAAGTTCGAATATAATTTGTTCCAATATCTTAGATATTGAAACAAAATTGAATAAAAAAAACATATATTCAATATAATTCATCATAACTTGAATCAACCTTTTACAAAAAATGTATAATCTATTTTATTACACCCTATATACATCTTCCATTTATAAACTTCATCTTGACTTTTTATATTACTGTCTGAAAATCATACCATTTTTCTGAATGTTAATTCATCTTATACTCATATAATTTAAGTATTTTTTTAAAAATATGTTCATTATCATACCACATTTTTCAGAGTGACTGAAGAAAAATTTTATTTTTTTTTATGTTCTGGTTCCCACGAAAAGGGGTATCCTGTAATGTTCAGAGAACATCGTGGGAACCTAGGGAAAGAAGGTAGGAGTTGGTGTTCTTCTTAAATTTCTGAAGGTTGTATGCCTCGGGGAACACCTCCCTAGGCAATGAGTTCCAAAGCCTCGCTGTTCGTTGGATGAACGAGTCTTTGGAAAGTGATGTTCTGCAGGTCTCCAAAGTGACCACGAAGGGGTGTGATGACTGAACTTGACGGGTTAATCTCGAAGAGACTGCCAAAGCAGGAACGATTGTTGATATTTCAGAAGAGCATCGCCCATGAAAATATCTATAAAATAGAGACAAATCGCCAACTTTTCTACGGTGTTCCAGACAAGTGAGCGAGTTTGTAAGCGAGGCATCACCGACGAGACGAATTGCCCTTTTTTGGACAGAATCCAATAGCCTCAGGATATGTTTAGGTGCCGCACTACAAATATGGGAACAGTATTCCAGGACAGGTCGGATCTGTGCCTTATAGATCATAAGCAGCTGACTGGGGGTGAAATAGCTCTTGGCACGAAACAGAAAACCAAGTTTTTGGGATGCACTTTTGGCAATGGACCTCACGTGATTTTCCCAGGAAAGGTTATTGCTGATAGTAATACCAAGCATCGATATGGATGGCTTCAGTGGTATGGTTACTCCTGACAAAGTTATGTTAGGCACAGTGAGATCGGCTTTTCTAGAGAAAAGACATGCTTGTGTTTTGTTTGCATTGAATTCTACCAAGTTATTAGATCCCCATTCGAGAATTGTTGCTAAGTCCATATTTATATTATTAACATTTCTTCCTCGTTCATTTCTGGTTTCACGGGCTGATATAGGGGCCCTGGAAGAGAAAGCGGTATGGAGGGTACTATCATCGGCAAAGCTGTGTACGGGACATGAAGTTGCTTTCAACAGGTCGTTGATGTGGAGTAAAAATAGTGTTGGTGCTAGAATGGATCCTTGCGGAACACCAGCATTTATGAGTAGAGTGTCAGATGAAACTCCATCGACCACTACATGGAGATACCTGTTTGAGAGAAAATTAGCAAGCAGAGAACACAGCTGAGGGGGCATGCCATAAGACGGAAGCTTGGCGAGGAGTCCCTGGTGCCAAACTCGATCGAACGCCTTGGAGATATCTAATGCTACAGCTAAAGTTTCTCCATACTTTTCAATAGATAGCTGCCATATATGTGAGACGTAAGCGAGCAGGTCACCAGTTGATCTCTGATGGCGGAAGCCATATTGCCTATCGTTGACAATTCCTGAGTCTTCCAGATATTTCATGAGCTCGATGTTGATGGCTTTTTCCATGACCTTTGAAATAATAGATAGCAGTGCGATAGGTCTGTAGTTGCTAGGTAGGGCCTTTTTGCCTTTTTTAAGGACTGGCTGTACTCTTGCAATTTTCCAATTGGACGGAAATACCCCCAAATTGTAAGAGTGGTTGAACAACTTGCAAAGAACAGGTGTTAGTTCGGGGGCACATTTCTTGAGAACAATCGGCGGGATTCCGTCAGATCCACAGGCTTTGTTGGTGTTGAGACCCAGCAAAATCTTTCTGATAGTACGTTGGCGAAAGGTGATCTCGAGCATGTGACTGTCAATAGGTGTAATGTTCGGGGGTTGTTTTCCCGATGAATCCAGAGTGGAATTTCTAGCAAACTTATTTCGAAAGCTTTCACAAAAGTAAAAATAGAGTTTGATTAAAACATCGCTGAATTTCCACAAAATATTTACATATATATATATATATATATATATATATATATATATATATATATATATATATATATATAGTATCAATAAGATGGCGCGCTACCAATTATCCCCAAATTGTTCTTCATTATTGTAAACACCGTTTTCCCATATCTGACTCAGAGTAAACAGCTCTCCGGATCTAATTGCGATAGACTATTTTTTGTGGGGTTACCTAAAATCCTAAGTATACTTCGAGAGGCCAAGGTTGAAAGGCAGAATTGGGAACGAAATTTAACTAAACAACGCTAAAACATTGAACAGGGTTTCATAATTGACTTGCATTTGTCAAGCCGTGAAAGACAAGCGATTCAAACACATAATTCGAAAATGTCTATGTACTTATTACTTTTTGTATTTTCATTTCTATGAATATAAGAAGAACATTTCCGTAAATATTGTTATAGAATAAACCACAAATCAATCGAACATTTCCCAACAACTGGAAAGTGGCCACAGTCATTCCCATACTTAAACAGAACAAACTCCGAACGGATCCAAAATCATATAGACCCATATCACTCACATGTACCATGTGCAAACTACTCGAGAAAATACTCAACCGAAGACTGCAGTTTTATCTGGAAACAAATAGTTTAATAATACCACAACAGAGTGGTTTCCGGAAACACCGCTAAACTACAGATAACATAATAAGTATTGAATCTACTATACATGAAGCTTTCTCAACAAAACGCAAAGTCATCGCAGTTTTTTTCGATATTTGTAGAGCATTCGACTCAGCCTGGAGATACAACATCCTGGAAAAACTCTAGTCATGGGGAATATATGGAAATCTGCTAGCCTACATTACAAATTTTCTCAAAAACCGGTCCTTTCGTCTGATGGTAGACAACTCACTCTCCATGGAAAAAATCCAAGAGAATGGCACCCCACAAGGATCAATCCTGAGTACCACATTATTCCTTGTTTCGATCAATGAAATTTCCAAAAGTATCGAATCACCAATCAAAATCGGACTTTACGCTGATGACCTTGTTCTTTTTATCAGCAGTAACAATATCACATCTGCCACCAAACTGTTACAGAAAACCATAATGAACCTAGAGAAATGGAGCTTAAACACTGTTTTCCAGTTCCCCAGCAAGAAAACAAAGTGCATGCTTTTCAGCAATCGATCAGTCCCAACATACCCAATTTTGAAATTAGATGGCGTTCAAATAGATTTCGTCAGAGAGATCAAGTTTTTAGGAATGATATTCGACGAGAAAGTACGGTGGGATGCTCATATTCGCTACCTCAAACAGTATTGCAGGAAAGGACTAAACCTTATGAAGACATTGTCCAGTCACGAATGGGGAGCGGACTGCACTACCCTAATGACAATCTATAGACACTTGATAAGAGCAAAAATTGATTATGGTTCTATAGCATATACCACTGCAAGGAAATCACTCCTGAAACAATTGGATACCATACATAATGCAGCAATCAGATATGCGCTTGGTGCATTTCGAACAAGTCCTGTTGAGAGCCTTTATGTAGAAGCTAATGAACCACCCCTTGAAATCAGAAGACAATCATTGAGCTTATCTTTTGCTGCAAGAATATCTGCCAACAAAAATAACCCACTCTATGATTAAATCTTACCAACCCACCAAAATGCTCCATCGAAAGAAAATATCCGCATCCCTGACCCATTCAGCATAAGAATAAAGAAATACGGACTGGATTTCAGCACCACTTTACCTGCCTTCAATATGACACAACCACCCTGGTTAACGGATATTCCATCCTGAAACACACAGTTACAGCTTACCACCAAATTGCAATATTTACACAGCAGAATTGTACGCCATAGCAAAAGCCGTTGAAATATCAAATAGCCTTGATACTAAAGAAACAGTAATTTTCACTGACTCTTTGAGTTCAATACAAGGAGTCAAACAACTGTATCCCAAACATCCCGTACTTCAATCGATTAAAAATGAACTGTACCAACTGAAATCCCGAGGAAAGAACGTAAAATTAGTGTGGAATACCCGGAAACGAGAAAGCCGACAAAGCCGCAAATAAAGCTATCACAGATCCGACCGCTATTAGAGTAAATACTATCCCGTACGATAATATGAAAGCTGACATTAAAAAGTACATCAAAGGCGTATGGCAGGATAGATGGCAAGAAACAGGAACTGACAACAAGTTATACGAACTAAACCCCAATCTTGACCCCACCCAGCATATAGGACTAAGCAGAAAACACCAGGTCACTCTTTCAAGGCTCCGAATTGGACACACAAGATTAACCCACCAACACCTGTTTCAACAACGTGATCCAGAGACATGCTATATTTGTGACAGAGTCCTCAGCGTGAAACACCTACTTTTAGACTGTTCACTCTATCACCAAGAAAGAGTTGCCGCCAACCTGTCCAACGACCTACGAATCATTCTCAACCCGGAAAATGTGGAAAAGCTAGTTTCGTTTCCGAATAGAACAAGTATATTGCACAAAATTTAGAATGTATTGTTAATATATTGTACCTCGCTAATAACCGAAATAATTGAAGCGGAAAATTGAAATAAAAAAAAAAAATAAACCACAAAATTTTACGTCTCTATGTGAAAAAATATGCTCTTTTGAACATTCATAAAAAACTGATCATTAAGTCATATCTTGAACAGAGATGAAGTCATAAAAACTTTTTAACAAAAAATTAAACCGACGAAATACGGAACTGAAAAGTAAAAAATAAAATAAACCTTCTTAGCCTCAATAACTAAGCTCCTCAACTAATGTAAGTAACTAATTTTGAGTCGGCGCCAAACAAACAAGCAAATGAATTAGGTAAGGCGTAAAATGATGGCATCGAGTTGCGCGGTGACATTCTGATAATTTTTTTGAAGTAATTTAATGATCTTCGTTGATTGTTCGTTTGGCGCCGACTCAAAATTAGTTACTTACATTAGTTTAGGAGCTTAGTTATTGAGACTAAGAAGGTTTATTTTATTTTTTACTTTTCAGTTCCATATTTCGTCGGTTTAATTTTTTGTTAAAAAGTTTTTATTTTTCCATTTTTTGTGGCTGAAATCTACTCGTTGTTTGATTATTTCCAAAATACTTACTTACCCACCTTACTTCCACTATTACCAGTTAAATAATATGATTATCTATTTTTACTATTTGTTGTAATATAAATTATTTTTGTTGTTCTGGTTAGTTTATTTCATTACTTTGTATATCATTCCATCCTCTCATAGAATATATTGATTGTGACGGATGTGGAATAATGACAGTAGCGATCTGTCATTGTCAACTACGTATGTGTGTGCCAATGTTCATAAGTGAAAAATCAATTATCCCCTATTTTTCTACCCGTAAGGGTATATAATTCCATTCGAAATCTAAATATAAGGTATACCCTATATATTAAAAAAAGAATTATCCAAATCGAAGAACCCAGTACAAAGTTATGCCTGATAGAATCGGTTAACGGACCAGAATTCAGAGGGTGAGTGATCAATATCCTTCATGTTGCTACCCTTAGGGGTGGATTTCATCTTTTAAATTCAAATGGGACCACCTTCGAAGTACACCCTATCCAGTGAAAAAAGAATTATCGGAATCGGATGCCTCAGTAAAAAGTTATGCGTGATCAAACATAAAAAAAATACGGGTCGACTAGAGAACCTCCTCCTTTTTGGTTTCGTCGGTTAAAAAATAGTACCTACGCATACTGAAAAAATACACATTTAAAATGTAAAGTCGACGTGTACGTGCTTTCTCTCCTTAGTTGGATAAAAAATATTTCTCGATTTTGTTCGAACCTTCACGGGGTCATTGAATATCCGTATATACAGGAAATTGTGCAGGGAACTTATACCACTCTGTTTACTGTTATCAACAATCACGTGCCATTTTCATGACTTATGTATGATGGTCTTTGCGGTAGATTCCATATATATATATCAATCAACAATAAACGCAATTTTTTATAAGAGTTCTACCCAGAAATAGATAAAGTAAGTGAGTAATGACTCCAAGAAAACTCGGATGAACTTCCAATTCTCCTGAGAGTTGATCTCATCTTTTAGAGATCTGGGAATTCTTATGTTCATTATTAGCAGAAAATCTCAGGATGAACTGGGATGCACCAAGACAACACTTCTTATCCTAAAGGAGCATTTAGATGTATGTCGCGAGTTCTTATATCTGTAATAAACAGATTCAAAACCTGTTGCCGAAGATTCTTTTGAATATGTTATTCCCTGAATATATTAACTTCCCTCACCCATCATAAGCACTAAAAATGTCATTTTTATTTAAACTTCGAAAATTTTGTGGACAATTTGTTTTTTGTGTGGAATAATTAGCATCTGTAGTAGTAGTAGTAGTAAATTCACATACTTTTCTGGTATACAGTGTGTCTCACTTCTCATGGAAACAACCCCGTATCTTCCGTAATTATTGGAGTAAAATTCTGAAATTTTCACGATCGTTAGATATACCGAAAATGAGACTAAATCTCTTCTGCAGCTACCCTGAGTGACATACACTGCGCGCCAGGGGCCATGGATATACCGATTTTTGCGAAAAATAATATTAGGAGGCAAGATAGGCTCAAAGATCCGAATTTGTCTCACTTCTCATGGGAACACCCCCGTATCTTCCGTAATTATTGGAGTAGAATTCTGAAATTTTCACGATTGTTAGATATACCGAGAATCTCTTCTGGGGTTAACCTGAGTGACATAGGGGAAGGTGGTCTAATATCGACCAGCGGGCAATATCGACCACTACATTTTTTCGAAAGTAGCGCGTAATTTCAGTACTCTAATAGTTGCTGCCAACTTGCGACGTAGTTGCCAAACCAACGAAAACACATGTGACCCGTCAGACGTGCGATTATAGAAACACAAAATAAAATTGTTTGTTTGCGATTTTTTTACATATTTCTGGCTTTAGAAAATAAAGTTTGTATTTTTTGTGAATTTTTGTATCGAAAATTTGATCTAGTTTATGTTCTTAGTGTATAATTGTCAATCTATCGTGTAATTTGCATCGTCACAATTTTGAGGTTAGGCACTATATTTGATGAAAATATACTTTTATGTCGATGATGGGTAATATCGATCACAGTGGTCGATATTACCCATTACAGTGGTCGATATTGTACGCTTTGTTCGGGAATGTTTTGTTTGTTTTGTTGTTTTTTGTTGTGTTTTGTTTGAATGGGAATTTTGTTCTCATTTATAGATGCCAAGAAATTATACTAGAAAAACTGCCCGTTGTTCCTGGACAGAAGAAGGGATGAACCGAGCATTAAATGCGATTAACTAAAACCATTGTTCAATTAGAAAAGCAGTTATGCTCTACTCGGTTCCATATGGTACCCTGCAGGACCGTCTTAGAAACCGGTTTCCAGCCAACAAAATTGTGTTAGAAAGAAAACCAGTTTTTTCTAACGAACAAGAAAATATGCTGGCTGATTATGTTATTAAATTATCAAACCTTTTTTATGGATTGATAGTAAACAGTGTACGGCAAGTTGCATATGAGTATTCTGTGTCGAATAATATTAAAAACAACTTCAACTCCAATAAAGAAACATGTGGATAAGAATGGCTATATGGTTTCCTAAGGAGACATCCGCAGCTGTCCTTAAGAAAGCCAGAAGAGACTAGTAAGAATAGAGTATCGGCTTTTAATAAAGCAGATATAGATGTCCTTTATGATAACGTGGCAACACAATTTTCGCCCGGATCGCATATACAATGTGGACGAGACTGGGATAACAACTGTGCACAAACCATCTCGTGTTCTGGCACCAAAGGGAAGAAAGCAAGTTGGGTCCATTAGTAGTGGATAGCGAGGTCAAATCACTACTGTAGTTTGCTGTATGAGTGCTGCAGGACAGTATGTTCCACCGATGTTTGTTTTTAAAAGAATGAGAATGAAGGAAGGATTGAGTAAAAGTGGTCCAGTTGGCTAAATCTATCATTACTCAAAGTCCGGTTGGATGACCGAGGAATTATTTCCCGAGTGGTTAACACATTTTCGTAATTTCGTTAAAGCCACCTCTGATGATCCTGTCATGCTCATTTTAGCTAACCACACCTCACATTCTACTTTGCAGTCTTACAATTACTGTTGTGCAAATTAAATCATAATGGTTTCTCTTCCTCCGCACACATCGCATAAGGTTCAGACATTGGATGTGACTTTCTTCTCTGGCTTGAAATCTGCTTACAATCATGAATGTGACCAATTTGCCAGTGTTTTATCAGGATTCACCCTTACTTTCCAACTGCAGTAACCACTGCTGGAGGTCGCTAATGCGTTCTGCAAATGAACGATACCCATCAGATGGTCGACTGGAGAAGAAAACAAGGCCGTATCGTCAGTGTAAAGGAAGACTTCACGTGTTCACTCCTGGGTATATCTGACATGTGAAGGGCGTAGATCGTAGGAGACAGTGTTGCCCCCTTAGGAAACCCGGCATCAATTTCCCTCGAATCCAAGAAAAAATTGTCGACCCCAACTTGGAATATCTTACTCATGGGAAACGACTTTATCAACGTCACCAGGCTCAGAGGCAAGTAGAAGTAAAATAATTTTGAAAGCATGCCTTACTCTATCAAAAGCTTTACTAATGTCAAGCAGTATGACATGAGCGCTATTGTGTTTAAAGACTTTAACGGGTCTTCCACCGGCCTCAGAACCTCAGAATCATTCGATTAGTGATTCCCTCATAACCAGGCGCTTTTTGGGATTTAATCCTTTAATGTGCGCCTCAAGTTCATCCATTGAAGCCAGTCGAAAGGCATTATGGTTTGGTTCTCTCAAGGTACGACAAACCCGATCTTCTAACAAAATATCTCGATCCTGATCATCGTCTGTATGCCTTCCATCGTATCTACAGAAGCTCGACTTTGGACTTAGGGTCATAGCACACTCCATTCTCACTGTGATAGGGGGAAAATCGGCTCTTTTGGTATTAAAATGTTTGTTTAATGTTCATAATTGATCATTGTATTTTGAATTTTGAAGTGTATTGCCTACTCTTTCGTTCCTCAATTCAAATATAATGTCTCTAACCACCCTAACTGATTAGCTCGTATTCGGTCCGCAGGGAGCAGATTTTTCTGGAAGGTCCTTTTCGCCCTATTTCTTTCACGAATGAGGTTTTAAATTCTCATGGGAAATTCATCATGATATCTGAGAGCCTGTTTCCTACGGGAGGAATCCACCAAGGTGAGTTGGTAGCGCGCTACGGCCTCGTCCAATTTGAGTGGAGAATTAATTCCCTCAGGAGTGCAATAAGCTGTCTCTAGGAGTATACTGAACATCTCCCAATTCACTTCCGTATGCAAAGCATCTGTCTAGGGCAGAGGATCGCCCCTAGTGTCAAAATAACAGGGTTATGATCCGAGCTCAGCTCGGCGAGGTCGTACATGTCCCAGTTCCAGATGATATTCCTGGGCAGGGCAATGTCGAGTACATCAGGTTTGCCGTTTCCACCAAAGAAAGTTAGGTCACCTGAAGTCAACACCTGGTATTCATATATGTCATTGTGTTACCACTACCATTCATATTAGTAACACGACTCCATTGCACATGCTCAGCGTTCAGAACACCTGCACCTGCACCTGTGATCAAAACGGGTTGATATGTTTCCATCAGAAGCACATCAAGTGCCTCAGGTAGCATTATAGTGTTCGGAGAGTTATAGGTACTAACTAATCGCTTAGGACCACTCCTCATGGTAAAAACTGATTTCATACCATGAGTATCATCCTTGGAAATGCTAAACTCCACGTGCGAATTACAGCGTTCTATCAAAATGGAAACACCGCCACCCAGACGCCCAATTCGGTAATTCCTTAGCATTTGTAGTTGGGAAATCTAACAGGTTCTTCTTTAAGACGAGTCTCTTGTAGAAAAGCAACATCAATGCTGTTCTCTACAAGAAACTTTTGAAACTCGAGTCTGTTCTGAAAATGGCCGTTACAATTCCAACTCACCGCTATGATGAAATTCGGAAACCCCCTTTCACCCAATTATTTGGGATAAAAACCAATTGAAAATTTTGCAGCAGCTTCTACGAACTATGCAACCATGATCTTCATCTGGTCAAAAGTGGAAAGAATGTCTTTGGGGCTGCTTGGAACCTGAACTGATTGGGTTATTTGCTGAAGCTTATAACAGAGTAGCTGCGATTGAGAAAGGTATAAATGGTTTCAAAAGTACAGGACTATATCCGATGGATAGAAATGTATTTGAAGAGGAAGATTTTACTCCAATACCTGAGTCGCCTACTGCTAGAGAAGATAATATTATGGACATACCAGCTGATGCAAATACTTTACCTTTGGCAAGCTCAAATCCCGTTGCTAGCCCAAGTCCCGTTGCAGGTCCAAGTCCCGTTGCTGGTCCAAGTGGTTTGATTTCTTTCAACAAGCGTAAGAACACAATTCCTGATTCGAAAAAAGCAAAAAAGCAAAAACATTTTAAAGACATTTCTTCAGACACTTCAGACGAGATGCAAGAAGTGTATGAGGCTACATATGATGAAGACAAAACTATACAAATCAAGAACAAGTCATTCGAAGGAATATATCCAACATCTAAACCTAAACCGAGACAAAGCAAGAGAAAGAAACAGAAATCGAAAATTCGACATCGATGAAGGAAGAATTGGAAGAAAAAGAAATAAAAAAACAACAGAAATCAGCTGCTACTGTGAAGAAACGCGTACTTTGTGAAGATAAAGAAACTAAGGAGCCAATGCAGAAAGCAAAAACAGGAGACCAAAATTAATAAGAAAGGAGTTGTTAAAGTAATAGAGGAAGAAACACCATCAACATGTTATGTTTGTGGTGAATTCGGGGCAGATAATGAAGAATGGTGGCGATGTAGATCATGTGCTTCATGATTTCATGCTACTTGTACCCCTGCTGAATCTGCAGAAGACTTTACATCATGTAGTAATTGCGAGTAAACAGTTTTCAATTAGTTATTCATTATTTAACATTTCGGTCGATATTTCCCCACTCTTGGTCTATATTTCCCATTAGTGGTCGAGTAATATCGACCCAGCAACCGTTTTGTATTTTTTTATTTTTTCAAAATAAAGGGTTTATTGAAGTTCAATTGTGCTTACTTACCTACTTTGAAGATCAGTCAATGTATTCACATCAATACATGTTTATTTTATTGTCACGTATTTATAATATAATATATTTACGTTAAGTGGTCGATATTAGGCCAACTTCCCCTACACTGCGCGCCAGGGACGATGGATATACCGATTATTGCAAAAAATAATAATAGGAGGCAAGATAGGCTCTAATTCCTCACGGAATCGTGATAAGGATATCAACTTTAGTAAAAATTCATATTTTCTCTGAAAAATTTTCAGTTCTGAAAAATCCGAATTTGTCTCACTTCCCATGGAAACGTTTCCGTAACTTCCGTAATTATTGGAGTAGAATTCTGTAATTTTCAGGATCGTTAAGAAGTAATTACGGTACCCTTAAAGGGAAAGCGCACGCCACTGACCATTCGGGCATGTTCGGAATATTTAGCAGATATTCGAATTTTGCGGATTGATTTGCAATCTGAAACTTGCATAAATGTGGTTTAAGATATCTGTTGTACAATTAAAACCAGATTTCCCTTCGGAATAAATACACCGGATTTACCAAATTTAACTTTGGTTGCTGACGTCTTGTTGACACATGATGCTACCTGATACCTGACAATTTCTACTTTGAAACTCAATTTTCAGCTCTCAGGCTCTGTAAGGTGACCAAAAGGCATATTAGTTTGAAGAGAAACGTGTATCTTTCGTTTGATATTAGGGAATAGTGAAGAAATATTATTGAGAGATTACAGGATATCTTTGAAGTTGAAGTGTCACCCCTACATATTTATAAAGTTTCTAGAAAGTTAATATTATTATGATCAGCATGTACAAAAATTTTTTAATTAAGGCCTTGGAATTCCTGATTTTTTTCTACCTCCAAGGTTACTATTATTTGATCAGCTTGGTTAATAATAGTATATTCTTCAACGAGCGTATAATGATAGCTATTATTCTCGAGGATAAAATTTCGAAACGAGTCGTAGGCGATTTTCAGAATTATCTGATTTTTATTGACTGCTTTGTATTCTCTTCTTCTGAATGATATTTTCATCCTCAGTCAATGCTCTGCTGTTTTTCGTAGTGTGTACTATTTGGTCCCCTTTCCATCGAAGACTTTATGGAACTCGTGCCTTCATAAAACTAGTTGGATTCTTCCCCTACCCACTAAGGTCAAGGAATTTATCTAATCTAACAAGACCCTTAGTCTACTCGACAAGTTGAAAATGGTCTAAAATAGAGATACTGCTCTTAAAATTATGTGTGATAGCTTCAGAATAACACCTAGAAAAATGTGCCAAAAGCGTGTATTAGCACATAAAAAATTTCAAAAGTTATAATCAATTGAAGATGAAAAAAAATGGCATTTCGGTTTTTGCCAATATTTCATAAACTATTAATATTTTACAAAAAAAAATCTGAAAGAGCAGGAAATTTCCAATAAAAAACTCTAAGCTCCCGGCGGAACTCTGTCTCCATTATTTATAATTTTATTTCAACGCTGAAAATGGGTCTCCGAGCGACATTTTTAGGTTGCGCGAAAAAGCGAGTACGACACATTAATTAATTTATTTAAGGTATTAAATATTTTTTTTTAATTAGAAAAAATTATGGTGTATTCGGAACACTATAAATAATTTATTCTCGTTGGAAATTTAATTTTTCAACAAGTTAAACGATTGTTAACTAACAAAATTTTCTCGAACTTCTGTCTTAATTGTAAATGAATTTTTTTTTTTAAATAATTGTCGTAAAAATTTTCCTAGAGCCTTTCTTATATACATACTTAACAAGATCACGCCATAAAAGTTAAAAAAATTTTTTTAAAATTTTTTTAAAAAAAAAAAAAAATTTTTTTTCTTAATTATCATATTATCATTTTTTTATTATTACAAGATATGAATTGATTTGCAAAAAAAAAAATTTCCCGTCATTTGTTGATAAATTTTTTATAAACAAATTGATTATTTCAATATTTTTGAAAAAAAAATTTTCACAACTTCATTATATCACAAAAATTTGATTTTTGAAAAAAAAAATCCTCAATAACAATTTTTAATTGTTTAAATATTTATATATAATTTTTGAATTTATTTTTTTTAAATAATTATTAAAAATTTTTAACGAAAAAAAATTTTTTTATCAACAATTCCATTGTTTATTAACTTACCAATTTGTTATAAACAAATTTTTAACTTTGTTAGATTTTTTCTGAAACTTCTAAAATTTACAAAAACAACCATATAAAAAAATGTTTTTTATTTTGGAAAAATTTTTTTTTTTATTAAAGGAATTAAAAAAATTATGATTTTTAGAAAAAAAATAATTCCTCAACTAATAATTTAAACAATAGAAATATAAAAAAACCATTATAAACAATTAAAAATTGTTATTAGGAATTTTTTTTTCAAAAATATAATATTTGTAATATAATGAAGTTGTGGAATTTTTTTTTTTTAAATATTGAAATAATCAATTTGTTTATGAAAAATTTATCAACAAATGGCGGGAATTTTTTTTTGCAAATCAATTTATATCTTGTATTAATAGAAAAACGATAATATGATGATTAAGAAAAAAAAAATTTTTTTAAAACATTACTTGGATTTTTAAGATTTTGTTCAAGTACAAAAATTATTATAAACAAAGTATGGATATTTTTTCAACTTCCATGGCGTGATCTTGTTAAGTATGTATATAAGAAAGGCTTTAAAAAGCGAAAAAATGTTAAGACAATTATAAAAAAAAAAAAATCATTTACAATTAAGACAGAAGTTCGAGAAAATTTTGTTAGTTAACAATCGTTTAACTTGTTGAAAAATTAACTTCAAGTAAAATTCCCAACGGGAATAAATTATTTATAGTGTTCCGAATACACCATAGTTTTTTCAAATAAAAAAAATATATTTAATACCTTAAATAAATTAATTAATGTGTCGTACTCGCTTTTGACGCCGCGCGCGCAACCTAAAAATGTCGCTCGGAGACCCATTTCAGCGTTAAATTAAAATTATAAATAATGGAAATAGAATTCCGGGAGTTTTTTGAACTTTCTTAAATATTAATAGTTTATGAAATATTGGCAAAAAACGAAATGCAATTTTTTTTCATCTTCAATTGTTTATAACTTTTGCAATTTTTTATGTGCTAATACACGCTTTTGGCACATTTTTCTAGGTGTTATTCCGGATCCAATGAGCTATCACACATAATTTTGAGAGCGGTATCTCTATTTTAGACCATTTTCAACTTGTCGAGTAGACTACCCGGGCCAAACCGTCTCAGATACAAAAAAGGACTGGCTGTTAAATTTCATAGGTGAGGAAGAATGGAGTGTAGGTAGTGATTTGTGGATTTTTTGAACACATTCCACAGGTTATGAGAAAATTTTATTTTAATTTCTCAGTCACGCACAAACTGGCAACAGTTTACGTGACTTCTCTTGTTTATATAACTCAGTTTTATTTTTGTGCCTCTATTTATATTGTAGATGGAGTTGATAGATTTATTTTTATTATTATAGGTGGGTGGTAGGATTTTGTTTAATTCAGGGGTAGAATTTGATGTTTTTTCCCGAGCAATTGCTTAAACTAATGTTGCTTAATAATATTCATGAAAGTATAATGTGATTTATTTGATTGACAAAATTTTCCCTTTTTTCCGAGAACAAACGCAGGAATATGTGTTTTCAAATTGAGGAATATTTTCTCCGCCGGAGTATAAGTATACTTTTACAGCGCCTGGCTGAAATGAGACAGACTTCCCTACGGATCATCCGTCATTCTCAGTTACGCTCGATAGAAGATATATCACTTTCATTCCCAATAACATATACTATTTTTCTCAGTATTTCCCAGAAATATTTGGGCCTTTTTTCTACCGATACGAAATTTTATAGACTACCTAAACGTTTTTTATGTAGGCATTATTGATCACACATTTTGAAATCGCCGGAGTTTTCCATTTAGTTCAATCGGCGAGGACACAAGAAATTATTATCGCTTTAAATGTGCTTTAAAATACATAACGCATATATAAATGTACCCAGAAAAAAAAATTCAAGTCAAATTTCAATTACAGCAGTTTCCATTCATATTTGAAAATCAGCAAATTTTGAAGCTACTAATATTGGCGCTCTTTGTCACGTAAATGATCGAGCAGACGGCAATGTTGCCAAGTTTCTTAAACTATAAATGTCAGAACTAGAACACTATTCGCAATGTCAAGCGGCGATGGCGGATTAGAAGGGTGTAAAAACATTCGATCTGTCATAAAACAATATATTGTCGACTTCACAGTGCACATAAACCTCGTTATTTTTGATATTATGAATCATTGTGCTCCATCAAAACGATTTATGATAAAGAGAATCATTTATTCTTGTTATGGAGGCGCGATCTAAGGATTGAAAATATGGCAACGTTGCAAAATTGATTGAAGCTGTCAACTGTGAGATTGGTTGATCGGGTGATTACGTCACAACATTCTGCAATGGCGCTAGAAAGAAGCCATTTGAATTTTGCCGACTTTAAATATTATTTTATATATTTATATTAAAAAAAAGAAAGAAAATTACCAACAGACTTTTCACAAGCTGTAGAATCCATTGGAAATATTTTGAAATATTCGTGTCCTCGCCCATTGCACTTCATGAAATCGAATATAAATTTAATTACCAATAATTTTTTTCACTCCTGAACTTTCCGAAAACTTTGGAAGAGAAATAAAAAACATTTTCATTCAGATGGAGGCCCAATGGAATTTCTTTTGTTGCTGAAAAATATCATGAAAATATGTTGTATAAAGTTCCTCACTGTGATTTCTTGAACTTTTTCAAAACTCATCTTATTAAGTAGTCGATATTTCTCCTGAAAAAAAAAATTTTTTTCCAGTGCTTTAGCCAATTTGTATCTATGGCCTTGACTTATTTCTGTCCTTCACAACATCTCTCTCTTATACAGTCCGCAAGGAACTGTGTGTTAAAGTCACGTGACGCCAGTCCATCAGTTATAATGTCTATGGGTTGAGATAATTTCTGCTGGATTTTTCTCGTTTTCTTCTTCTTCTGTGTGATCATCTAGGTATAATATCTAGCTCCACTTCTAGACACCAGCATCTGCTCTCAGAAGATAATACTTTTTATGACACTGGCATAAATAGTTGAAAAAACTCCCCAATTGCCCCAAATTGTGTATTTTTTTGTTTTGTTCTTTAGGATACAAAGTTTGTGCAGCTGAAGACGAATTAAAGACAAATAGTGTAGAAGGATAGATATATTGAAACCAAGAACCCCAATCTCAAACTTTTTCAAAAGCAAATTCAACAGATCGTAGAATTTATGCATGTTGATATTATGATCAGAAATTATCTGAGAACATCTAATTTTGGAATCGCCCCCATTCAAAAATGTAAATGTTGAACAAAGTAAGTATTAATAACTCAGGATCCAATGGTTCGGATTGACAGCAGCTCTCGATCGGAAACAAGTACAAGTTTCCGATCCTTCTGATCTTCCGGAGACACCTCTGATGTATGGAAGGTAGAACACTGTATTTTGTACTTTTGTTATTGCTTTCCGAATGTCTTCGTTCTCCGAATTGTTTCAATATCCTCCCTAGAAGTTTCTCTGGGAATCCGATTCGGTGAAGGTTCCTCTGATGTGTTGATTTCGGCATCTACTGACTCTTTGTTGTGACATATGCACATTGCTCTTTCCACCAATGTTGTTATTACCCTTCTCTTGTCGAGTTTGTATGATCGAGCTTGTACAAATACTTTCCGTTATGTGCCCTTTTTCAATAGACAGAGATGCGGATACAAAGGGGGTGATAAAGTTGGCTTAGGTTTCCGATCTCGGTTCTGTCGTTCATTGCGTTTTGTTTTCTTTTATGTATATCATTTCCTTTATGCACCTTTTTTCTGTGAATTTTTCGTAAGCAAAAATTTTGCCGTTTTTAAAATTGGGGTTGTGGTTTTCGTTAATGACATGTTAATTTAATGCTGTGCTAGATTTTTTCATGCATTTGTGACCTTCTATTCGGTTTTCCAAAAGTTGTGACGTCATACCTACATATGTCAAACAAACAAAAATCAGGAGACCAGATTTACTCAAATATGAATGAGGATTTCAAAAATATTTTTTACTTAAAAAAACGCAGTGGCGTATCACTTTTCTCTTTGATATGATTCAGTGCAAATCCCTCACGAACGCCACTGGCAAGAATGAAAAATATGTACAGCAGAAAATGCCTTTTGATGCATAGAAGATGCGTACGACGTTTCACAAAAATATCTACTGTCATACCAAAGTTATCATAAAAAAAAGTTTTTTTTAAACTTTAGCACCCTGTAGTTCTAAAGTTAAGACCTTCAGGGCATATGAAGTTTTTTGCTCAAAATGAACCCTACTCCTTGAATATTAGCATGTTATTAAGAAACACCCTGTATATTACGGAAGAATAATCTAGAAGAGTGGCGATATCTCGAGAATAATCTCGAATGTTCCATGACGTCATCGGTACTCCCAACGGCCTGGCCGACGAATGCAGGTCAACGATTGTAAACAGCACCGGGGCGGACTCTGCTTATTTTCGTGATTTCCGTAACAATACTGTAAATATCGAAATTCAACTGATATTTTCTCCATATTGTTTTCATTTTGATCCTTTGAATACTATCCTCAAATCCCAAAAATACTATAAGTCTTTCAGAATATTTTCCTTTTTCTCTCTCTCCCTCTCTCTCTGATGTTTTACCCCTTACAATATACGTTTTTTTTTCATCGATGGCATATTTTAAAAAGTTATCTTATATGTAAGATAACGGTAAGATAATATCTTTATCAAAACACGTATATTTAGTTGTTATATTACATTGTCAAATAAAGTTTCAGAGGAGTCCACAATATTTCTTCTGAGGTAAAAAATTGTTCGAAAAAAGATATCAGTAAAAAGTGAGATATAACAAAGATATAGTGATAGTATGACTCCAACTGACCTATGTTGAACAAGTTAATAAACCTTATTGGGATTGGATGTTCTATACAATGCTACTACGGGACAAATATTTATTTAAATTGGTATATCTCAAACATTGCAATAATGTTGAAAAGGAAACCGCAATTTTATCTATTTAGTATAAATACTACTGCTAGAAAATTTCGCGTCATCGAGTCAGTGTAAAGCGAGCTCGACCACAAAACTGAGATTAAAAGTATTGCTTCGTTAATTAAAAATGTTAGGCTCGAACTACATTGTTACATATATTGTTTGGACAATTTCATTTTGGAATGTGTCCTGTGCCCTTGAGTTCAGATACCACAAAAATGAAGAACTGGAAGAAGTTTTGAGAAACCTCTCCGCTAAAGCTGATCCTGAAATCAGAACGCAGTTGTACAGCATTGGGAATTCTTCAGATCCTGGTAAGTTCTATAAACATTGAAAAATTTGGAAAAAACGAAAACTCCAGCAGTATCTAATTGACAATATTTCAGTGTGTACCCATTCCTACCATGTATTCAATTTACCATAAAATTAAGCATATTTCAAACGTAGAATTACACAAAATTTCAGAACAATTGAGCAATAACTGTATATTGCCACGAACTCCTTTCTCTACTGCATGTATCTGAGGATGAGATCGAAGTCAAATGACGGTTCTCGTACTTATGAATGTTATTCCGAGGAATTCATTTGCATATGAACAACACATTTTATTTGAAAAAAATAAAAAATACAACAACAATTTATTGACTCTTGGATCGATCGAGAGAAGTATTTTTACCCGAATAGTCATGCGCGAGTTATCCATTTGAATATTGCACTCATTCTCGTTTTCACACAGTCCGAATGTTAAAGTGGGGATCTGCAAAAATATGCACTCACAACGAAAAACTTCAGATGATCAGATAGATAGAAATTTGAAAGATAAGGAGAGATACAACTCATGCTTTCTTCAATGAAGAAAGTGAAATTGTTTTTAAATATCCTCTGATCTATTCATTTGGGAAATTCCCATCTAAATCTTACAGATGAATTATAGGGTTTCAATCGAAAGAAAGCAGAAATGAACTTTATATAGATAACCTCCGATTATTCATAGTTCATAGGATTTCGTAAAATATTCTATATTCGTTTAAGAAAGTTCTAACCGCTTCCTGAGTTGTTTTAAGGAGTTTTGATGAATATTTGTATGAGTTAAGATCATGGGGCCTGGCCTCACCTATTATAGTAGGATTTGAAACCACTCTGGGGGCCTTGAAAAATATTTCACCGGCAGAGAAAGACCTGGGGGAATAGAAACAGTTGAAATGTATTCCATATCGAAAGAACCAACCATTCAAAAATGTAAATTAGCGAAGAGAATATTGTGACAAAAATGAATATATTATAATACAGTCAAGAAAATAATGTAATTATATATTTTTCTTTCTTGATTATATTTTTCTATAATATTACTTTAGCAAAAAACTGCAATTTGCGAGAAATTCTCGTTTGAAAAAATCAAGCAATATCTAACTTTTAGCTGTACATCGATTGAACCTACGACACTATTATTCAATAAACATAGATCAAACATCAAGTCAAATGATGTGTACCTAAGTCCAACAATATTGGATTTACAAGGGATGAAGAACATCAAAACATAGAATAAAAAATTTCAGCTTTTACCGGATATTACAGTGACGTATCGGGTGATACACTTTCCTTACTTGCGTATTAGACCAGGGCTTGTGAAGGCATAGAAGGGTCACTGAATTTTTTTTCATAATTCCGACTTAGTATCTCGGAATTCCCACTTAACATCTCGGAATTATATAATTCCGACTTAGTATCTCGGAAATCCGACTTAACATCTCGGAATTATATAATTCCGACTTAGTATCTCGGAATTACGACTTAATAACTCGGAATTATATAATTCCGACTTAGTATCTCGGAATTTTGACTTAACATCTCGGAATTATATAATTCCGACTTAGAATCTCGGAATTACGACTCATATATTCCGAGATGTTAAGTCGGAATTCCGGATACTAAGTCGGAATTATACCTAACCTAACCTATGCCTTCGAAAGTGCCAATCATTTTTGAAACAAAAAAAAATTCTTGGCACTATGTGGATGGTCGGAAAACTTAGTGTGAATTATAAGTAAATCAAGAAAAATCAAGACGACTGAGTTCCGGAAGGGGGGTGGGGGTAGCTAAATATATGTTTGCAGGAATGGATAATAGTCTTTTATGGTTTTTTATCGAGAAAAGTTTGATGTAAAAGTTGTTAATAATTAAAAAATCTAAAATTTTTGTATTGATAATAAATCCAACATAACCTCAAAATTAACGAGAAAAACGCTAAAACTGTATTTTTTGTTTTTAATTTTTATCTCCCGATTTTTGCATGAAACTTGGTGAAAACGTCCTTTTTTGTGTCTTAAATGGGCTGTAGTTTTTTCAGAGAAAAATATTCATTTTTCGATTGCATACGAATTTAAATTAAAAAAAAAGACTAATTTTCAATCAAAAAAGGTTTTTTTTTTTCTTTATTAGTGTTCATTTTCTTCGTTGAAACCTCGACTTTAAAATGGCAGGAAAAAAATATATTGTTCGTATGGAAAAATATCGTTAAAAATGCAAAAAACCAAAAAATCTACTTTTTCATAATCGATTTTCCAGTAATCTTAAGAATTTTTTTATTTTTTATTGTAAGTAAGCGTTGAAATTGACAAAAAAGATCAATTTTCATTTAATATAATGTCATTTACATTCAATGGGGGATGCCTGGCAATGTTTGCGCCTGGCCTCATCCTTAAGAAAGAAGTCCTTCAGCAGTACATCCATTCCACAAACTGATCCATCTTAATGATAATATCAGTTAAAACTAGCCATAAGTAAATGAATACAAAATGTCCATTTGATTTTGGTAGTGTATGAACAAATGTAGAAGATTCATTTGTCAGCATTTAAGAGAGAAATCTATTATCTCTTTTAAGTGTAGCTGAAAATGGAATAAAATTAATGGCATCTATTTACAAAAGTACAAAACAATATACATCTCTAAATGAATCAGAGAGTTCAACTTTATCAAACAGCGACTGTTAAATCTTCATTTCATTTCGAGAAATTTCCTCCAACTGAAGGAGCAGCTGAACAAAACTGCTACAGGGTATATTTTCAAATTCAAACTGCTCGGTAATCAATTAACAGGATTAGGGATGGAAACATCATGTTAACGGTATCTGCCTACATTCACAGAAAAAGAATTAATTCCCGAAAATAGCTGAAAATTATCTGCTGTAGCTGCGAAACAAGATGAATTATTAAAAGATGTGCTGTCGCAAGCATGGCTTGAGATGCAAAATTTGTCTCTAATTGTCATGGTTCTGAAATCTGTTCAAATGCTGAAAAACCGTCGTAAGAAAAAATTATTGATCTCGAGGACATCGAAGACAGAGACAATAAGTACACATGACCAAAAATTTAAATCCAAATAATACTGAACTGAAATCAGAACTAAAAGAAATCGAAGATGAACCCACAAGCTTAAGAAAGCTGCATAGTTCTGATGATAAGGCGACCTACAAAAAATTAAATTAAAATAAACCTATTTCGACAAAATTTTTTTTTCTATATTTGACTGTAATAAAACAATTTTATATTTCAATTTTAAAAGTAACGTGTACATTATTTTATAGTTTATGTATAAAAATAAAACTGAATAAATGGCCTTTTGTTTTACGTATTCGATTATTGTTTAAACAATGTTTTCGTAATGACATTATATTACATGAAAATTAATCTTTTCATCAATTTCATCGCTTATTTGTAATAAAAATAAGAAATTCTGAAGATTACTGAAAATCGATTATGAAAAAGTAGTTTTTGTATTTTTTAACGATATTTTTCCATACGAACAATATACTTTTTTCATACCATCTTGAAGTCGAGGTTTCAACGAAGAAAATGGCACTGATAAAAAAAAAATTTAACCAACTTTTTAATTGAAAACTAGTATTTTTTTAATTCAAATTCAATACAATCGAAAATATATATTTGCTTTGAAAAAATTACGGCTTACAGAAAGAACGTTTTCACCAAGTTTCACAAAAATATATTTTTTGCGGAACTTTTACTAAATCGTCTTGATTTTTCTCAATTCACTTATAATTTAACCTAAGTTTTCCGACCACCTTCATACTGCTAAGAATTTTCCATGAATTCGGGTATTTAAAATCGGTTTGGCCCTGGTCTATATTTTGAGCGGTAGAATTTTCCTATATTTGAGAATATGCAAGGAAAACCTTCGATATTATTATTTTGGGAAAGTGGAGAAATTCCTTTTTGGACACCTGTCGGTAATGTGGAAATACCCCAGTCGTTGCGCCTCAGATGAACCCACGAAAAACTCCACCCCGTTGGCTTGTCAAGCCGTGGCCTCTGATGACACTTGCCTTTGACCGATCATATCTTAACTGTTGTTTTCACAGTATCCACTCTAGTAATTTTGTGTCTTGTTCTACTTTCTACCAGTCCTTTACTGGGTGTATACTGTATAATTTTGGCTTGCCCGTAGGCACCCAAATCAGCTTGACGTAGTTTCGTTCTGCTAGTGTAATCAGTTCCTTTTTGAGGGTCCATACCATACCATTTTCTGGCTACCTAAAGTCTTCAGTATCGCCTGACTGTCTGATAGAACATGGATCTGCTTCTCTTTCATTCCTCTCCTATTACTTTTCTACGATCATGGAAGTATTGCCATTGGTCCTTTGGTTTTCAGAATCACTCCTGCTCCCGCATTATTCGCCGTCCTAAATACGCAGATCAGATTCAATTCAGTTCTGTCCGGCATATGTATATACCGGGTGACACAGGATATCGGGCCACCCCTGTAACTTCTGCATTCGTGAACGGATTTTTCTGAAATTCGGTACAGTTATATAAGCAACCATTTCGGATTTGATCACATTACAATCCAATATGGCGGACTTCCGGTTTTTCTGGAAATGCCAGCAACTTTGTTTTTCAAGTTCAACAGTTCAACAGGTTAAAACAAGTCCAAACCTTGTGGATAAATTAGATTTGCTCGAGGCTATTCACAATGAGTCGCACATAACAGAGAAACATATTTTTTTCTGAAAAATCATCTTTTGTGTCATTTATTGATGAATTAATTCAGTCACATCACATTTTGATCAAAATTTTTTTTTTTCAAATGAAACCCCTATGGGCCACCTACCTGTCTCTCTAGAACATTCATTAAGGAAAAAATGACATATCATTTTTGTATTTCGGTGCAGTAACAAATTGTATACATTCAAAAATCTACAACTAGTTCATGAGTTTCCTTGCAGTTCGAATAATTTTTCAACTTAGTGAGCTGTGGAAAACAACATTTCTGAATCTTGTCAACTAATTGTGTTTCGCTGTCATCTTTCATCTCAACTCTCGAAAATCACTTAACTTCCGGGAATTAGTTTAGTAGAAATGTAAAATCAAAATTATAGGTTCACAAGAAGTGAACAGGTTGATATGTTATTAATTTACGGAGAATGTCTTGAAAACATTGTCGCCGCTTGTCAGTTATACGCTGAACGATACCCACACAGAAGACACCCACAAAGAACCTTTTTCGAAAATGTGGAGAGAAGATTCCGAAAAGAATCCAACAATGGAGAATATCATCGTAAGTGAGGAGGCAGAAATGAATGTTTTGCTTGTCGATTTTGATCCAACCGCTTCGACGCGGGAATTGGAATACCAATGCAATGTCAATCGAGAAAACGCTAGAAAAATTTAAAAAAAACACCGTTATCGTGCTTATAAGTATAACTTACACAATTAGTTGACAAGATTCAGAAATGTTGTTTTCCACAGCTTACTAAATTGGAAAATCATTCGAACTGCCAGAAAACTCATGAACTAGTTGTAGATTTTTGAATTTATACAATTTGTTACTGCACCGAAATACAAAAATGATATGTAATTTTTTTCCTTAATTAATGTTCTAGAGAGACAGGTAGGTGGCCCATAGGGGTTTCATTTGAAAAAAATGAATTTTTGATCAAAATGTGATGTGACTGAATTGATTAACCAGTAGGTGACAAAAAAAATAATTTTTCAGAAAAAAATAAATTTTTCTGTTATTTGCGACTCATTGTGAATAGCTTCGACCAAATCTCATTTATCCACGAAATAAAATAAAAAAAAAGTTTCAATTGTTAAAAAAAAATGAAATTTTACATAGGGTTCGGACTTGTTTTGACCTGTTGAACTTGAACATGTAAATATTTTTCCAAAAAACCGGAATACGCCATATTGCATTGTAATGTGATCAAATCCGTGGTTGCTTATATAACTATACCAAATTCCAGAAAAATCCATTCACGAATGCAGAAGTTACATGGGTGGCCCGATATCCTGTGTCACCAGGTATATATATTTTTCTTTAGTTTCTTGACCACATATATATTTTCTTCAATTTCTCGGAATAAAGGTCTGATTCAGTCAATTCATATAATTTCTCTTAACTACGTTTCGACATGGTATTTGTCAGCACCTGGTTAAAACACTAAAATTAAAAATATGGAGATTGAGACATATTTAACTTAACACAATATTGAAATGTATGCACTAAAATAATTCTTTAAAAACATATGGTTCAAAATATAACACGTTATTTAACTCAATATAAAAATATCTGTAATATTTATGAGTATTCACTTACAAATTATATTATTATATAAATACCATTTCGAAACGTAGTTGAGAGAAATTATATGAATTGACTGAATCAGACCTTTATTCCGAGAAATTGAGAATATATATATAACGACTGAAAATTGGTATGAACAGTGGGGAATAACGAGGATCTTTAGTCAGCACAAGTGTTGAATTATGAAAAACTCTTTAATACGTTGGACCGAGCTTTCATTTCAATTTTGAAACTTCTTCGGGGCCCTAAAATATGTAAATTACATTATTGAGAAAAAATACTTAAAATGAAGGAAGTACTTACAGTAATCTGAGTGGTTGATTGATAAACATTAACTTTTAAAAAAAACGTAAAATATACAGGGTGTCCCTGGACTTCCTCTTTTCCTCTCGAAAATGTATAGATGATGTCAAAATATCACCAGTACTTCATATAACTTTTGTTCCTAAAAGCCTTCGTTACCAAGTTACGGGCCCTTAAAGTTACAAAATGAAAAATGTTTTTCTTTGATAACTTTCAAAGTGAATTTTCAAAATTATCTAAATTTTTGTGATTGACTAAACAAATGAATTCCTTCGATGAGCCTTCATGCAGGAGTCAGTTGTTTTGCTACAAAGTCAGGAACGGACTACCCCCGATGGTCCACACCCCAAAACTTTGAAATGACTGGGATTTGTCAATATGTTTTAACAAAACAAGGTTACCTGGACAATTTCCTGAATAAAAGTACTGGTGTGGAAAATCGATCGGAGCAACGATTTTTGATTGAAATGCATTTTTGTTCGACGACATCCAACCATGTCTACCATTATTCGAAAAGATTAATTTGTAATGAAACTAGGAATGATAGGTACGATGTTCATAACGAATTTTTATCATGCAAAAACGTTTACCTTACAAAACTCATGGTGTAAATAATCAATCGCAAGCCTCAAGAGCAAACAGAAATGCAAAATCTGCTACAAAAACTGCTCGATATGACCCCCGTCTCTCTCAATACATTTTCTTAGTCGGCGCAAACACCCTCTCTGCACTTGAAATAGCATGCCAGGGTCGTTTCGTATGGCTTCACAATGTAATGTAATTCTATTTAACAAGGCATCTCTGGTGTGAAGGGGTGTAGCGTAAGCGAGGCTTATTAGATGCTCCCACAGAAAGAAATCCAATGGATTTAAATCCGGAGACCGCAGTGGCCATGAATATGGCCCACCTCTACCAATCCATATATTGGGGAAAATCTGGTTCAGATGGTCCCGCACAATCAAACTAAAATGAGGAGGAGCGCCATCATGCAAACCACATATCTCTTCGGGTTTGCAATGGAAGATGTTCCGAAAGTCCATTCAAATCGTTCTGAATGAACTCCAAATAACGTTCTCCATTCAATCATGTAGAACGAATGGTCCTATAAGATGGTTTCCTATGATACCAGCCCAAACATTCAAGTTGAATTTCCGTTGGTGTTTGGTTTGCAATATCCCATGGGGATTTTCTTCGGCCCATATGAGAGTTGATTACTCCATCTCTACTGAAACCTGCTTCATCAGTGAATAAAACTCGAGTAATAAAAGTCATATCCTCTCTCTGCTTATCCAGGAACCAATTGGCATATTCCAGTCGTGCTGGAAAATCTTCAGGTGTCATGGCATGTACCTTGTGGATGTGATATGGGTGGAGCAGTTGTTCCCTATTTATTCTATGATTAGTGGACTTGGATGTATGGAACTGTTCTGGTAGGTTTCTGATGCTCATTGAAGGATCATCAGCGACAGCTTCCAGAATATTTCTTCCAATACAACGGTACGCACAGCCCTAGAGCGCCCTCACCACTTCGTTTTGGCAAAACTGAACCTACAATAATATCGAAATAAAACAAACAGGCTCCAATAATTATCCATTGGACATACCTGTCTCCCTCAAGCTGCGATCGACACGCTCGAACGTTTCTCTTGGCGGTAACGTTCGATTGGGAAAATGCTCGGCATACAGACGACGGGCTTCTGCAGCATTACCAAATGCTCGTCCATACAATGCGTGCATATCTGCATATTCGTTGAATGTAAACTGTTCGGCCATATCAAAACACTTCAAACTGTCCTATTAGAATATTGACAATACAATGACAACGCACCACTCAACAAAACAAAATCGCAATCCAGTTGTCATTTTTTATCCACACTAATTTAATTAATTTCTACAAGGTGTTTTTGGTCAACATCTGTGGAAGAAATGGAACATAAATTTATTCACCGGATATTTTTCACCTATTCATGTGTAGCCGTCTTTGTAGTTTATTCGTTTGCTTTTCAATAGTTAGGTCTTCCGATGTGCGTTTTTTCAGCTAAATTTATCTTCGGGTTAAATATTTTCTCCCATGAAATTATACTTATCAAATTTAAACCCTCAACATTTAAGCTGTGAATACGAATTCGCAACATCCAAATGTTGAGTTTCATGAGTTCAGATAACACAACACGAAACGTGCTTATTCCACGCGTACATACAAAATATGGACTGAATTCGATATTTCATAGTGAAGTAGCTTGTTAGTTAAAAAACGCCATAAATCTACATAACTTGATATTTCATTTGAAAAAATATCTATACATTGTGAATGAAACTTTCAACTAGGTACTGTACTTTTTGTATTTTGTATTATCCCTGTTATAAATGTTGTTGAATTAACGTTAGCATTAGTATTTCTACTGTGAAAATTTTTCATTTCAAATAATGGTGAACGATCGGGTTTGATGTCGTCAGTAAACTGCATTTTATTAAGAATCGTTGTCGATCGACTTTCACACAGTACTTTTATTCAGAAAATTGTCTACGTAACCTTTAAATTGTAGAAAACTATTGAAAATTATCTGTCATTTCAAAGTTTTGGGGTGGACCATCGGTAGTCCGTTCCTGACTTTGTAGCGAACAACTGACTCTGAATGAAAGCTCATCGAGAATTATTTGTTTAGTCAATCACCAAAATTTAGATGATTTCGAATATTCACTTTGAAGTTATCAAAGAAAAACATTTTTCTTGTAACTTTGAGGGCCGTAACTTGGTGACGAAGGCTTTAGGAACAAAAGTTATATGAAGTACTGGTGACATTCCCACAAATGTTTACTATATTTTGTTTCTTTAAAAGTTAATGTTCATCAATCAACCACTCAGTTTACTGTAAGTACTTCCTTCATTTTGAGTATTTTCTCAATAATGTAATTTACATATTTAAGGACCCTGAAAAAGTTTCAAAATTGAAACGAAAGCTCGGTCCAACGTCTTAAAGAGTTTTTCATAATACAACACTTTACTCCGACCCCGAAAATCCCCACACACCAATTTTGAATCAAATCGGACCATAATTACAAATCTAGTCCGCCATCTTGGATCCGGCATTTGCTTCTTTTCTCTACCAATAATTTCATAATGCATTGTCACCGGAATTATGAATACCTGCTGAATTTCAAAAATTAATCGGAAGACTAGGAGTCGGTCAAAATTCACTTGCAAGATTTGACCCTAACTAACGATTGATTTGAAATTTGGCAGTCATTCATTATTTCGGTGACAATGCATAAATTGTTCGAGAAAAAATGGCAGCTCCAAGATGGGACGAGATTAAATTATGTCCAGTTGATCAAAATTAAAAGGGTTTTCGTGGTTGGAGATTATGAATGTTTTGTCAAAATTGATCAATTCAAGATGGAGGCTCCAAGATGGCGAACGAGTTTTGTGATTACGGTCCGATTCGATTCAAAATTGGTATATGGGGGTTTTCGGGGTCGAAGATTATGGAATTTTTGTCAAAATTCATAAATTCAAAATGGCGGCCCTAAGATGGCGGCCCTAAAATTAGTGTGTGGGAGTTTTTGGAGTCGGAGATCATGATTTATTTCAGCTCAAAACTTACAGGGAAGATACCTTGTAATAACGATGCTCTATTAGAAATGAACAGATTGAGGCTACCTAACTAGAAAGCAAAAAATAAACTAACTAATAAAAAACCTTTTTTCTCCGATTGACAGCAAATATTAATTTTGCAGACACATATCAATCAGCAAAGTATTACTTCTCCTTCCTAGGCAGCAAAGTAAGGACTGTCCTGCCTAGGCAGCAAAATAATTATTCTCAATGGGAATAAAACTTTTTTTGAAAAAAAACATTTATTAGCAATTATTACATAATTCTTTTAACAAGAATTTAAAAAACATAGTTTCAGTTGTTATTAACATTGATAGTAAAATTACTACAATTTTGTACCCTTCTGTACCCTTCTGCTGTAGTTGAGTATTTCCACCCATCATGTCTCTTCAACATTGTTATGTCACCTCCTGAATTTACAAGTGAAGTGGCAGAACTTCTACGGAGGCAGTGTCCCGTATATTATTTAGCATTCGGCAACTTTAAATAGACAGCTATTTCTTGAGGTATTTTACCAAATTTATGGATACCAACAAATTGCTTTACGGATTTACCTTTTACGTATTGAAAAAAAAATCTTGTGTCTTTTAATTCAGCAGGCCGAAAAGCTATATATTTTCTAACATCTAAATATTCCATTATTACGAAAGACCTCGAATTCTTCGTCTTCGTGTTCAATAGGGATACCAATAGTTTATTGTTCATATCTTCAATATTTTCTAACTTAAAATTCAATAGTTCCTCGCAGCGACATGCACCCGCAATTCCAAAAATCAATACACCCTAAAAGAATGGATTATAAGTATTTTGACTCTATCGTATGAATATCTTATTTAAAACTTACTTTTGCTAATAAATATTCATCATCTGGAGAATCCAGTATAAAGTTTGTAATATCTTGTTTTTCGAAAACTCGGGACTTCTTTGCCTTGTAGCCTTCGGATGCCCGTTTTAAATATGCCCGCAACTTCAAATATCTTCCTATATCTACGACATTTTTAACATTCATAGTTGCCTTCAACATGGAATATACAGACCAAAGTGTAGAACAAAATAAGCAAGTAATACATTCTCCAAAAAAGTCTTCGCGCATTTTTCTCCATGCAATAATCCATAAATCGTTTATAATTTCCTTCATATTTCATCCGACACTTCTCCGGCAACAAATTTAACTCAATATTTTTTCCCACCTCCCTTATTTCTGCGCTCTGGTATGTTCGGAATACGGATGTACGAAGAGACCTCAAGATTGAGAGCATTAAAGAAGATATTTGCCCAAAAGCACAAAGATTGACAACTTGTCAACATCAACTCTAGCAAAGACTAAAAAGAAGAACCTAGTGTAACATTGACAGATTGAAAGTGACTCAGAAGCAATGCATAGTGTACATAAAAAAAATAAAAAAGCGATGTTAAAAAAAAAACAGAGAACCTGAGCGACATCAATGGATGAACCTTAGAATTGAATATTTTAGGCTGAAAAAAATCATTTTGATCCGTTATGAAACATTTCGATACGATAGACAAATTCATGATACTACATGTTGATGAATAATTTTGTATTAAGAGCAATAGATAGCTCCTAACGTAAGCTTTTTCGATACCCGTATAATTCTCTATACCGCCCAATTTACAATACACACAATACAATGTGGGCTATATACCTGTTTTTGCAATAGGCCAAAAGTAGATCATGATGGATGGTCCCAAATGGGTCGCTTATTGAAAAATTCTGGGAGTAGAATTATTATTCAAATTATCATTTAACTGGAATTGTAGTTTACAGAATACCAAATTCGCCTAACTGAAATTTTCATTCAGCTCAATAACTAAGCACAGAATACATGGGTTGGTAAAAACAGGTGATAAAATATGCATTATGAAGTTTTTCAGATTTAATTTTTGGTGGTATTGATTCCTTTCAACAATAAATAAATTGGCGAACGCAGTGACTATTTGACGTAGATTCGGTTGAATTCTCCCAAGTATATAGTGGAAAATAATTCCAGTCTCAAATATACTGACATACTCGAAAGTTGACTTTTAAAAATTCTGAATATATTCGGTGTCGATTTTTTTTACATTCTCAATACTTTATTCTTTAATTTTCTGCTCAGATAAACCACAGCCTTTGTGGGTATTGGAGTTAACAGCCGCCGAAGAAAATAAAATAGGAGTTCCAAATGTGAAGTTGCTGGGAAACATGCATGGAAATGAAGCTGGAGGGAGAGAGGTTCTCTTACATTTTATTGAGGTAATTGGAATTCATATTAACCAACAATAGGCAGATATATTTATTGTACAACTTTACTATATGAAGTATTTCAACATTCCCTCTTTCACAGATTTTCATATATATAAATATATATATATATATATGAATGTATATATATATATATATATATATATATATATATATATTTTTTTTTTGTTCGGTATAACGGTTTCGGGGGGTTGCGTATACTTGAACTGTTCAAAAACCCGCTCGCAGTTTTTCCCCTCCGAAGCCCATTCTGCGCAAGGAGGTCCCATAACTTGAGAAAATTCACGGACGGCCGCTTCTCGTGCCGTCTCCAAAGCGTCCTCACTGGGACGAGCGTCGATATTCCTATTATGGGAAAAACCTTCGCGAGGGGTAATTTCCATAATAGGCGCCGAGCCCTCAGCCACTTTCCTCCAGGGATTTTGGTTTCCGGCGACAGACTCCTCGCGACTGCGGAAACTACCCGGCCTAAAACTCTTATCTTTAATATTTTCTAAGGAATCATATATTATGCCAAATAGTTTTTCAAACATTTCAGCCCATTATCCCCCCCCCCCATTCGTCTCGGCCCGTCTCTCCCCTACTTCCGCTTTCCTTTTTGAACGGAAGTCGGGGGAAAACCTTCCACCACCCCTACGTTCCTCCACGTAGGCCTCTTGGTCAACAGAAAAATTTTGCCCCAATTTGGAAAAGTTTGAGTTTCGCGGAGGTTTCATTGGAAACTCATCTTGTCTCCCCGTAATCTCGCCAGATGTGCGAGATGCCGGCTGAAACCTTTTTGAGAATTTCTACCCGACGGGCTATTTCCGAAATCTCGCGGAGTCAAAATTTTTTGTGTCAAATCCAGTTTCAATTTGCTAGCCCTGTCGGTCAGCCCGCCAACAGAGTCTAGTTCCGAAATAACTTTTCTCTTTAAATTTTGGAAAAATCCCGAAGTGGGTTTTTCAGTTTCTAAATCATTGAAAAATCCCAAAGAGGGTTTTTCTGACAAATTTTTGGGAAATCTCGAATCCCAAATTTCCACTCTTTGTGGACTCGCCTCTCGCGATCCCATTTCGTTTATATACAATTCATCTCCAGAAAAACATACTTTCATATTCTCACGGAGTATTTAAATTCCTATCTGAATCTAATTTTGGTGTCGAGACTCGAGTTGAATGGTTTTCTGAGCCATTATTGTTTTCAAAAAGAGCCGAACAAATTTGCGATTCATGTCTGTAGCAACGCTCCTCGGACCTAAGTGAATTGTAGACGGGCTCATCTACCTGGAAACGGCTTTTGGAAAGCCTGCAAAATCTAACAAATCATTAGACAGATTCGCTGCGAAGTCTGTCTGTTTGTCTGTAGGCAAGCGACTCTGGCTAGTCGTGCCTACTGGAGTTCGGATAATTGAAAGCCGTGTTTGAAACTCGTCGATTTTTTCGTGGATTCTTCCATAGCCACAAATATCGAATGCCAGTGAAATTTATATTGGAAAAAATTATTTTTTGGTCGCCTAACAGAGGTGTTGAATTTCAGACATGAATTTTGGGTTTCGCGAGGAATAACGATGTGCAATGTTATTCCTATAACTACTGTGAAAAAAATGCCGCAAGACCAGCCTGGCAGGACTGGAGGTAGGATCACGGTTTTTCAAAAACTGGGGTAGATAACGAGCGTAGTGAATCGCGCCTAACTAGGAATATTTACCTTTAACTCGTTATCCCAAAACAAGATGCAGGAAGGTAACCTTTTCGATGCAGGATTTGTGGAAAGTAGGAACGCGAATTGTTGTTCCAGGTCCAAAGGGGTTCGCTTTGGTCGGGAATTCTCAAGGAATCCCTAATGATGTCTTGACAGGCAAGGATGTTTCATCCCAATAAAAATAGAAACGTAGTATCTAACCTGCCCCGGGACAAATTAATCCCTAGATTCGTGGGCCCCTTTTATTGACTTGATGCCTGATAGAGAGCGAAGAAGGAAAGATCTAGATGTCTTTTTGCTTTTTCCCTGGAGTAGCTTCTCAGGATTTGTAGAAAATCGCCGATCTGGAAATTCCTAGTTGATAAGATGCGAAGAATATCTTTGAAGAACTCTCTGATGTCCCTTGTATATCAAAATCACCGATCTGGAAATTCCTAGATGATAAGATGCGAAGAATATCTTTAGAGAACTCTCTGATGTTCCTCGTATACCAAATTGGCCAGGATGAAAAATTCCGTTAAACATGTAAAGGTGTGGAAATCTTCTTTCTTCCCCTAAAATTGCCCTTCGCCGTTGATAGGCGGAAACTAATCCTCTTCTTCTGACATTTCTTTTCAGTCAGACCCGAAAAAACGAAGCGAAGAAATACGATTGGCCTTTTATCTTCAAACGTAGAATCCTCAACGACGAGGCATCTTCGACAGGGTACGCTGTGGAAACGCTCGGCAGGTTGAGATCCACACGATGTGAATATCAAACCCAAACTGATTCTCTTCAAAAATAAATTTTTCGGCATCGAATACGAAAAAAACAAAGCTTCTTTGTCTGAATCTGCTCAGCGTCCGTTAGAAAAATAACGCTGACTATTGAAAAAGACACCTGCACGATATCAATGAACAACCGGCGGCGGCTCCGTCAGAGCGCAATTAATATTCAAAACAAATCTCCAGACATGGGATTGGAAATGAGCATTTCTAAATCTAAACAAAATCGTGTTTAATTTCGTTTGGAAGAGTCTCCTTAGATATGAATATAATTGATACAATATGAACTTTTATCTCCGTCCCGAAATCAAACCGAGAAATCCCCATTCGAAAAAATTATTGAATTTGAAAAAGTTTACGAACATTTAGTCGCAAAAAAAAACATTGAAATTCCTGGTAGGATTTGACCCAGTGCCGTGTGTATGGCAAAAGAGTACTACACTTGTAGGAATCTCAAGTTTAAAAGCCAAATAACTAATTCATTTATCTTATAATAACTTTTTAGGTTTTACCTAGAGTCGGTGAGTGTCGTGACCTAGGATAACACAGGTAGAGATTATAAGCATAATCATAAAGCCAAATTTATTTGAATCCAATCCCCTTCCGAATTTTTTCCATTTGAAGAAAGCTAACATTCTAACAAACGGTTTTCATTTCTCTCTCTAATGTCATGAAATTTTTCAACGTGCAAGTGCGTATAATAAAGTTTTTCACTTGGTCAAAATCAGTAGGCACAAATTTTGTCCCAAATGAAAGCAATATGTTAAAAATTATACAATAAAACTTGTTAAAATATCTTCAACCACGTGGTTGGAATCAAACTGACAAACTTACAAGAGTTTCCTTTTTGATATTGCTGCATTCCCCACTATTAACTAGTTTATATATATATACATACATATATATATATATATATATATATATATACAGTGACCGGCAGAAAGTACGCATCATATGGGAATTTTTTTTAATATAATATTTTGGCAAATGTCGATACATGCAATCGCTTCTGCATCAAAAGAAACCCCAAAAGATGTTGTACAGTGCCATTCGTCTTTTCTTGTTTGGCGGGAAATTTAAAAAATTTAAAAATTATGTCTCAAAACACACTTATTTGGGAAAATATTGAAAAATATTATTTGGAAAAGTTGTTTAGAACGACATTTTATAGCTATGTACAAGTTTGGAAAGAAATCTGAGATGAAAAAATAAAAATCAATTTTTGCCATAAAAAAAATTTCAATTTGGAAAAATACATTTCTGACAAAGAAACTCATTAGTAAAGCCCAAGAGTAATATTTTGAATAATATTTTGTAAAGATTCACCAGCTACTTCTATTTTATTCGAAGAAAATTTTAAATGGGGATTTGCTATGTGTTCAGCTGCTTCATAAGGGGTCACAGAAATATCTTCAGGACATCATAATCCCGATACTGTTTATTATTGAAAGAACCATGTATCTACAGAATTTTAATATGAATTTTTTATTAGAACAAAAAATGGATTCAATTTTTTACATAATTACATTTTATAATAAAATTAGAAGCTGAAATAATTATAAACCAAACAATTTAATGCATACTCGAAAGTTTGTAATCAATTTATTTTTTGTTTGAATAAAAAATTCAATTTGAAATTATGTAGATACAAGGACCTTTATTAATAATGAACAGTATCGGGATTATAATGTCCTGGAGATATTATAGTGACCTCTTATGAAGCAAGCTGAATACATGGCAAATCCATAGATTTCAATTTTTTTTCCGAATAAAATAGAGTAGCTTGCGAATATTTACAAAATATCATTTAAAATATTGCTGTTGGCCTTACTAATGAGTTTCTTTGTTAAAATGTATTTTTCCAAATTGAAATTTTATTATGGCAAAAAATTTTATTTTTTTTTTTATCTCAGATTTTTCAAAATTTGTACATAGCTATAAAATAACGTTCTGAACAACTTTTCGATAACATTTTTCGATATTTTCAACAAGTTTTTGAAACATATTTTAATTTTTAATTTCCTCAAACACGAAAAGAGAACGCACTGTACAAAGTCTTTAGGGTTGCTTGATGAAGAAGGATTGCACATATCGATATTCGTCAAAATTTATTAATAAAGATTTCCCATATGATGCGTACTTTCTGCCGGTCACTGTATATATATATATATATATATATATATATATATATATATATATATATATATATATATATATATATATACAGTGACCGGCAGAAAGTACGCATCATATGGGAATTTTTTTAATATAATATTTTGGCAAATGTCGATACATGCAATCGCTTCTGCATCAAAAGAAACCCCAAAAGATGTTGTACAGTGCCATTCGTCTTTTCTTGTTTGGCGGGAAATTTAAAAAATTTAAAAATTATGTCTCAAAACACACTTATTTGGGAAAATATTGAAAAATATTATTTGGAAAAGTTGTTTAGAACGACATTTTATAGCTATGTACAAGTTTGGAAAGAAATCTGAGATGAAAAAATAAAAATCAATTTTTGCCATAAAAAAAATTTCAATTTGGAAAAATACATTTCTGACAAAGAAACTCATTAGTAAAGCCCAAGAGTAATATTTTGAATAATATTTTGTAAAGATTCACCAGCTACTTCTATTTTATTCGAAGAAAATTTTAAATGGGGGATTTGCTATGTGTTCAGCTGCTTCATAAGGGGTCACAGAAATATCTTCAGGACATCATAATCCCGATACTGTTTATTATTGAAAGAACCATGTATCTACAGAATTTTATATATATATATATATGTAGTAAGTGGAGAACCTTTTTCTTTGGTTTTGGATTCAAGTGGACAGAAAAACCATTTTATTATATTATTTGAACGTCGTTTTTCCCTAGCCGGGGACTTCAGGTATTATGATTGATTTATTTATTTATTTCTACATACTTTGGAAAAAATATTTGATCAATGTTGTTGATATATCATACCCTCTTTCTTTGAATTATCACAGCACCAACACGTAGATTTCACCCCCAATCCCCCCTACACACACTGCCTTACTAATTGTTTGTTTCATGGCAATTACATATGAGTTTAACGAAAAAATTATATCACAAATATTTTTTCCAGAGTATGTAGAATAAAATAAATCATTAAACCTGGAGAAGTCCCCGGCTACGAACGAAACGTCGTCCAAATGATATAATAAAATAGCAACTTGAATCCAAAACCCAACAGTGAGTCTGCTTAAGTTGGCTATACATGGGAAACTTTTTTATTCGTGCAGTTTTTGAATTTCCTGAAGCAGAACTACGGTGCACATTGTTTTTCTAAGGGGTGGCGCTGCAATAAATTGACGAACGTGAGTCGAATATCAAATATATTTTTATGAAAAAGCCACACCAGTAATTTTTAACCAATCAAATTGGGGTTTTTTGACAGATCACCATAGTATGTATTTTAGTGGAATTTTTTTTCTCTTGGGTACCCAACAACGAATTAAATCGAAAATTTTTCTCCTTAAAGGCGAAACAGCTGGACTTTGAATTGAATGAATTGAATATCTATGTCTAATAAAATATATATAATATTTTATTCACCATTTTTCCATTCAGCCCTTTCAATTTTGAGTAGTTTAGAAGCAAATATTCCTGAACAATTCGAAACAAATTTTCTTCGTTTAAATAGAAACCACAATCTTCTATTAATGCGGGTAAATAAGACATAGTACGATGATTCATCATTACATCAGACAATTTTATGCATATTCCACATACAGCATGATTTTCAAATCGATACATTTTTAAAACAAAAAAGTTTGCGTTGTTTTGACTGCACAATATTTTACAATAAAGCGGGTATAGAAAATTAATAAAAACGCAAAAAAGCAATTTTCTACCACTTGTGATTACTCAAAACTTATGTAAAATTTAAAAATGAACTATGTTCAATCTTAAAATGTTATTTCCATATTTCCATGCAACTACAACCAGTAGAAATCAACAATTTCTATGCTAAAATCGCTGCCGAAACTGTGACGCAAATTAAATCTGTTATGTATGTTATGAAAAACCGTTAAAATTATAATTTTCTAACCCTTGTAGTAGCTCTAAGTAAAAAAAAAATGAAAGAATATATTATTTTAAAATTTTAATCCATTGGTGACGAAACTAAACCTGTTCATGTACCTATATAAAAAACTAATAAATATTTTATTTTCTACCACTTGTAGTAGCCCAAAGTTGATAAAAAATTGAAGAATATAATATGATACATTGTAAAATGGCATTTCCGTGCAACTACAATAAGTAGAAATCAACATCTTATAGGCTGAGAAGCCATTGCTGCCGAAACTGCAAAGCACACTGAATCTTATATGTACCTATATGAAAAATTGAAATTAATATAAAAATTAAAACACAATTAGTAGAAATTAAGAATTTATAAGCAGAATCCATTGGTGCCCAAACTGCATCTATTATAATATGCAGCTACCTATGAAAAATTGATAAAATTATAATTTTCTACCACTTGTAGTAACCAAAGTTGATATAAAATGGAAGAATATAAGATGTAACATTCTAAATGGTATTTTCATGCAACTACAATAGGTAGAAATTAAGAATTTATAGGCTAGGAATCTATTGGTGCCGAAACTGCGACGCAAACTAAATTTGTTCATGAACCTATATGAAAATCAAATAAATAGATAATTCTCTATAGTCTATTCTTTGTTTGTTGTAGTCAAAAAAATAATAAGAAGAATCAGCTTTTAGTTTTTAATTCGGGTAGCTTTAAAATGACAAAATATTCAAATAATAATAATAATCAATTATTTATATCATTTTGACTATTGTTATTATTGTTTACATGAAAAACGCAATTATTATAAAGTATGGCAGGAGGTTGATTGAAAGCGGTGGCTCATTGTTGCTTTAGAGCTTCATGACTTGACCCTACAGAAGTTGAAACAGAACTCATTGCATCAATTATTTCCTGATGGTGACTCGAATCTATCTGCAGATATGATTTTATTAAGTGACTACTTTCATGTCCTGTGATTTTAATGAATTGCTGTTCACCATCTTGTTTTGGCTAAAGTTGAAACAGCAGTGGCTCTTGCAGAGTGATTTGTTATTTTGATTCCAATTGATGATGCTGCCGATTTGAACCTGGAAGAGAGCGTATTTTGTCCAGTCGGACTGTTCTTGTACCAACCTTTGGAGTTGGGGTGCTGCCAGTTTGGATTGGGAGTTAAAAATAAACGGTTGGTTTTGATGAGGCGATCTCGCTTGCTTGTTAACTTCTTGAAAAGTCTAACTGGGCATATTTCTTCATTGAGTATATTTGGTACCAACCACTTACTGTCAGCCATTTTTTTTAACCGCCTTGGGTAGTTTAGAGAAAACTGGATTATATTCAATGCGACCTATTCCTGCGTATTTTGTCCAGTCGGACTGTTCTTGTACCAACCTTTGGAGTTGGGGTGCTGCCAGTTTGGATTGGGAGTTAAAAATAAACGGTTGGTTTTGATGAGGCGATCTCGCTTGCTTGTTAACTTCTTGAAAAGTCTAACTGGGCATATTTCTTCATTGAGTATATTTGGTACCAACCACTTACTGTCAGCCATTTTTTTCAACCGCCTTGGGTAGTTTTAGAGAAAACTGGATTATATTCAATGCGACCTATTGCTATTGCTTTTCCTTGATTATCAATTTCCTCAGCAAAATATTCTATGCATGCTGCAGCCAATTCATGAGCAGCGATGTAAAAAAACTTTTTTTGCAATCCCTCTGGGGTTTTTCATCACAGAGCTCCATAATTTTTTTTAATGGTCTGTTGATAATGCGGATGAAGTTGTCCTTTTGTAACTTCCGACGCTTAGCATTTTTTGCAGCTCTTGCTTTTTCAAATTCTATATCAGAAAATGGATTAAATTTGCGATTGTACCTTTAAAAAAAATATTCTTGCAACTGCTTGGCTATGGAATTCCATAAAACTTTTACTACACTCTCCTTGTAGTCTTCGGAGTTCTTTTTCCGCATATTGAACCCATAGTCTTCAAGAACAGGTAAATCCGCTCTATCAAAATCATACGATTTTTCTTCGCAAAAGTTTGTAAACTGCGTCCATATGCTTGACTTGGATTACTCAGTAATCGCGGGAGTTAACTGCTGAATCTCCTGACGAATACTTTCTTACTTTCTTGACCGAAGCGAAACATTTTTTTTCACGTCGTGCCGCTTGACAGATTCGGAACATTTTAGGTTTAGGTTTTACCTAGTTGCCATGGTAACTAAGCAATTAAGTCAATCAAAACATTCTATGTTTTGCTAGTGTCTTGTCGAAGAAAAAAAATTAGCATTGTTGAGAGTCAAAAAATAAATTCAAAAATTTTTAATTTTCAAACACAATCTGGTGTGAAATTTTCTTACCGAATACCACACGAGGTTAAATTTTTCCGGAAATTTTAATTTTTAAAATTCCCGAACTCGAAAAAAATTCCGGAAATAATTCATCCTCTAGTGGTATTACAAGTGAAAATTTGTCGAAATATATGCAACGTATGAAAATACACTAAAATATATTTTATAGAACATATAAGCATTTTTATGTCTAGCCGTAGTAAATTTGTGGATTCTTGAATGCAAGATGCAACAGATTGCAGCTATAATAATAGATTTAACGATTTCTGGGAAAGAAAGATTTCGGCAGGTGTATTCCTGATTCATAGAAAATAAAACAATTTTCATTCTTATAACCAAAAATAATTGTCGAAATTTAGATCTGCGGAAAAAAAAAATTGCCGAGCTCCACGAGTGAAAGAGGGAAATGGGAGTGATAAGTAGATTAATCAGATAAAAATAGTCTGGAATTGCAAATAAAATCCAGTTGTTAGATATGGGAAATAAATAGATGAGAAATGATCTATTGGTGCCATATTGCGCTGAAAAATCTCATTCAGCTGGTTTATAGGTATGGAAAGGAGAAGAGCGCTGCTCTAAAGTAAAATCGACAAAAAAAAACTCTTGAGGTGGATAATTATAAAAGCTGAGGGAGCGCTTTGGGAGTCGATTCAAGACATTTCAGAGAGTTCATATATCTCTCAAATCCCATTTTGTATATTGGGGATAAGAATAACATTTTATATTAGCACCCATGGGGGATCCCACAAGGTATTTGAGGAAGCCTTACATATCTTTCAGATCACAGATTTTTTTTCAGAACCCTTTTCAGAAATCACAATGTATTATGTCTGTCATCGTTCTACACATTTCACCAACGATCGACTTCAATGCTCACTGTGTATCAGTTGAACATTTTTCATTACAGACAAAATCTCACCTAAAAATTGTCGAATGACCAAAACATAATTTTCGTGCAAATGTTGAATTTCCTGAAGCAAAAAAAAACGGTTGAGAAAGATGAATTGAAAATTCTTTTTTGGTTGAATATTGTTTTTTCCAGCCTAAAATTCACGTTGCAATTGTCGCATTAACAAAACATAATTGTCGGGCATAATTTAATTAAGAACGACGCACATTTTTTTTATAGGGGTGACTATGCTAACTTGATATCAAGTCAGTATTTATATTTCGAATGCGATGTTACCAAGTACCTACTCGAAATATTCACGGACACAAGGAATTATCCATAAAAATTTTTTTAAGAAATATTTTAGTGCATTTTTGTTATGTTCAATAGATTTCGACAATTAAACAACACATTTTAATAACAATATTTCTCAAATTCGACGTGCATTCGTAAATTTACTGTAGTAGCACTGCTAACTTTATATCAAGTTGGCACAGCCACCCCCTATAGAAAAACTAAAAGCACGATACATTTTTTGTATTCAAGACAAAATTACGACAACTATTTGTTAGAAGTTTTTGAGAAATACTCGAAGAAAAATAAACTTAGAGGCAAACAGTAGACATCAACTAACAACATAAAATTTACATCTCATAGTAACTATTGTACAAAGTGTTTATGAATTCAGTTCACATTATCATCATTTCAACATTATTGGGCTAGGTTTTATCGATTTTCGAGCATGTGGCTTTGCTAACTTTATAGGGGTGAAACATTTCATAGGGATATTGTACTTCAGATCGAAAATGTCTGGCTATATGGAAATGAGTGTTAAATGAAGCTACACGTGATGTATGGGCTCAAACCGTTCGACAAAATGAACAAAAAAGTGAATTATACTGGAATAAAGGTTGTATGTTTTAGTTAGTTGTATGTGCCACAATATACCCTGAGAAAGCTCCGGTTCCCCCATGTGAGACAACTAGAGTGCGTGAGATCTAGCCTAACTTATTTTGCATATAGCAGAAAACATAAAAATAAATTCCTTTATTACTCAACGTACTGAAGAGATACGGGTTTTTATGTAGTTCTACTGATTTCTATCCTCAATTGAGCCGTTCAATATAGTATTAAAAAACCTCGAAAATTCGAAATATTGGGAACGCTGTAATCTGCCATTATAAAGTAATTCTCCTCTTAACGTAACTGTTTCAGTCATCTTAAAATTCTCACATAATCTGACCAATCACAGACCGAAGTCTGATAGTTCAACAAAAAATAATTGTAGCTGTAGACTCAAAATGAGTCGATTCGGTGCAACTGTTGTAACCTGCATATAGAGCTTGGAAAAGAAAAATTCTTGAAATAATATATTCATTTAGAAAGATCACATTTGAACTATGGAAAAATCCAGTATTAATATATAAATTCATATTACGTGAAAGTTATTCTACTCAAACAAGTATTGAACTCCATGAACCGAAAAAATTATAAAAATAACACCATATATCTGTGCGGAGGACGAAAATATAGTTATATACTGCACGTAGGAAGCCATGAATTTCAAAACAGGGGTTCCTAAAAATAAATGTACAAATAAAATTGTACCTAATTATGAACTCCAGTAAACTATGAGTTCATAAGAAAATAAATTACCTATTTATAATCGAACTCAAAAAAAGAAGCGACACAGCTGCATCGTCGTAGGAGAGACAGTGTAATTATATTTAAAAATAAAACAAAGCCAACTTGGGATGTTATAATGGATTATAGAATTTTCCTGCATGGGGGAATACGAGGATATATAAACCGTTTTGTAACAATGAGAGTCATTCCATTCGGGTATTCTTTTCAATTCAGTATGAAACTTATGATGCGTATCGGCATCTTAAATTGAGTTAATTTGATCAGATCATGTTTTAGTCAGACAGATGAAAACTTTTATTGTACTTCAAGTTATATTCAGATACAAACAGTTCAAAATGTACCAGTTATTAGAACTCATACTGATGAGTTTATTTACCGGTTTATAAGAAGCCAATCAACTTCAACATCAAAGCTACAAAGAAAACGAGTCTACATACACTGATATGTATTTAGAAGAAGTCATCCAAAATTCATCATTTGCTCCAGAAGTAAATAAATAATTAAATACTGACGGGATTTTAAGAACCTAAATCATTCAATAAAAATATTTGCAAGATAAAATACGGAAAAGATTTAGACCAATCTCTACTAGGAGTTTTAATGAACATAATATTTTCCTTATTGATTATTACTATTTATTATGAAATTTCACATTCATACTCTACATTCAAGTTCATTCAATTAATCAGTGATATCCATTTCATTATATTTGATAGTTGCAGTTCTAGAACATATTGTTTCTCCTATGATTTATATGTTCAGTTATGACTAAAATGATAATTTTCACTATAAAATATTGAATTTTTTAAGAAAATTCAATTAAATTTTAACAGATATTATGTTCTTCATTGCATATCAATAATTTGAAATAAAGTGTGCATCAAAGAAGTATTATATATTCAATCTATTTTGGCAGTTGATGAAAATATGAATTTTTGCCATTATAATTTATAAAATTGTAATGATAATATGAATTGTTCTTATTTTATTACATTTTATTTCTTCAATTTACTTAAATGTTCCATAAAATATATTGATCCTATGGATTTGGTATGTAAGTTGATCAAATATATTTTATTTAAATATATTATGAAAATATTTTATTTACGTTTGATTGGTACTTGATTGATATTTTATCAAATTGATTACGATGAATTAATCGCATGTATTAATATTTCTGTGAATTATATGAAATGGTTCCATAGAAATTATTGACTATGGATTGTAATGTTTGAATGTACTATATCTTAAATTTCTATATTATTTTTATTTTTATAGCTTGAGATATGACCGAGTACATAGGTTAACACGAACCTCAATCATATACTGATTGAATTGCTTGGATAGACCGTTCGCCGAGTAAATTCCCGTTGTCAATTCTTTTAGTTGCACAACACTCAGTATAGAACCTCTAAAGACTTTTTTTAAAACACGCTTTTGTACTGTCAATTGTGTGAAAAAGAATTAGTATTGAGTAGAGTGAATCTAAATAATACAAGTATAGTTATACATCATTTGACGGTATTTGTAAAATCTTTATAATGGGATTTCTTTGGTAAAAGTAAATGTGAGGTTTGACAAACACTTGGTTTTACATGCTTGGTGTGTGAATTCATAACACTCTGTATATAGCCAGGGTTTGACAATGACTGATCAGTTGTGGGGTCTTTAGGTTCTCCAACTGTCTTTAGGTTGTCCCAGTCATAACAATTGGCTAGGCAGGTGTATGGTTTTTAAATAAATAACACCCTGTACAGGTTATAACACAACTTCAAATGAAGTTATCAACCAAAATATTGATGAAAATGTATGGAGACAATTTGATGGATTGTTTATGTTCATAATAGTAAATGCTTCTTATGCTTCGTGAAATTGTCCAGCAGAATACCACTCTGTTCTGAATATCTTTTAATAATTGTGTATCTTATTTTTCGCAGGTAAAGCTCAGACAGGTCGATTTAGTATTTTAGTTTTCCACCTTTTTTTTAAAATTATTGTAATAGGATGCCCAGACTAATCAGTGAAGAGCGGTGTGGACCGCTTTGCTAGTTTCAAATTTATTTCTGTTTCAAGCAAAGGTTTTGAAAAATTGTAAATTTGAATGGACGCCAGAATTTTTTGTTTAATTAGGATAAAAATTCAAACTTCCTAGCCAATAATAATTGCAAATCAAATAATGTTTCCTTCTGTAAATCACTACAACAATAAAACAAATACCAAACTTATATTAGTCTATTAACAAATGTACAAGAGTTTCTGCTGTATAACAATTATTTACAATTTTGAGTTTCCAAAGAGTATTGCTGAACCTGTCGGTTTTATCGACGACGATGTACCTCTGATTGAGTGTTGTGTAGCTCGTAGCTAGACTAAGAGCGTTTTCACACACACCGGCAAAACCGGTGCCGGTGCCGTGCCGGTGCGGGAACCGGTTCCGGACCGGACAACAGCGTATTTCACACAGCCCGGCATATCAGTGCCGTTATCTGTGTTAGTATACGTTGAACAGTGCAGGAATAAAGATGTGTGCTGTTACTGCTGTCAACAGACGTTATCTTCCAGGGTTATTGTATCTTAGGAGAAAATTCCGAAAAAGCAAATATAAAAGACAACACTGGGTACATCCCCTGTTGACTGTGAGATACTTAGAAGGTTCCTTTTACACGCTCTATGAAAAACTAAGGAAGGATAACTTCAAATTCTTCAATTACTTCAGAATGAGTACAGATGCATTTGATTTTCTGGTGGAAAGACTAGACAATAACATTAAGCATCAAATGTACGATCAAATATAAAATACTCTGTCGCTATGGAGACAACAACGATACTAAGCGATATAAACAAAATACTCTCCGTTACCGACATGTCAGAACAGGTGTGTGTGGACAAACGTACATAAGAAATCACAGCAACCGACAAATCAGAGACCGATCCGTCTTCCGATTGTCGAGATCCCCGCCGGCTGCATAAATCAGAATCGGCGGCCGTACCGGCAAATAGGTCGAACCGGGCTATGTGTGAAAATTATGATTTGATTACATTGCATTCGGTGCCGGGCACCGGCACCGGTTTTGCCGGTGTGTGTGAAAACGCTCTAAGCGTAGTAGTATGGCTCGCAATCAGGGGGTACCAATGGCTGCGGGGCGACCGATCAGGTGGAACAGACAAGCATCAGCTTCTTGTTCATGGAATGATTGTTCTCAGCAATACAACATGAAAAACAATATTGTTTGTGTCAGAATTTGTTTTTACTGAAACATTCAACTTCTTGGTATTTGGAATTTCTCAATGCACTCTTTAACGCACAGTTGTTACAGATGAGTGTAATCTCATCGAGAGATTATTGCTTAAAATTATTTGAACATACAAATCAGCCTGAGCTGAGATTTGTCATTAATATTCAATGCTGATCTTGCAGATTCAAGATTAAATTTTGACATAGACAAAAATTGATCTTTGCTCTATATAACGGAAAGGAAGATGTTCTGATCTTGATCAGCCAAGACTATGTTTTACAAAGAAAATAATAATCAGAATTCAGCACAATAAAATTAGAAGAATTTTATATTCGAAAATGACTTCAATTGCAATGATATTCAGAGAAGTGTATAGAATTATCTTTGACCAATCGTCAAATACTTTTCAAAAAGGTTTCTGTATGATAAAAATATTCCAAACTCCAAGGATTAAATATATATATATATATATATATATATATATATATATATACAGTGTGACCCATTTAAAATGGAACCACCCCTGTAAAATACGCATTTTTCAGTCATTCTCAAACATTTTTTTTTTGAAAATCAAGCATCAAAAACTGTATCTTGACACGAATTTTCATAACTTTAGTTTCATTCCAAGGCACTCTATGGGTTTTTTTCTTCGTTAAAAACGGCAAAATTTATTAGGCAATTTTTGTTTTGAAATTTGACTACACCACTGAATTCGTAGTCGTTGTAAATGGAAACCATAGAAATTTCATAAAATTGGTTAACAACGAAGTTACAACAACTTAAATTTTGGAAACAAAGTATTTGATATTAATTTTCAGTTAGATGTTAGACATATTTGAAATCTGGCAACACTGCCGATACAAAGAAGAACATCAGTGAATTTGTACAGCGAAAATCAGAAGTCAATAGCTCATTCCGTTCTACAGTTATAACTCCTGAAAGTATAGTAATGTGAGCGATTTCTGGTGGAAGCGATTTTGTAATAAAAATCTAACTACGCCACTGGATTTGTGAATTATTTTCCCGTAAAATCTTTTATTCAAGTTTAGGTTATAAGTGTATTTGAAAATAACAGAAAATTAAAAATTCATTTATGCAGTTTTCAATAGCCGATAAAAACGAAATGAACCGAATCAAGTTTTAAAGTATCAAAATTATTTATTCAATAATAAAACAGAAAGCAGAACATACAATGTTCCTTTTTTATTCTGCAAAACTCAACTGAAACAAGCTTCTAGAGAAGATATCAATAATTTGAGGAAAGCTGAACTAATACATTGGGCATAGGTATTGTACTAAATCAATAGTAGGCTGTGATTTAGTACACCACAAATCGCTCACATTACCATTCTTTCAGTAGTCATAACTGTTGAACGGAATGAGCTATTCACTTCGGATTTTCGCTGTACAAATTCACTTGTGCTCTACTTTGTATCGGCATTGTTGCCAGATTTCAAAAATGTCTGCAATCTAAATAAAAATTACAATCAAATACTTTGTTTCCAAAATTAAAGTTGTTGTAACTTCGTTGTTAACGAATATTTTTTTATGAAATTTGATGGTTTCCATTTATAACACTACGAATTCAGTAGTGTGGTCAATTTGGAGAAAAAAAATGCCTAATAAACTTTTGCCGTTTTTGACAAAGAAAAAAAACCATAGAGTGCCTTGGAAATGAAACTAAAGTTATGAAAATTTGTGTCAAGATACAGTTTTGATGCCTAATATTAGAAAAAAATATTTTTGGGATTGACTGAAAAATGCGTATTCTACAGGGGTGGTTCCATTTTAAATGGGTCACACTGTATATATGATCGCTTCACCTAGGTCAGAAGCAAAAATCACAGCCTTTGTGATTATTATCACCAAATTAGAAACTGTACCAAAATACATCCCCAAGACCATGAAAAATATATATAGTATTCAACTATATCACATAATTCTTATGATTGACACCAAAAATATGTCCAAATGCGGTGTAAGTGATACTATAATATTTGAGAAACCCTCTTTAAACCCCAATGAATCATTGTCAGAGAAAGAAGCAATCAAAACAGATGAGACTGAACACCGATATCTTGATTCAATTCGATATATTACAGGTGATATTTATAATTCCACCTCAACTCATTTGAAAAATAAATATGGTACTGCACTGGAATCAATATCTGCTTGACCTGAATGAATATAATCGCTGTTTACTGAGCAACGTCTATTGATGAGTCAAGATATCGGGACTTCATGGAGAAATATCCCACGCTCTCGTTAGAAAATATTTCATCATGACATATATTAAATGTGGTCAAAAATATTTCTACATACCTCGATATCACACTATAACTCACTGCTTTGAAATCACTTTCGCAGAAGAAAGGAAGATGCTCTAATTAATTAGTTATTTCAACACGAACAAATTCTATTTCTTTACGTAATGGCTGACAAGCTTCAGAATACGCGATCTCTCGATCCAAGTTCGATCGCTAAGGGACCAGGATCGCTTCCACGCATTCTTTTCATACCAGATCGTCCTGTCAAATCTTCGCGTTCGCTCGTCTTTCCTCAACTCTAATGACTGTTCGCCGTTAGATGGCGCTAAGATTTGCAATAGTGATTCTTAGATTGGAGTTAACAAGATAACTTTTGAGCATATCAATAAGAAATGTAACAGATATATCGTTACAATGTCCAATAGTTGTTTTTTGTTAGATATTACAAAAAGTAACATGTATACAATTTTTATCGTAGATTTTTCAATTTTCGGAAAAATCTTTCTATTCAATATTCAATTGGGAATGTTTTTCTTTTCCAAGTTAGATATTAGACATATTAAATAAACTCATTGTGGTGATTTTGACAGTTATTAATCGAATACGTTTTCGAGTCCTACATTCCATTAGCTCAAGCCCGAGTGCATTGTACAGGCCAAAAAAAATGATTTTTTTTATTTATAATCAACAATATTTCAGTTTTTGATCGACAACTATGGCCACAGCAACTCAGTGACTCACCTCCTGAACAACACGAGAATCCACATTCTTCCTTCCCTGAACCCAGACGGATTCGCAGTCGCAGCTGAGACTTGCACTGGGACAAATGGCAGGCTAGTGCCATCAAAACAAGTTGATTTAAACAGGTATTTCCCAGACTTTTTCTTCAATAATTCCAATTTATTAACCATGGACGTCAAGGAGTCAAAGGCTGTAATTCAGTGGATGAGAGAAACTCCGTTTATTTTATCTGCTGCTCTACATGGAGGAGAGCTTGTAGCCAACTACCCGTTCGATAATCCAATAAGAAGTAAGCGAACGATATTTTTTTTATCGATAATATCTGCACTATTATTTGTACACCAAAGAAATACATTTTTTTCTACAACCCTTTACGAAAAGACGTCATTTTGTAATAGAATACCTTCACGAAAACGTGATTTCCGTCGCAAGTGAGAGAAATTCTCATAACGTTAACTTTCGTTTCTAGTGACGAAAGTTCAATTTATATTTTCAATCATTTCCCGTCCTTGTATATAAGGTTTTGATGAATTTAAATTAATAATAAACAAAGACAGAAATCATTTCTATAATTAAAATGCATTTTTTTAACTTTTGTTTAATTAAAGAGCAAAATAGAATCGTAAAAATACCGTGAGATTTAAAAACAATTTATATCTAGTTGCCTGGTTTCATTAGTTTGACGTTCCTCGTTAATTGTTTAGACTTGTCAGTTTGCACTGACAGCATTGTTAGTTTTTTAAGTTATCATGATTTCTGATTCGGAAAGTGATTTAGATTTCCAAATACACCACCAGAAATAGCAAATCAAGCTGAGGAAACCTCTTTGGATTTATTACCAGTAAAATCTAAAAAAAGAGATATGAAGAAATATATGCAAAATTCATGGATTGGAGAGTTGATAATCACGTAAATTCATTTTCGGAAACTGTGCTGCTTGCGTATTTTGGATGGTTGTCAAAAAAATTTAACTCATCGACGCTATGGTCTATGTATTCGATGTTGAGAACCACTTTATCGATTAAAAATAATACCGATATCAGTAACGTTCTTTTTTGAAACGAAAATCTGATGGTTTCAAAAGTCAAAAGTCATTTTTTTTTTCTTCCGATGAGATACACACTTTCTTAAAGAATGCTGCCGACTCCAAATACTCAATGACTGAGGTGAGTTAATTACTTTATCGTATCATTGAAGATTAAGACATTTTTATATGAAATCTGTATTAATAATTATTAACATCATAAACGTACCAAAACCTACATAAAACCTTAGTTACTCATAATACATTAGTTACCATAATTTAATACGTTAGTTACGAAAGCATAATACGTTAGATACCAAATAATATTAGAACTAGTTTTCATGAACGTGTAAAACAATATTTTGACAGTTTTCAAATTTGATGGATACACCTTTGCCTTTAGCGTCCACGATCATCAGAGAGTTACAAAACTGCCGATATTCTTTCTCATAATGGATTTTAGATTTGTCCGGAAGCAAGTTCAACCTTATAGTGTTGGCGGCAGCTAATATATCGTCAGGAATATCAAAATCTTGCATGATTTTAATGATGACTTTTTGAAATGCCAAAATGAAATGACATACAACCTTGTTACTTTTATTTTCGCATCGCCGTGTCAATGATACGATAAAGCTTTGAATGTAACTCGATTATTAGCGATTTAACACCGTCTCGGACATTGCGGGTGACTCGGCTGTCACCTCGTCACCTAGCAATGTCCTCGACTATTATAAATCGCATAATAATCTCGTTATATTAATAGCTATTATTATTGCGGCAAATTCTCAATGATATTAATATTAACGTTTGTAGGTAGCCTTAGTTTTTGGAATTTCGGGGGCTTGTCGTTGCATTGAATTAAAAGATTTGACAGTAAATGATGTAAGAGATACCAGCAGTATACTCTCAGTTACAATACGTAATACAAAAACAAAAGTACCGCGTTCCTTCCACATATCTGGGTTCTTCTACGAGATTTTAAAAATATATATGAACCTCCGTCCACTAGATATGGACAAAATAAATTCAAGATTCTTTATTAACTACCAGAACGGAAAGTGTACTAGACAGGTTGTGGGAATAAATAAATTCAGTAGATTTCCTATGCTAATAGCTCAATATTTAAACTTGCCTGATCCCCAAAAATATACTGGGCATTGTTTGCGTAGAATATCCGCAACGAGATTAGTGGAAGCAGGAGCTGATTTACTTCAATTAAAAAGGCATGGAGGCTAGTAATCTAGTAACGGTGCGGAGGGATATGTTGATCAATTAGTTAGCAGCAAAAATCAAATACAAACCAAAATTTTACAATCCATACAAAATACAACGCTATCCGATTACGGCGCATCTTCATCTGGAGTGACATCAGTTAACAACATAACAGATGTGGCATCGTCTACCTCAATACATACAAATCTTGATTGTAATACTCCTATAATTATGAATAATTGCTCGAATGTAACAAACCAATATTTAAATCATAAGTAATGTTTAGAGAAATTCTGTTATTTTTAATTTAAAATAAAATATTTCATCGTTCTTTTTTAGCATATTGTTATGATATAAACAGGGTTGTAGAAAAAGTATAGTGTTTCACTCGTCGAAAAAAACATTTTTTGAAGCTTGTAAACTGATCTCTCGCTTAAAAAATTTTTACTTTCGTCACTCGTAAAACAATATACTATTCTTCCTTAGAAGGAGTTTAATGTCCAAGCAAAGGGTTGCAGTAGATTATCGAGGGAGGAAATCGCACTTCACTCTGAGGTTGTACCGGGTTATTCACTATAAATTACCCACCCCTCATCATCGTTATTATTGCCTATAGAAAAAAAAGTTAAATGTAAAAGTTGTGTGGTTATGACTGAATTTTGATAAAATCAAATCAAAAATACTGCAAGTAGTGTGCAGACTTCAAGGAATAAAAAAGTTTATTTCAAAATGGGATACCCTGTATATTATTGAATTTTTTTGAATTTTCCCCTTTTTTCCTGATTTCAAAAGTATATCAGATGTTACCCCTATTTTATACCGTTTTTGAGTTATTAAACGTAGTTGTTACTGTGAATACCTATCCTTTGAAAGTTAACATTTTCAAAGTAATCTATGAAAATGAGAACTATGTTATGTTTGTTTAGTGACATTTCTTAATGGAATAATCAAAATGATTTACAGTGAGAAAGAAAAAGTTCCAATATTTATTCAAAATTAGATAACCAAGATTTATTTAGGAAATTTAAATAACATGATAACTCATAGAAGATGTTCAACCACCATTATTGTCAACGCATAATTGATAACGTCTTCTTATATTCATTAGTGCATTCGAAATTGCTTCATTATTGACATTCAGATTTTCTATTTCAAGTCGAATCGTGTCTTCAATGAGTTGATTATTATTATTATTATTATTAACAATGACTTTTAGAAATTCCCAGAAAAATTAATGCATAGGGGTCAAGTCCGGACTGTTAGGTGGCATTTCAATTCTTCCATTATTTCCTTTCCACATTATTCAAGTGTTTGAATAGGTAGGGCACTATATGCGGGTTGCCCCATCTTGCATCCAAATCATACTGGCAAGCTCGGCTTCTGAAAAATTCTGTAAAAGAATATTTTCTACTTCTGGGATGGGTATTTCTTGATAGGTAACTCCTATTAACTCTTTGAAGCATGGTGGTACATGTTGAGTACCACATTTCTCTAGACCTTTAAGGCATGGTGGTATATAAAATGGACCACATATCAAATGATATATAACAGACATGCATTGTGGTTTCATTTGTGAACCACATTACGTTGCGGAGTGGTTATGCATAGAGCTCTATATGGCAAAGGACATAATAGTTGATTTCTAACTTAGTTTGCAAGAGCTCAGAGTTTTATGTGACATTCTTGCTATTGGCATCTTGTCCTAGTTTATCACATCTCTTTAGTTGTTGTGAATATATATAGTAAGGAATATATGGAAATTTTATAATTAATTTCTGCTGATAATGATAGATATTGAGTGTTTAAATGTACAACTGGTTCAAGTTATTTGTATTGTAAACAACACGTTCACGTGTTAAATGATAAAGCTCTATATGGCATAGCTCATTATTTAATATAAAACATATTTAACCGACGATGATAAAATAAGGGTGTTCCTTGATATTTAAGGAATTATGAAATAAGATCCTGAAAGAGGAGGAAATTTCCAATAAAAAACCTCCTGGAACTCTATCTCTATTATTTATAAAAAAAAATTATCAAATGGTAAAAATTTAAAAATTATGGTGTAATCTAGACAACGAAAAAAATCTCGGTAAAAAAATTTTCATGTCGATTTTTCTAAAAGTTACACCATTGTTAGTTAACTAATTTTTTCCAATCTCTGTTTTTATAAATTACGACATAAAAGTTTAAATAATTGGTCTATAAAATTTTCGCTTCGTGGAGCTCTTTTCATCCAGGTACTTAATGAAGCAATGCAAAAAAAAATTATTAAAGTTTATTATTTTGTTAATTATAATTTTTTTAAATTAACAAAAAATGAATTTTCTAAAAAGTGTTATCAAAAAAAATTATTTTCAATAATATCTTATTATTGCTGTTTTTGCATCTAATATAGGTATCAATTAACATTAGAAAAAAAATGTTTACGTCATTTGTTAAGAAATTGTTTATAAACAAACAGACTATTTTGAGATTTTCAAAAATTTATTTTCTACCATCTTATTGCATAGGTAAAATTATGATTTAAAAAATTTTTTTTTTCTTAAATAAATTTTTTTATTGTTTATAATCGTTTTTTTATATTTCAATTGTTTAAATAATTAGTTGAGAATTATTTCATCCTGAAAAATATCATTGATCTTTTTAAAATTAAAAAAATTTTTTTTTAAAAATTTATTAACTTAACAATTTGTTATAAACAAATAACATCAACCGTTATATTTTTTTTCGGAAACTTCAAAAAATAACAAAAACAACTATGTATAACAAAGTATATAAAAAAATTTGTTTATATTTTTTATTATTTAATTATTATTATTTTTTTATTTTTTTCTTACTTGTAAACAATTTTTTTTTATTTTAAAAAAATGAAATTATTCATAAAAAAAATTATTTCTCTGTTAATTCATTGAAAAAGGTCAATGATGATTTTTGAGAATGAAATAACTTCTTAACTAATTATTTAAGCAATTGAAATATAATAAACATTATAAAAAAAAAAATTTTAAATTTTTTTTTTAAATTTAAATGGAATTTTTTTTTCAAACCCAATTTAAAAACCTATATTAGATGCAAAACAGAATAATAGATATTATTGAAAACAATTTTTTTTTATGACTTTTTTTTGAAATTTCATTTTTTGTTTACTTAAAAAAATTATAATTAACAAAATAATAAACTTTAATAATTTTTTTTTGCATTGCTTTATTGAGTACCTGAATGAAAAGAGCTACAAGAAGCGAAAATTTTATAGACCAATTATTTAAACTTTTATGTCGTAATTTATAAAAACAGAGATTGGAAAAAAATTAGTCAATTAACAATGGTGTAACTTTTTGAAAAATCGACATGAAATTTTTTTTTTACCGAGGTTTTTTTTGTTCAAGTGTCTAGATTACACCATAATTCATTCAAGTTTTTAAATTGCTTATTTAATACTATAAAAAAGTTATTTTAGGTGATATAACGGCTTTTTAGACGGTGCGCCTATGCCGTAACGACCTCGCGGAGCCCTATTTTCGGCGTTAAAAAAAATTAGAAATAATAGAGATAGATTTTTAGATACTGCTAACTACCATAAATTATTAACGAAAAACGAAATACCTTCTTTTTTTAATCTTTTTTGTTAATAACAATCGCAATTTTTTACGTGCCAATAAACCCGTAAAAACATTTTTCTAGACGTCATTCCGAATCGAATGACTATCGCTCATATTTTTAGGAGCTCTATATCTATTTAACACGTTTTTGAACTTGTTGATTAGACTACCATTCAGATTCGTGGGTATGTCCAGAGAGGAGTTGAATGAAGAATTGTACGCCGATATTCCTTCAGATAATGAATCGGGAAACGATTCGGACGATAAGGATATTGATTCCGAGGTTTCGGACGAATATATTGAAACGCCAGAATTAGAACTTGAAAGCGATAATGATTGGGATGATGACATTTGGTGCCCTTACAAATGAAGAAACATAAGCCTTATGTCTCTGCAGAAATAAGAAACAAGGTAAATCTCCATATGCCCATGTATGGGTCTAGAAGAAGATGTGCACATTGCAGTACCCGAGAGAAGCAAATACGCATAGATTGGATGTGCCAAACCTGTATCGTTCCACTTTGTTTATCGAAATGTAAGAACTGTTTTTCTGAATATCATTAAGTTCAAAAAATATCAATTTCCTATGTGTTTTTACTTCCTCAGTTTGTTTGTAATAATGTTCCTACTTGCACGGTGGTACACGTAGGGTACCACGCCAAAATATATATTAAAACAAAAAATAAACCTTCACAAACATAATTCGTGTATATTTTATTCTTTAGTAATACACACCAACCAAAAAAAAATCAAAAGAATTAGGAAAAATATATCTTGTGATTCTTTGGTATTTTTTATACCGGTGACTCTGTGCCTCAAAGAGTTAATATATTATCATGAAATATAGGGCAAAATTGTTTCAAAAAAATTCCGCACCAAATGCTAACATTTTTTCTTCCTGTTTTCTTTGTTTGTTATACCAATCTTGTTCTGTTGTCCTTTTTTCCCTCCGTTTTTTTTCCTGTTAAAAACTCCTGTCGTAGAAAGGATGACTCATCAGTCCATAATATTTTAGTTGAATAATCGGGATCTTCATTCAAATTTTGAATCATCTGTTGGCAGAATCCCAGCCTCTTCCTCTCATGAGCTCATTAAAACTTGTACAGGTAAAATTTTAATTGGTTTGTAGTTGTTCTTTTTCAAAGTACGTTGGATTTTGGAAAAACGTTTACCTAATTGATAATGATTGATAATGATAATTTTACCTAATTGATTCAGAATTTTATAAAAAATAATTCAATGTTTCAAAAAAGTCTATTCGCGAATTATTATGGATAGGCTTACCTTCCAAATGAAGCAGTATTTCTAGCTGTTCTTCCTGGTTTTCTTGAACTACACGCTGTTTTCTACTGAAACTGAAGGTATGATTCACCTTTTGGTGAATATTTTTGATGGTATCTTCTGACGGTGTTGGACGATTTGGATACAGCACCCTTTTTGCTACACGTTTATTTTTGTTGTATTGTATATAACAAGTATATATTTGAAGTTTTTCTTCCTCAGTGTGAACCATTTTGATTATTCCATTGAATAAATGTCACTGAACAAACACGATATATTTACCATTTTCACAGTAACAACTAGTCTAACTTATTCGTCGTTTAATAACTCAAAAACGGTATAAAATAGGGGTAACATATGATATACTTTTGAAATCAGGAAAAAAGGAAAATTCAAAAAATTCAATATAGTAATAAAAACATTGAAGTTACCCATTTTAAAATAAACTTTCTTTTTTTATTCCTTTGAAGTCTGTCACATATTACTGAATTTTTGTTTGATTCATTCAAACCACAAGAACTTTACATTTAACTTTTTTCTATAGGCAATATAACGATGATGAGGTGTATTTATAGGAATAACGGTCACAACCTCAAGTGAGTCATTTTCGATAATCTATGAACCTTTGTGACATTAAACTCCTTCAAGAAGAATGTACATTGTTTAGGTGACAAAGTAACATTTTTAAAGAGAACAGTTCATGCAAAAAATTTATTTTCGACAGTATTATACTTTCTGCAACCCTGTTTATATCATAACAATATGCTAAAAGAACGATGTAAAATATTTTATTTTAAATTGAAAATAACAGAATTTCTTTAAACATTAAGTACTTATGATTTAAATATTGGTTTGTTACATTCGAGCAATTATTCATAATTATAGGAGTATTACAATCAAGATTTTTATGTATTGAGGTAGACGATGCCACATCTGTTATGTTGTCAACTGATGTCACTCCAGATGGAGATGCGCCGTAATCGGATAGCGTTGTATTTTGTATGGATTGTAAAATTTTGGTTTGTATTTGATTTTTGCTGCTAACTAATTGATCAACATGTTCCTCTGCACCGTTACTAGATTTCTAGCCTCCATACCTTTTTAATTGAAGTAAATCACCTCTTGCTTCCACTAATAGCGTTGCGGATATTCTACGCAAACAATGCCCAGTATATTTTTGGGGATCGGGCAAGTTTAAATATAGAGCTTATATTTACTAATATATAAGGTATTCCATTAAAAAAAAAAAGAATTGAATTGCCTGAAATCTGCATGCTACTGTATTTTTGATAGCATTTTATCAAAATGCAGTCATAACCACACAACTTTTACATTAAACTTTTTTGTCTATAGGCAACAATAACGATGATATGGGGTGGGTAATTTATAGTGAATAACCCGGTAAGTACATTAATTCTTTTATATTATTCGCAATTCAAGTAGTATATACCGTGTGTTCATTTAGTGCGTAATTCTTTAATATCTTGAAAACCATAACATATACAGAAAAACTTTGGGGCAAAAACTTTTTCAGTTACTGGAGTTGCCTTACAGAGTGTTTCACAGCAGCGGGAAAACTTAAGAGTCGACTATTTTCAAATAGCCTGCATTTTTTGCCCGCAATGATTTCTCTTTGCCTTTTCGTTGATATGAAGAAAATCAAAATCCGTATCTTGATTCAATTCGATAATATTACATGTGATATTTATAATTCCAACTGAACTCATTCAAAAATAAATATGGTACTGCACTGGAATCAAATTATCTGCTTGACCTAAATAAGTTTAATCGCTGTTTACTAAGCAAGGACTATTTATGAATCAAGATAACGGAAGAAATATCCCACGTTCTCGGAAAATCTTTCAACATGACATATATTAAAATGGTCAAAATATTCCTACATACCTCGATATCACACGTTTGAAATCACTTTCGAGAAGAAAGGAAGAGCTCTGATTCATTAGTTATTTAAACATAAACAATTCTATTTCTTTACTCAATGGCTGAAAACTTCAGGCACAAGTTATAATCTATTTCATGATTTCAACCATTATTGCAGGGTAATGATGTATTCTAGTGTTTTTCTACGACAACATCGAAATATGTCCATTGAACGATCATAAATAGCTACTTTTTGCTCAGAATATCATATAACATATCGGATCTGATACGTTATGGTTCATAATGCATTTTTTGCCTAGCAACTGATGTAGGGGGTGCGGTCGGCTGTGGCTAATGCGACGGCTAGAGGGAAGGAAGCTTTGAGAATATAACACTAGCGACGGGAATTTGAATATGTCATCAGCATTTGTGTCAACATTTTTATAGTTTTATTACGGATAATTACGTAGTTATTGAGAATTACTCTGATAATAATGTTCAATACTCTCTATAAGATTCAACATTGAATTACATACATATAGCCAAATAACGGTCGTACGAGGTCTTTTTTTTGTACCTTGCCATTCAGCCAGTTACTTTCTGTTATTTGTCAGTGCGCAATACAACCATAGATTTGTTATTATTTTATTTCTTTTTAAATGTTAAGTGGTTCTCCCTCCGACCTAACATTCTAATTTTTTTTCAAAGGAGGTATTACATGGTTACGATCTTCTCGCCCAGAGGTCGAGCATGGCATTTACAAAACACAGGTAAACCACGGTTAGGAGGGGATATAAACATTTCTTGACATTTTTTTTGGGTAACCTTCCACAATCTCAAAATGAAAATATAATCAGGAAAATCTATACAAGTGTAGAAAGGGCAACTATTAGTTCACCGATAAGTTATTGCGTTCATCAAATTATATTTCCCTTATAAAAATGATTCAATTTGTCAGTAACCTGTCGTTTCCTGAATTTGCCAATCAAAAAATAGTAAAAAGTCAAAAGATACTTCTCTATATAGTTTTCGATTGACGTTTCTGGGACTATTTCTGCCCCCGCTCTCAAAATATTCTAAATATCCTTTAATTGTTTGAATAATTTGGATTTTTCTCTTGCAGAGTCTTTTTCGCTTTTTCAAATGACGGATGTTAATTGAGATCTGCCAAAATTTTTTGAGATTGATGTATTGCTCATTTGATATATTGGGTGTTGTTCAGATCAGTTTATTTGCATTCTACCATGTCTCACTTCCTCTCTGAGTAGAAGTAATCATGTAGGGCCCATTTCAACAGAATTTGTTGAAAAGCTGTTGTTATTGGAAAGAAGAATACAGAGGCCGTTTCTTTCAATTTTTTCCTCTCTTGATGTGGTTCTGTCATCAAGATTTTCGTCCTATTCCATTCAATCGTATGATCGCCATTGGATGGGGAAATGTTCTGCAATTTTTTATTCGGTTATTTGTCGATTTCTGATGTAACTCTGATGTTCACTTGGCGCACTTCTAATGGTCTTGACGTTTCACCTTTATAACTATCACCGCAGTTTTTGGTACTTTCTTCGGCGTTTTTTGGTTTTGTTTGTGTTATAGATCTCAGTGTTTATAAACAAAAAATCACTTCATTCAATGTTGGGTATGACACAAAGGATACGATAAATATAGCCTACTTAATCAATTAGTTCACAGTCTAATTTTAGAATCTTTTAGGAACTCCATGAGACACTCATGTATCTCTTTTTCGTTGAATGCTAATAAATGTAGAATATTTGATGGTGTTTGTTGTTCTAAATGATGTCCTCGCATCATGCCTATGTCCAATCCGTTTGATCTTCTCCAGATAATCCGGGGACATAAGGTATTATGTTGGTTGTGAAATGTGTAGGTGGTGGGAGTACTCCTGTTGGTTGTGTTAATTGGTTGTTTGGTGGATTGTTGTTTTCAATGTCAGTGATTGTTTTTTCCACAAACTGATCCGGATATGCATTTTCCTTGAAACAGATTTTATGAGGTTTATTTCTTCCTGTAGATTCTGGTTGGAATTGCAACTGTTTGGGCTCGATTATAGAGACATTCAACTATGCCTTTTTTCACACTGGCATGATGGTTTGAGTTGTAGTGTAGATATCGATTGGTATATGTCTTCTTTCTGTGTACATATGTTTACATTCGGGATGATGATTTTTGGATCATGATATCTAAAAAGGGAAGTTGGTTGTTTTGTTCTGATTCTAACGTGAATTTGATCGTCGGTTCTTGACCGTTTATATGATCCAAGACATGTTTTTATTCTTCTTCACTTCGATTCCAGATAGCGAAAACATCATCCACGCATCCTCACCATACTTTTGGACCATTGTGGAATGTTTCAACGAAGGATTCTTTAAAGTATTCCATGAATATGTTACTTAAAATACCATACCAAACTCTTGTTGATAAAATTCGTTCTTGAATTGGAAATATGTTTTTTCTGTGCATAGTTTGAGTGATTCTATGATGGCACTGACATCCAGTTTTGTTCTTGTCTCAGTGATGTGTCATTTTCTAATCTTTCTTTCACGATTTCCAGAGTTTTATCAATAGGGACATTAGTAAACAACTTTCGACAACAAAACTCTCTAGGAATTTGTAATTCATTCCATTTCTCCAGAAAGTGAGGGGTATTCCTAATGAAACTATTTCCATTTCCAGATAGTGGCTTCAGAATGTTGAGTAGGTATCTAGCAAGTTTTTGTGAACGAGATCCCATGAAATAGGGCGTAGATGATGAGATGGTTTGTGTATTTTTGGTAATCTATAAAAATGTGGGGGTTTGCTGTGGTGTGATACTAGGTCTCTGCGTTCTGTTAGTATGTTTTTGTGTTTAGCTAAAGTTATTTTGCTTTCTATTGATGGGTTGGATTTTTCTTGAGTTTTCTGTATACTTTGTTTACTGATATGGTAGTGTCTTGATTGATTGTGTGATATGTGGTGTTTGAGATCATTTGTGTTAGTTTTTCCTTATAATCAGTAGTGTTCATGATGACTGGGGCGTTACCTTCATCAGCTGGAAGTATTTTAATTTGATTGTCTGATCGAAGAGATCTCAATGCACCTCTTTCGTATTTGAAAGAAACGGCCTGTATTCTTCTTTCCAATAACAACTGCTTTTCAACAAATTCTGTTGGAATGGCGCCCAACATGGTTACCTCTACTCAGAGAGGAAGTGAGATATGGTAGAATGCTAATAAACTGATATGAACAACACCCAATACATCAAATGAGCAATACATCAATTTCAAATTTTTTGGCAGATGTCAATTGACATCCGTTATTTGAAAAAGCGAAAAAGACTCTGCAAGAGAAAAATACAAATTATTCAAACAATTAAAGGAGATTTAGAGGATTTTGAGAACGGGGGCAGATATAGTCCCCGAAACGTCAATCGAAAACTATATAGAGAAGTATCTTCTGACTTTCTACAATTTTTTATTGGCAAGTTCAGGAAACGACAAGTTACTGACAAATTGAATCATTTTTCTATAGGAAATATAATTTGGTGAACGCAGTAACTTATCGGGGTAAACCAATTAGTTTGCAATTTCTACACTCGTATAGATTTTCCTGATTATAGTTTCATTTTCAGACTGTGGAAGGTTACCCAAAAAAACATGTCAAGAAACGTTGTTCCTCCACAAAAAATCACATTCATTCAATGTTCATGAACAATTGGGTATGACACAAAGGATACGATAAATATAGCCTACTTAATCAATTAGTTCACAGTCTAATTTTAGAATCTTTTAGGAATTCCATGAGACACTCATTTATCTCATTTTTGTTGAGTGCTAATAAATGTAGCATAGTTATTGGTGTTTGCCCGTTATTTTTATTCAAAGAATATATGGTCCAAGCTGTCTATTTCACTGCATGTATCGCATAGATTTGATTGTTTGATACCAATACGGTGTAAGTGAGCCGTATAGCTTGCATGCCCTGTTTTTATTCATATCAAGGTGGTTATATACTTCCTTGGGCACTTATAGTTTTTATACCACGTACCGAGTATTTTTGTTGAGGTCTCAGGGTTGGGAAAATCCTGAATCGTTATTGTCTGGTGCCGTGTGCAAAATCGTGACGAAGATTTTTGTGGCGCCAGTTTAGTGGTGGTTGAATTCAATTCTAGTTTGAACTCGTTTCATATTCTTCGAATATGCACCGGAATCTCATTTATTTTCCGAGTTTCTTGGTATTTACGAACACTACTTTCAGAAAAGTTCTACGGGATTGATCGTAGTAGGAACTAAACTTTTCTGATATTTCAAACAATAAATGGACAATAGGCAAGATCACAAACTCACAAATTTGCTTCATATGACTTGAAGTTGAAATAAAGTGATAAAATATTATACAGGGTGAGTCAGAAGTACTTTGACAAACTTCAGGAGGTGATTCTCACAATATTCTAAAATAAATTGTCCAAATTAATATATGTCGGAAACGCTTCGTTTCCAAGATAAAGGGGGTTTGAGTTTTATTTTTATTTTCGTTTTTTTAAATAACTTTCGGAATACTGACCTTAATTGAACGAAAATTGGTTTTGAGTAGTTTTTTGAGGTGTCGAATTCGTTCGTGATGTTATTATTGCTCTTACTCGTAGGCGGCGCCACCTACACGTCTTTCTCTTTTTTGAAGATTCATAACTTTTTTGAGGGTACTTCTAACACATTTTGCAGTAAAAAAAACAATTTCTCTATCATATCTACGTAAAAAAGCTACCCTCGTTACAAGTCGCTATAAGCAACCGTTTTCTAGATATTTGGACTCCAAGTCGATTATTTGATAATCGATGCGTGTTGAAGTTATAATAATATAATAATAAATTATTAGTCCTCCATGATCATATACATGATATAGGATAAGTCAGGTATACAATTTTCGACACATAATCAATTAGATATACAAAATGGTAGACACAAAATCAAATTACAAATACAGATATCACAGCATAGTTAAAATAACTACTTTTTAACCGCTATAAGAACGTTTCTTGCAAATATCATACATTTTTTATAATAAACATACATAGTTGTCTGTATAAAATGTATTACCATTATTTTGCATTTTTCACAAGAATTCTTAGGAAATGAATTTGACGTTTAAGTAAGTAGTTTTGGTAATTACATATTATGTGACAGTTAAACGTTTTGTTGTTTTGTTAAAGTTTCTGTAAGTTTTAAAACACTAATTTTGAAAAAAATGGATTATTTAAACAATAATGCTCATTTAGCCGATATGCATTTCGTTTATGGCCCTGCGGATGGCAATGCGCGCGAAGCAAGACGTATTTACTGTCGAGTACTGCGTTCAGCTCCAACATTCACCAGTCTCCACCGTCGTTTGGCAGAAACAGGTAGCTTTAAGAGGGCAGCTGATATTATTGGAAGACCACGAGCAGTCCGAAACAAGTATAAGAATAATTGCTGAAGCTCTCAATTCTACTCAGTTCACAGTTTGGAGAATTATCCACGATCAACAATTTTATCCATACCATATTCAAAGGGTACAAGCTCTTTTGCCACGAGACTTTCCCCAACGCATTACTATGTGTCAGTGGTTTTTGAGGAAATTGGCTGGAAATCCTCAATTTTTCAGATATGTACTCTTCACGGACGAGGCAAACTTCTCCCGAAATGCTATCACAAACTTTCATAACAACCATATTCGGGCTCTGGAAAATCCGCACGCAGTTAGTGAAAGACATTAACAGTATCAATTTTCTGTAAATGTATGGGTGGCAATAATTGAAAATTACTTGATAGGTCTTTTCTTTCTTCCTTTCCAACTGAATGGCGCAACTCACAGAGACTTTTAAGAAAATGAATTGCCAGGACTACTTCAGAATGTACCATTAGAAATTCGTATCCGCCTGTGGTTTATGCATGATGGGGCCCGGCTCATTTTAGCGTTGTAGCCAGGGAATTCCTTAACACTGTCTATCCAAATCGATGGATCAGTAGGGGTGTAGAAGAACCTAACCAGGCGTGGGCACCAAGGTCCCCAGATCTAAACCCGCTAGATTTTTATTTTTGGGGACATTTGAAGTCACTAGTTTATAAAACTCCAGTAGCGAACGAGGAAGATCCAAGAAACCGAAAAGTAGACCAATAAGAACCAATAATAAACACCAATAATTTTTGAGTGGTTACGAGATTCAATGACAGGAAGACTGAAGTATCTTTGCTGAAGGTGGACACTTTGAACAATTTATTTGAAAACAATTTAGTTTCCTTTATTTTATTTATTCTACATATTCAAAATTTCTTGAAATAAAATGTTGATATTTCTTGCAAATTTTATTAAAACAAATACAGATTTTTGCACCTTTAATACAAAAATAACTATTTCAAACGAGTAGAAATAAATAGAATGGTGGCGCCCCCTACAAAAAACCAAAACTCTACTTAAACGTCAAATTCATTTCCCAATCATTTTGTGAAAAATTCAAAAATAATGGTAATAACTTCAACACGCATCGATTATCAAATAATCGATTTGAAATTTTCAAGTCCAAATATCTAGAAAACGGTTGCTTATAGCGATTTGTAACAAGGGGGTAGCTTTTTTACGATATGATAGAGGAATTGATTTTTTTACTGAAAAATGTGCTAGAAGTAAGCTCAAAAAAGTTATGAATCTTCAAAAAAGAAAAAGACGTTTAGGTGGCGCCCCCTACGAGTAAGAGCAATAATAACATCAGGTTCGAATTCGACACCTCAAAAAACCTCTCAATACCAATTTTCGTTTAATTAAGGTCAGTATTTCGAAAGTTATTTAAAAAAAAAGAAAAGAAAAATAAAACTTTAACACCCTGTATATTGGAAACAAAGCGTTTCCGGACATATATTTATTCGGACAATTTATATTAGAATATTGTGAGGAATCACCTCCTAAAGTTTGTCAATGTAATTCTGACTCACCCTTTAAATGCATGGTTTTTCATTGAAGATATTGTGTAATATTCGAATAAACCCTAAAATTCATTGAGACATTCAAACATAGCGTTATTGCCGCTTCTTTTGACGTCGCAGGTCCATTGATTTGACATTTTCCAGAATTGCCAATGTCACTATTTTGCGGAACTTCTGAGGAAATGTTATTCTCTTTCATCCTATGAATTAATCAGAACTTATGTCAGCATGTGTTATTTTGAAATGAAGACTTCGTATTTGATAGCTGCTCTTGATTCAGATATTCTTGAATGATATGTATGTACACCGAGTGCTATGTCATTATTTTTTCGGCCTGCTCTTATTGTAAAGAAATATTATGAATAAAGCTTGGCAACGATGTAATTCCTGGCAATCTTTGCGATCGGCGAGTTTCCAGTGTCACCATTTTGCGGTACTTCTGAGAAAATGTTATTCTGTTTCATCCTATGAATGAAACAGAACTTGTTTCAGCAGAGTTCAAATATTTCTTGGGGATTTTTTTTGGAAAAACTACTTTTTCATCGTTCTGGACATTGTGGTATTTTTTCCAGAAATTAGTGATTGTGGTTAAGGCTTTTAGCCGTCTAACGTTGAATGCCAAAATTTTTAAAATTTCTTATGCATATCTTTTACTGGCTTTGCAAATTGACGTGGACATGTGTTCTCATTGTTATATATTTTCTAACCGAGAGTTCAAAACGCTCGGGTGCATGAAGGGAGAATGTGCTTATTCTTACAAAACATGAAAATGCGAAATCACATGGGTTCGATTTTGATACTTCTATATAGAACGATGGAAAATTAAAATATGTTTCCGCAGATATAAAAAATTATGAAATCGCTCTACCGCAGTTGAGATATTTGATTTTTACGAAAAGACTGTCCAAGTGCCTTCCGGGAAATTCCATTTTTGTGTTTTTTTGCAATCAACTATCTTTTTGAACGGAAAATTTCCAAAAACAATTATATTCCTGGATGAATAATGGAATGAAATCATTGACCAACAAATTTACTTTAATGTAAAAAAAGCGTGGGGTCACTAGCTATTCGTAAAGGTAGAATTAATGTGATATTTTTTTCTCATTGAAGTTAGTTATTTTGTCAATGACTTTATTCTTATTATTTTCAACTTTTTAGTTCATATATTTTTTCAAACTATAATTTTATTTTTAACTTTTTTCAGTATATTTTGTGTTTTTAAACTACGGGAGAAAACTCGTCGATCAATTCATCCACATTAGAAGTTTTTACTAACTTTTGGTGAAAGTGGATTCTAGGGGAATATGGCTCTTCAGCCTCTCCCTACCGCAACATATGATGTCTTTTGTACTTATAACCGCAATCGTTATACATATATTGAAGTGGACTATTTGCAAAAAGTTTTTTCTTTTGGCGTCCAAAGATTTGCTAGGCCAACTTTATCATTATACAAAATCAAGTTGCATCCAGTTCTCTCGTCATATTCAAGATTTTCTAAGAACTATTAGTAGGCCAGTAGAGATAGACATGATTTTCCCAAAATTTTATAATAATTACAAAAGTTTCAAAACTTCAGTAGAGTGAAGAGGACTTCCATATGATATGTATTCTGATTTTACAACCCTCTTTTCTGAATGGAAGATCTTGAAAAATCAGGATTTAATGAATTTTCACATTATTAGCGCGGAAAAATTTGCAAAAGTTCTGCAAACTTTCGAAGTTTTGAAAAATAGCAATTTACATCCTCTGATGAATATGCAACCACTCATACAAAATACAAATGTCTTTTTTATCTAAAAAAAATTGTTGTTAGTCCTAATTTTTCTATGAAAATTCTAAAAGTTCTCCAAACTCGAAAAAATAACTAAAATAATGTTTTTGATAAGAGTTTTATTTTGCAACCTCTTGCGTCAAACGGAAAATATATTTTTTCATTAAATTGATTTTTTTTATTGAAATAAGTATCGAAATTATGGTTGAAAGTGGAGATGTCCTGACGTAGAATGTTTTCATTGATTTGCAACCTCGTCTGTAACACGGAAATGAGGGGTTAAATCAAAAGAAAAATATTTTCGTATTTATATTCTACCAAAAAAGCGAAAGTTTTGCGAATCGGGCAGACAACTCATTTTACCAATTGGTGGCAGTATGATGATTTGCAAACTATGTTACAATGCGGAACATTAGGAATCAAAAAAATATTTATTTTTGCAACACCTGTTTTATCTGAATAATAAAGATTTTTATATACCTAATAAATGACATTCGTTGTGTTTTCAAGTTAACTATCGACCAAGGAGAAGCTCTTCAATGGTAGGTGAAATCATTCAATGTTGAAAGCTAACGTTTTCGATATGAATTCAGAACATCATTGGGAATTTGCATAAAAAAATACGTACAAGTACGTTTGATGGAGGATCGAGAATCTCTCGACACGTCTTCATAATTTTCTTGATTCATAAAAAAATGCAGGAAATATTGGGATTTAAAAACACTCTTACAGTTGTACATTAGTACGATTAACCTACAACTGTGTTACGTCACAGTGTTCTGTTTACAGAGTAATGAATGCACATCAGTTTGGTAACATGATTATTACCAGAGTAACAGAAGACTGACAACTATTTAACTAACCAAAAACAATGCACATAATAGTCCTGGAGCTACAACTGAAATAGAATTGCCTACCAACATGTTTTTCCCTCGTTATTTGAATTTTTTTTATAAATCAAGAAAACGATTCTTATGTGTCGATTACATTTCAGTCCTCCATTCGCATTCAATAGAATTTTTCTTGCGAAACCACAATTGGAGTAAGAAACTCGAGTCGAGTAAAAAAATACATACCTGTAATAATTAAATTTGAGATGTAATATCGATTTCACAATTTTTTTATTTTTCAGCAACGTTTCTGTTTGATGATGAAAATTATGTACTTGCGAGATATACAATCGATAGCGTTTTGATATCCTTACTTCAATAGAGCAACGATTATTCATTTTGAAATCTCGTCGATTGCTATAAAGTCATCTTGTGACAAGTGAACATTTTAATTGAAGAATTATATATATCGCATTAGAAATGACATTCTAATGCGATAAAAAATTAATATCTTCCAATAGTCTTTCAGCAGAATTTAGCAAAATTTTGTATTCTTTCCATTGTTGCATTCGAAAATTTATTTCGCTAATTAGTCGGAAACAGTAATTGCTTTCAAAATCAATAATTTGTAAAAAAAAACGTAACGTAACCGTATTATTCTTCGGATGCAATTTCAATCAACCAGTACAAAATATAACAGATGTACGCGATGGATAATCAAGTATTTAACTGTACCACTGTAGATATGTCGGTCTAATATATATCTTAAAACTATTTGCACAATGTTTGCAATTTATGGCCAAATTATAAAAAAAACAAATCAATTGAACAAAAAAAAATTTCCGTTGAACAAAGGCGGTTGCAAATCTCTTGCGTCACGTAAAATATTAGACGTAATTTTAATTGCAATTTGCATAACTTTTGCAATTATTTCAGAAGTTGTAAAAATGCAAAGGAATATATTGGTGGATAAATAGGTTCCGTTTTTCGTATGAGGTTGCAAAATTACATATTCTCTTTATTTGCAACCACAACAAAAAACTTTGGTAATTATTTCAATGCTTGTTTGTATTGAAAATGGGACCGTCGATAAAAAAGTTTAATAAATAAATGATGCGTTTTTTAGAAATGGTTGCAAATGTACGTTTTTCCGTTCACTTATCCAATTTGCAGAACTTTGGTAATTTTTTTAAACAAATTACAATGAAAAATTCAAGCAAATGACAAAAAACAAGGTTTCGGTAACTTTTACAAGGTTGCAAACTCAATGCCATGTTGTAAAACACCATTACTATAGGTATGCCTAGTTTTCAGAACTTTTGCAATTTTCTGTGCAATAATGAAGCAATGAAACGTTTTTTGCAATTAAAACAATGTTCCGTTCATCGCAGACTTCTGCAAAATTTTATAGTTTGTTTTCATTAATGACTAAACCATTGAGGTTTAAAACTTTTGGAATTAATGTTAATTGATTGTCTATATCTACTGGCCTATAGATGCATTTGCAGGTTTATGTCATCACAAGTTTTGGAAAGTTTTCATTTTCAAGTTTTCTGTGAAGCTTCAGTCTAATGAAAATGAGAATTTTCAGGAACCCGGGGCAATCGAGAATCTCCAACACCAGATGATGATGTATTCAAGTATCTGGCAGGCACATATTCGAAAAATCATCCCACGATGCACTTGGGTAAAAAATGTAATGAATTGACTTTTGAGAAGGGGATAACGAATGGAGCCAAATGGTATGAATTCTTTGGTGAGTTTTTAGTTTTTCGTTTGGGAAAAGTTAAAGAATATGAGATCACCCAGTATCTTCACGAAATTTTTACAGGTGCTTCAAAACATGGGGAAAACAGTATAGTAATCAAAAATTTTGCGCGGAAAAGATAATATTAGGAGATATGGGCCCCCGAAGGTCCATAAAGAGAGGTTATAGGATATCACTTTTGGAAATTATAAACTGATATAAACAATTTTATTTACACTAAAATAGTAACTGCACACACGTTTCACCTTTTAGTAATATTAAAATCACTTAATTTTCGATAAAGACATGAAAAAACTCCGATTACTTTTCATATAATTTTACAGAAGAAATGTCAAAAATCAAATGTTATGATTTACCGAAACTTGTAGTTTTTTTATATGCGTCGTTGCCTATGTCTACAAAAGGGGAGAATAAAATACTGAAATTCAATGCGTCATACATATTGAGCATATAAATGATAAGTATTACAGCATGAAATAACGATCTGATATCTGTGTTTAAAATGCAAAGTATATTTCACCACGCTTCTTGATAGTGCAATCTAATCAACCTTACAAGGCGACATTTCGATCTAATCAATTTCTAACGTAAAAAGAAGGAACACAACCTAACCTAACTTGGCTAACCTTGCTATCCAAGTTGAATGCAAGCTAATCATTAATCAATCTTATAAAGAGACGCTTCGCTCCGCTCGCGAAAATTTCGATTCCAATTAATTGCGAAACTCCGGATTGGCCAAATTCACTTGAATAGTTGGTGGCGTGGCATCTCCATAAAACGCCAAGATCAATGCAACCACCAATATTTGATTGTTGATAGTTCATGTGAAAAATTTAATGAAACATAATCGGAGTTTTTTCATGTCTTTATTGATCATTAAGTGATTTTAATACTACTCAAACGTGTACAGTTAATAGTTTAGTGCAAAAAGCTATTCTTTATATCAGTTATTTGCAGTTTCCAAAAGTGATATTCCATAACCTCTATTTATGGACCTTCTGGGGCCCATATCTCCTAAAATTATCTTTTCCGCGCTAAATTTTCGATTGCTATACTGTTTTTATTGTCTTCTTGAGCTCCTGTGAAAATTTCGTGAAGATACTGGGTGATCTCATATTCTTAACCTTTACCTTCATTTAATTAAAGATACTCTTTTCAAAGTATGAAAATGAGACTTAGTTATATCTCAAGCTGGAATATAACGAAATAAGGGCCTCTTCCCCGTTTCTCTTGGTGACATACAGGGTGTTTCCTAATAACATGCTAATATTTAGGAAAGTTATTCTTGGGTCCATTTTGAGAAAAAAAATCATATGAACATATGTCCTTCGGTATGAGGCATCTTCAATTTATCAAAACGCATTTCCTGCTGTACAACATAATTTTTTATTCTGAACCATTTTAAAGAGGAAAGTGATACGCCACTGCTTTTTCCTGAAGTGAAAATTATTTTTGAAATCATTATTCCTTTCTGAGCGAATCTGGTGTCCTGATTGTTTTTTTGTTTATGTACGGTTTTCGCATAAAAAAATTAAATTCATTCATTTGCATCTCGCTAGACCATTTCGGGAAAAAACAATTATGTAACTTTAAACAAAAATTTATATAAGAAAATAATTTTAAATGGTAAACTCATAAAATTGAAGTAATCTTTATACATTTTGGAATGCTAACACAAAATTACCCTGAACGCGCAAAGAAATAAATTAAATCAGATGTTCAAAATGTGAACCTTCTGCAAATATGCATGCCTCTGCCCTTTTTCCATGGACTCACGTACTCTTTGGAAAATGCCGGGACTGTTTCTAATATCGCAAGAAACTATGATGCGATTTCTCAGCTGCTCTTCAGTATAAAATGGTGTGCTGTAAACCAATGTTTCAAGATGACCCCACAAGAAATAATCTAAACTATTGAGGTCCGGGGACCTAGGTTCATACCTGTGGTCCTCCGCAACCTATCCAGCGATTATTGGTGATTTTGGTTTGAATATTCGCGCGCCAGAGCCACGTCAACGGAAAACTGCTCCTGGTGACGGGATTCCAAGATTGTATGTGGGTTATCTTCAGCCCAAAAATGATTATTGTGAAAATTTCTGGAAAAATTGGCTTTATCGATGAATAAAATCCACTGCGTTACCATTAGCAAGCCAATACATGTAATGCATATCTGCAAACTCAGAATTCTTTAAAATGGGCCATGTTTTTTTAATAATAATGTTAATTTTGATGACTTAAATACGTGACAACTAGACTACGTTGAAAACCTTGTCAAAACTGTTTATGTTTACTAAACAAATTCTGCTTCTTACCTACTAGATACGTTTTTAGTCCTTGATAATACCCAATTTCATAACAATGAGCAAATGAATGAATTTTATTTTTTATGCGAAAACAGTACGTTAAACAAAAAAAATCAAAGGCCGGATTTGCTCAGAAAGGAACGGGGATTTCAAATTTTTTTTTTCCAAGAAAAAAGCAGTGGCGTATTACTTATATCTATTAAATGATCCAGTGCAAATTTCGCACGAACGCCACTGGTAAGAATAAAAAAATATGTTGTTAAGCAGAAAATGCCTTTTGATGCATAGAAGATGTATACTACGTTTCACAGAAATATCTAGGGTCATACCAAAGTTATCATAAACAAAAAAAAATACTTTATATACCGGGTGACCCGGAACCAATTTACCCCCCTGTATCTTCGTTGTTATTTTATATGGATGTTTCAAATTCAGTACTTCGATTTGATATTATGAATGTACAATTTAGCAAGTATCAAACCAAATATGACACTTCCGGTTTTTTTCAATTACGATTCGGCATAGTATTACCTTTCCAATGATATAACACAATCATACTTTCAATTCACAATCTGCTGATACAATTGAGATTTTATAAAAACATACTTTTTGTATTCCTCTCGTAACGGAACATTTTCATGAAAGTATTCTATGGATGATTGAACAATTCCATGTAAGTAACAATAATTCATGGCCAACATTTTTACACAATAAGTTTTATGCAGACTAATTATTTTTACAATTTTAGTTTTTCTTCATTTTTCAACATCAATACACTCATTTCTTTTAAATGCTAACATATGATTTTTTAAAGTTGGTTAGAAACTTCAATACACATTGAAATACGAAACAGGAAAAACCTCCATATTTTTGTTTCATATTTATTTTTATGAAGAGAATTTCCATTCTATACCTACATTTGTATTGAACCTTCCAACTTCATCTCAATTTGCTATGATATTGAATTTCTTCTATAGGTCTGGAATTATTTCTGAAACTGCAAAATCGGACGTAAAACAATATTTATTTCAACCATGAGTACCAATCCAATTGTCTTTGAAAGTTCTAGTAAGATGTTCTCGGACTAGGTTCGAATTATGTGGAGGTGCTCCAACTTGTTGGAAATACATAACGCGACGTATCGCTAAGGGAATGTCTTCAATCAAATTTTGGATTTCATCATTTAAAATTTGTAGGTACCGTTCACCTGTTGAAGTTCCATAAAAAATAATTGGTCCCACTATTCTGGTTCCAAAAATTCCTAGCCAAACATTGAATCCGAATCTTTCCTGGTGTCTTCCTCCTTTGAACACAGCAGATTTTCTTGTGCCCAATAACGTAAATTATTTCTATTGAACTGATCATGGTTTGTAAAGCATGATTCATCATTGTATAGAATATTGCAATGGAAATTTGGATTTTCTGTTTCTTTTCGTATAACCCAGTTACACTACACAATTCCTCCTCTTCGCATCATTTTCCTACAAATATTGATGAATTTGATATTTAAATTAACAATAATTTTCAGAATTTTTCTTGCTGTTTCTCTAGGTACCCCGACCTCTTATTCGATCTGCCTCAATGATGTATTTGGATAAATTTCAACCGCTGCTAGAACAGTGATCTCCGTATCTTCGCTTACAATAACATGTTCACCATCATGATTATTGCGTTCTTTCCTGAACTGTGACTCCAATATTGCGAAATAGTTTCTTCTACTAGGTTGCGGATGGTTAGGATATCTCTCCTGGTACAGACGCAAGGATAAACATGAATTTTTCCTTGCTTCTCCATAAATCAACAGCATATGAACATTTTCGGTTTGGGTAAATCGGTAGTAGTTGTTCATTTCACAAATGATTATCTTAGAAAATACAGAACATTTGAAATGTCGACAATTTGGCGTAAACTAAGATGTCTAAAAACCCTGGTGTATTCACTGATTCGATTTTGTTGGGGGACAACAAATGAATGGCGTTAAATTCTGCTTAGAACTTCATTAGTAGATGACGCGGTTAAGGAATGTTTGTGTCACGCTAAATGTCAAACTTCTTTTTCTGTCAACATTACTGTGCATATTTCTATGCAAAAAATTGTTAATTAATCGTTTACAAAGATTATAGTTCTACGAACAAGATCCCGCTCAGAAAAGTTGGCGTGAAAAAGAGATGAAATCCTTGAAATTTACTACAATCTGTAGTGTTAGCGTCCTTCAATTAGAAATAGGTTTCGAGATAGCGGAATAGGACACAATGAGTAGTCTGAATTTCAAATTGCCGACGTTTCGACGTTTATTTGGCGTCTTTATCAAGGCTGAAAATACATGAAATGTTTAATATCTCATGTAATAAACTCGAAACGTCGGCAATTTGAAATTCAGACTACTCATTGTGTCCTAGTCCCACTATCTCGAAACCTATTTACTACAATGTTTACATTTGTCAGTAAAAAACAGATTTTTTTTGAAGTGATTTCTCCAAAGTGATTTCTTGGCCTTTTTGGGATCATGGAAACTTCCATGGAGGAAGGAAAAAAGGTTGGAGAGTGGACTGATGTCTCTAGATGATGAATTAACTAGAAAATTGAGGGGATTGGAAAATGTCCCCGATGAAATTGTTCCATTAAACTTTCCGATACAAACTATTACCAAGCCATTCACTGCCCATCTCTGCCAGACTATTACCTCTCTAAGCTGAACAAAATCAGAAGTTCATTGTAGTATAATAAAATCTGTAGATGAAGTTAAGAAATCAATGAATCCTGGTCTGCGACAGTCTAGGCTGCTTCCAGCTATCTTAGAATGACTTCTCCGGAGAAGGTGAGCCCTACTAACAGAGGTGAGGAGAGAAAACAATAATCTAAATCAGCTTCTCTTTTATTTTTCAGTAAGTAACACCCCGCATGAGATAATCGGAGGAGGGCGATCTAAACCAAGCAGTTGTTCGGAAGAACAAGGCCCACTCCCAAGATCGATAAGGCTAATGACTATTATTAGGATAATTATCACTTTTTAATAAACATATGAATTTCACAAGTAAGCGTGGACTTTTCTTCTATGAAGATATCTTGATTTTGGCTAGTGAATTCCAAACCGTCACAGAGGGTCCCATGGTCTTTGGAAGAAAATAACCCTATATTTAGGATTTTCCAATACTTGAGTCAGAAAATTGTCATCTCATGGAAAATGTTTGTACAAAATCATAATATAAAAAATAACTATAAATGTAATAATAAAAATATTTGACTTGCTAGTTACTAGATATATTACAATCACAAGTTGAAAACAAATATTACAATGGGTAAAGGTAGTTCAGAGAAGATACAAATTAATTTATACATATACAAGTTATTTTAGTATGAAGGTAATTTTAGTTCTTGCGATAAGATAGTCGTGTTGTCTGCCAAAATAGTGAACACCTTTTAATTTGCCCAAAAGCTGCTGAGGAGTCCTTTCACTCAGATAGGATTCGAACCAATTGAAGCTTCGTCCTCTGAAGCTGTAGAGATGAAGCTTACGTAACAGTCAAAAACTTTAGATAGGTAGGTCGCAAAACACTGCAGCGCTCACTTCCTTCAGATTAGAATATAGATTTTTCAGAAAGCGAAAGAGATTGCATCCCCGTAATTGTATTGGTCTGAAAGCTAAATTAAGTAATTGTATGTAATTTACTTCACTTCATAAAACATTATCCGCTCCATCATAAGATTTTTATCATGAGCAAACGTCCTTTGTAATTGTGGATCCATCATGTATGTCGAATTTCTCAAAATATTTCCCTTGTTGAAATTACTAGCTCATACATATTCATCTATTCCGATATTATCACTTATTGAAAGGATATTCCCGTCTTCTGTATATTCACAATTAAAAGCAACTTATATTCCCAAATAAATGTATACAGTATGGATAAACAATGGAATACACATACTGATTGTCAATGAGACAACATCGAATACAGTGATCACCATACAAATATAATATATATATATATATATATAACATGTAAATTTTTCAATCGAAGGAATCTCGCAATCAATTTTTTGACTGATTATGACAATATAGTCTTATAATATATTTTATCGTATCATTGAAGATTAAGACATTTTTATATGAAATCTGTATTAATATTTTTTTTTTTATTGGTGCCCCTTTTTACCCATTCAAAGCACGCCTCAGCGTGTTTAAATCGAACTTTAAAAAACGCGCGTTTTTTTAAGTCTAAATGACAAATTTTTTATTATTGATCTGACAGGAGTACCTTGTAACGTCAAAATATTACTCACAATTCGTTCATTTATATGTGCTCCTCCATCCATTTGATGAACTTTTCATATTTTTTTTTATATATATCACTGGATTTTCGCGGTATTAACCGCGATTCTGCCTCACTATTCAAAAAATCGATATTAGAATAATTCATTTTTGAGCTCTGGTGACAACAAATATTGATCTTTGGTAACAAATTGCAAATGAATGTTTTCTCATTTCCATGACAACGAAAGGTATACTGATGTCACATCACGAATTCAACCTTCTTGCATTATTAGTTCTTATTTCTATTATTTGTAGTAATAATACCAGTATATATGATTTCAAAGTGCACCCATAAAAAAAAATAACGTAAAGTATTCGTGGATAACTGGTCTTAAAAACACTTGCTCTATTTCGAGCACTCCGGCTGCGCCGTCGTGCTCGAAAAATCGCGCGTGTTTTAAAGCCCTTTTTATCCACTTATACTTTAATTTACTATTTTTTTATTGGTGCCCTTTTTTACCCATTTAAAGCACGCCTCAGCGTGTTTAAACCGAACTTTAAAAAACGCGCGTTTTTTAAAGGTAACCATGACAACATCAACAAATCGAGAAACGTGAAGTCTAAATGACAAATTTTTGATTATTGATGTGACAGGAGTACCTTGTAACGTTAAATAAAATATTACTCACAATTCGTTCATTTATATGTGCTCCTCCATCCATTTGATGAACTTTTCATATTCTTTTTTATATATATCACTGGATTTTCGCGGTGTTAACCGCGATTCTGCCTCACTATTAAAAAAATCGATATTAGAATCATTCATTTTTGAGCTCTGGTGACAACAAATATTGATCTTTGGTAACAAATCGCAAATGAATGTTTTTCTCATTTCCATGACAACGAACGGTATACTGATGTCACATCACGAATTCAACCTTCTTGCATTAGTAGTTCTCATTTCTATTTTTTGTAGTAATAATACCAGTATATATGATTTCAAAGTGCACCAATAAAAAAAAATAACGTAAAGTATTCGTGGATAACTGGTCTTAAAAACACTTGCTCTATTTCGAGCACTCCGGCTGCGCCGTCGTGCTCGAAAAATCGCGCGTGTTTTAAAGCCCTTTTTATCCACTTATACTTTAATATACTATAACATCATAAACGTACCAAAACCTACATAAAACCTTAGTTACTCATAATACATTAGTTACCATAATTTAATACGTTAGTTACGAAAGCATAATACGTTAGATACCAAATAATATTTGAACTAGTTTTCATGAACATGTAAAACAATATTTTGACAGTTTTCAAATTTGATGGATACACCTTTGCCTTTAGCGTCCACGATCATCAGAGAGTTACAAAACTGCCGATATTCTTTTTCATAATGGATTTTAGATTTGTCCGGAAGCAAGTTCAACCTTATAGTGTTGGCGGCAGCTAATATATCGTCAGGAATATCAAAATCTTGCATGATTTTAATGATGACTTTTTGAAATGCCAAATTAAATGACATAAAACCTTGTTGCTTTTATTTTCGCATCGCCGTGTCAATGATACGATAAAGCTTTGAATGTAACTCGATTATTAGCGATTTAACACCGTCTCGGACATAGCTGGTGACTCGGCTGTCGCCTCGTCACCTAGCAATGTCCTCGACTATTATAAATCGCATAATAATCTCGTTATATTAATAGCTATAATTATACCGAAAAACATAATTATTTTAATGATCTTGCAAATACCATAATACCCGAAGCGTGTCCTCATTCTACATTGTATTTTTAATTCATTGCGAAAAGCATAAAAACCATGAGATTGGATTTGTTACTCAATAATGAATTCTATTTAAAAAAATTAAATCAAGCTTTTCTGATCATTTGCTGTTTCCAGAATAAAGGAGAAAGAATTGGCTAGAATAACAAGTGCCACACAAGACAACAACAAAAAAGTACATTTTTTACCTGATAATATTGTACATTGAACAGAGGAGGATTATCCAACACTCCACATAATCTTAAGGGAAATTTTGGTATTCCTTCTATTCATCAATCTATCCAAATTTATTTTGAAATGGAGTATTTAAAAGTAGGAGTAGAGGCATTCATTCATGTCATTTGCTGAAAATTATACAAAACATGTAAATTATTCCGTGAGACACGCCTGAATATCTTGAAAAGATAAAATAATATAAAATTCAACTTCTTAAGCAAAGCGGGATTGTCCAAATTCATTGTTGATACGGCTCCGTCGAGTTGAGTCTTGCTGCTTGGTGTTACCTACGTATTTTACATCATAAACACGAATTCGAAGTCAAAACGCGTCGTTCTCAAATACTTTCGGAGGTTCAAAGATCAAGAAAAGCCCCTTCTCCGCCATTTTTAGCAATAAGAAACGTTCAAAACACATCTTAATTATAATTTATGAAATTTGTTAGGCCTTTTCCACCATCCACATACATTTTGAACATGCACCGACTTTGAATTTGTGTTCATGGGACAGAAATACATAAGTACCAACTCGGTGGAGCCGTATCAATAGGAAATTAACCATACAATTGTTCATAATTAGAATGATTTCGGAACTCTTCTCGAAAATTCTATATAACACTGATATAAGTAGATAGTTTGTTCTAAAATATGTTACATCGATCGATCAACCTCAAAATATTTCGTAACAAATTGACATAACCTTAAAGGCGACAAAAGCACAATCATATAACGGATCAGAGGCACACTTCACAAAAACACCCTGTGTGGTATTCAATTCAGTTTACTGAATTATGACACGAAACGACGTCGGCGCCATCTGAAACTCTAGATAACTCCCTTTATCAAGTGGGCTGGTGTCCCCCATTTTGTCCCAATATTTTATAGGTATAAGTGAATACATCATGGCTTTTAGACATAAACACAACGACAGAACAATTCAACAAATTTAATTCCATAGCCAACTAACATGAAGTTGAAAAGTTCAATACAAATGTAGGTAAAGCATGGAAATTATCTTCATAAAAAATAAATATGAAACAAAATATGGAGGTTTTTTCATGTTTTGTATTTCAATATGTATTGGAGATTCTAACCAACTTCAGAAATTCCTATATTGGCATTTAAAATAAATGAGTGTATTAATGTTGAAAAATGAAGAAAAACAGAAATTGTAAAAATAGTCTGCATAAAACTTATTGTGTGAAAAGTTTAGCCATGAATTATTGTTACCTACATGATATTGTCCATAGCATACTTTCATGAAAATGTTCCGTTACGAGGGGAATACAAAAAGTATTTTTTATAAAATCTCAATTATATCAGCAGATTGTGAATTGGAAGTATGATTGTGATATATCATTGAAAAGGTAATTCTTTACCGAATCGTAATTTTTGAATGAAATATATACTTTCCATTTGAAATATAAAAATTGGATGCGCTTCCGGTCAAACCGGAAGGGTCATGTTTGGTTTGATACTTGCTAAATTGTACATTCATAACATCAAATCGAAGTATCAAATTTGAAACATCCATATGAAATAACAACGAAGATACAGGGGCGTAAATTGGTTTCACCCGGTATATATATATATATATATATATATATATATATATATATATATATATATATATATATATATATATATATATATTTACGTTTTCACAAGATGTAACCGATTGATTCATAATGAAATATTTACTATCTCATATATTTTTTTTTACATAATTTGAAAAAAATTCCTACAGGTGGAATGGGTGATTACAATTATGCTTTTCATGGGTGTATGGAAGTTACTGTGGAGATTTCTTGCTGCAAATATCCGACAGAAGGGAAACTTGAAGAGTTGTGGAACGATAATAAAGAGGTATATATAATTTAATAACAAGAATATTTTAATTCCTATTTTCCTATTATTCTGAAAAACGATTGTATACATTTGTAGATGACTTGTCGAATGGAACGTTCTTCTCTATATTGTAGATATCGGAAGGTACATTCCAGAAATTTTTGTTTGTATATCCTCATATTTATCAACCACTTAGATGAATAATTTCAACACATATCACTGAATTCAAATCATAGAGCATTTTTGCTTTGTGAATTTCTGATGCCCAGAATTGTTTTCTGTATTTTCAATAAACTTCATCATTAATTCACAATTTTTCCCTATCGATCACTCTCATAACAAGAAAACATAATACCATAAATGTTAATTGCTGAAGCATATGGAATGGTAAAATATCTTCAGATATAAAAATCATACTTTGAGAACTTATGCGAATGCACGTTCATCTGCCCCTGCCCCTCTGACATTAAAAGGCTTATTGAAATCATGGATTTCAGCGAATGAATTTTTGTTTTTTTACACGCTTTATATTAGCTTCACTTGTATGTTTGTTTGTTTGTAACCGACTCCTTTGGGCGCGATTTGAATGATTTGAAATTTGGCAGGTGTACATAATTCCAGTGACAATGCATGTAGAAATTTTGGTGTGAAAAAAAACAGAATGGCGGCTCAAATATGGCGTACGAGTTTTGTGATTATGATCCGATTCGCTTCAAAATTGGTATCTGAGGGTTTTCGTGGTAGGTGATTATGATTATATTGTCAAAATTGAAAAATTCAAGATGGCGGCTCCAAAATGGTGGACGAGTTTTGTGATTATGGTCTGATTCTATTCAAAATTGGTATGTGGGGGTTTTTGGGGTCGAATATTATGATTCTTTTGTAAAAATTGAAAAATTCAGGATGGCGGCTTTCAAATGGCGGCCTAGTTTTATGATTATGGTCCGATTCTATTCAAAATTGGTATGTGGGGGTTTTTAGGGTCGGAGATTATGATTATTTTGTCAAAACTGAAGGATTCAAAATGGCGGCTCCAAAATGGCCGCGAGTTTTGTGATTATGGTCCGATTCTATTCAATATTGGAGAATAATAGTTAAAAAAATTCAATAATAATAATAATAGTTTGAAAAACTAAAAACACGCGTTGATAGAAAACTAAACCAAAAAGTTGAAAATAAATAATACTTTAAAAAAACTAGAAAAACACGCTTTTATAGAAAACCGGACTAAAAAAATAGAAAATAAGAAAAAAATTTATTTTATTTAAAAAAAAGCGTGGGGTGCATGGTATCGCATCGGCCAACAATTTGTGATCTGAGACATTTCTTACTTTACTGCCCTGTAATGTACTATATAATTATTGATACCATGCACCCCACGCTTTTTTTGAAATAAAATACATGTTTTTCTTATTTTCAATTTTTTATTCTGGTTTTCTATAAAAGCGTGTTTTTCTAGTTTTTTTAAACTATTATTTATTTTTACTTATTTTACTACCATTAAAAGTACGATTTAATTCAAATTTTGATATCATGTGTAGTGTATTTTTATACGAGAATGCTTTTCTCTCAGTGTAGGTGAATAAACACCTATGCTGGTAGATACTATGTTTTTTGTTCGTATGGTTCTGGGAGTTGTTTTGTGGCTAGTGCACTTCAGGTAAAATTGGGGCCAAGTAGAATTATACCTTATAGGAAATATATTGTGTAATTCGGATATAACCCTCCTTTTTTGGGGCTTATCGCGACAAATGCCACAGTAACAGTAACAAGGAATGTAATTTTCCAGAAAAATACATGTTAGCGAAAAATAACTTAAAATCAAAACATAACGAAGAGTTTCAAATGAAACACTACTGATATTTCTGAGAATACAACTTATAATATATCACTTTAGGTTCCGTTATACGACGATCAAGGACCTATTCAATATTTCCAACAGAAACATTCAAATAATTTTCATGTTCTCCCGTATATTTCGTATGAGAAGCACATAATAAGTATAAACAAGTATAAGTATAAATAAAAAGCCATCGTATAAGTATAAATATGAAAAAGAGATATGACAGAACAATTACGGTATGACTCTATATCATACATAGTCTAGTACAAACAAGTTTTACAATACGAATCTACTAACAAACAAATCTACTAACAAACATTTAAACGTCAATATCTAGGCCATTGATCCAATCCACTGCCCCAGGGGAAGTGGAGAGAATTCCATGGATGCCACCAGGGAAGGATCTGATTGGGCACTCATTCAGAATGTGGTCCTTTGTCTGCCTCGGCGCACCACAATCGCACCCCGCTGAGTCTACTATTCCCCATTTAAACATTTTATCACGACTCTAAACCGATTTAGCCGACACCAGGTCCGACGAGGTAGATTCATGCCCTCAGGTTTGCTAGTTGGGTCGGTGATGCTTTCCAGGTTTCTAACCTCTTGGTTGTCGGCTATGGCCTCATTCCATTTGGAGTGTATATTATACATGCCTTCTATTTCTTTATCCATCCAGATGGGGCGGCGGGATTTTAGGCGGTCGGGAGGGGGAGGGCTGAGACCTCGTTGAATGGGTAGGTTGTTTCAGGGGTGCTAAGTTTCTTCCATTCTTTATCGGCAGCTGGTAGGCGTGGGTTTTACGGTGCCAGTAATTATCCGCATTGACTTATTGAGCTGAACATCGATTTTATGAGTATGGGAGCTTCTATACCATACTGGGGCGCAGTACTCTGTGACGAAGTAGGTCATAGCTAAAGCTGTACTCCTAAGAGTGCTCGCATCCGCCCCCCATGTTGTGCCAGCAAGTTTACGAAGAATATTATTTCTGGACTTAATCTTCTGTGCGGTCTTAGTTAAGTGCTGCTTATAAGTTAGGGATCGGTCCAGTATAACTCCTGAGTATGTGGGATAGGGGTTATGTTCGATTCTCGTGCCACCAAGGTAAACGTTGGCCTCCGCCTGGGCCTGCCTATTTGAGAGATGAAAGACGCAGACTTCCGACTTGAGTGGGGCACCACTTGGTATAATAGTCGTGCCTAGCTTCGAGGTCGTCTGTTAGTTGGTCGCTTCCCAGTTCTAGAGACTCATGCTGGTTTGCCAAGGCCATATCGTCTGCGTAGATAAATTTTTGGGCTGTGGTAGGGGGATGGTCGTTCGTATAGATATTGAATAGCAGGGGGGCCAGTACCGACCCTTGTGGTAGGCCGTTTTGGATGGTGCGGGTATGGCTCTTTTTGTCGTTAATATGGACTGTGATTCTTCGGTTCCTCAGCATGTTTCTAATAAGGGTGGATAGCTTTTTCAGGAACATTTTTTTGGAACTTGTACATTATTCATCTCCCCAGACCGTATCATATGCCGATGACAGGTCTATGAAGGTGCATGTGGTCTTTAGTCTTCTGATAGCCTGTTTTGATATGTGTAGTGAGGGCAAGTACTTGGTCTGCGCAGCAGTGGTTACTTCTGAAGCCAGCTCGTTCGGGGATTATGATGCGTTCGGCCGTGGGAGAGATTCTGTTGTAGAGCAGTCTTTCTAGCAGCTCTGTAGCACATACTACGATGGGGAGGTAGCTGGCAGGATTGTCAGGTAACTTTCCTGGCTTGAGGATAGCAAGGATCTTCGACTTTCTGAACTCATTAGGAATTTCTCCGGTGAGCAAGATATTGTTGTAAAATTCGAGGAGCCACCCCTTTGCCACCTCACCAAGATTTCTCAAGAATTCCGGGAAGACTCCATCGGGACCGGGCGCCTTCCTCATCTTCATTCTCCCAAGGGCCTCATTCAGCTCAGTCATAGAGAAGGCGTGACCAGATGCTAGCAGAAGGGAGCGGGATGCTGTTTTGGCCGCTTTCTTCATTTCCCTGGCGAAAGTTTTATCAGCGGGAGAGACCTTGGATGTTATTACAAGGCGGTCAGCAATATCGTTGGGGTTGATGTTCTGCGTTTTTTCGGGAAGAGGCGTGGCAGATCCAATCCGTCTGAGGAGGCTCCAGCCCTTCCTGCTAGAGTGGGTGAAATTCGTTTCCTCAGTAGCTTCCTTCCATCTCCGAGCTCTGGAATTGTCTAAGGATCTCATTATTTGATCGGGAATTTGGGGGGCCCCCGTTTCATCGTACTGTTTTTTGAGTTCTTCGATGTCTCTTGTCCACCCGGGATGAATTCTTTCGGTAGCCTCGAGAAATGCTCTTTTTGGCGGCCTCGTGTAGATATTACGAAGTTCTTGTAATTTCTACTATAGCCTTGAGTGTTGGATGTCTGAGTCGACCTCTGCTGAAACATGGTCCAATTTGCACTCCTGAAATTCCACCGTTTGAGATTAGCTGTTCTAATGACGGGGATCTGGATTTCTACGGAGAGAGTAACGGGTCTATGTTGGCTATTCGGGAATTTGTTCAGTACTTTGCGATATGCAGGTATGGGGAGATCCTGGTTGTTTTTACTGACAAAGCAGAGGTCGGGGTTGTAGTCTCTACGCCATCTTGCAGAATGGAAAGTTTTGTTGTCCTTGGCGTCAAAAAGCAGGCATAAGTTGTTAGTCTCCGCCCAGTCGCTGACCTTTTCTCCGTCATCATTATTGGTGACATCCCCAGGAGGTATGATGGCTGTTAAAGTCACCTATGAATACAGAGGGAATGACATCCTGTGGCCAGTTTCTGGTAGGTGATTTGTATATTGAGACGACGGTGATTTCGAATATGAGTATTTTATATCTCGAGCCCTACTGCAGGGGTAGAGACGGGTTCAGCGGTGACTTCTGAAATGTTGTTCTTACTAAGATAGCTGATCGTGGAAGGCATAGTTACTATTTTGTAACCTGCGATTCTCACCCTGTTGTTAAGTTGGGAGATATCAGTGACATGTAGCCTTGAGGCAAATAATATCTGAGGATTCTTCTCTGGCGATGCGGGATATGTATTCGCTTTTGGCTCTAGATATGCCTTCGCAATTCAGTTGTAAAATTCGGACTGATGGTCCGATATTCTTAGTCGGGTAGCCGTGAGAACGGCCGTGTTGGATACGAAAAACATAGTATTTATCACCGCCGGTTCAAATTAATGTAGAAAATAGTAGGTTAAGTTAAAAAATGTTTTTATGCAATAATCGGGAGGAATAGCAATGGCGTTTTATTTATCAAACACTTTCCCTTTCTGTCATGCCTTTTATGATATACTCAATATCCCTATTATATATAAAATGTTGATATCCCCAGTAAGATATTCACACACACACACCCAAATGTGTTTATCGCACGTAAAACTGCAATTGTCAAATATTTTTGTATTTTCACGGGAAGAAATACACACCATTTTCAAAGATTAGATTTTATTGTAAACTCAAAAAGTTTTTTCGATTGGAAGTAGATTAGTGTAATACAACAAAGGTAGAAAAATCTGATGTATTGTGTTGAATAAAGAGACAGACTCATTTTAAGTGTAGCGTAGCATAACACCATTGCTACACTCCACTGCAAACGAAAGAACTCATTTTTACTATGATACCAGCTGTGTTTTGAATTTCCTGATGTTTTGAAGGTTGTTAAACTTATACCTGTATCCAAAAAGGGGATGCCACACAAATATCAAACTACCGCCCAATATCTATAATTCCCATTTTCTCCAAAGTTTTTGAAATTATTCTAGAGCAGAGAATTATGAAATACTTTGATCAAATACATTTCTCAACTGCTGTCAATTTGGTTGTAGGAAAAAATAAAAATAGTTACTGAGATAGTCTAAGGCTTGGAAGAAGGCATGAATACCTCTATAACTCTATGTGATCTATCAAGAGCTTTCGACTGTGTCTCTCACTCCACATTAGTTGAAAAACTGCGTTTATATGGCATCAGAGGTGCGTCTCTTGATTTGATACAGTCTTACCTAAGCAATAGAAAACAAGCAGTATATATAAATGAGGCATGCTCCGATTTCCGAACTATTTCACACGGGGTATCTCAGGGATCTGTTCTTGGCAGGTCACTTTTTATTATCTACCTGAACGACCTTTTTCACTTTATGTCTCCTAATGAATGAGTGGCATACGCTGACAACAAAACTTCAATAGACACTTCTACTGAGGCAGCTAGTCTTCTGAATTCCATGGCTGATTCTTTGAATAGGGCACAGAACTGGTTTAGTGCTAACAACCTGAAACTAAACAGCAACAAAACTCAAAAACTGGTTTTAATAATGAATTGCGAGTAGGCATAAGAGTGTCAGCTCCTAGGAGTAGTAATCGATGATAGACTATCTTGGTCATCCCATATAGAGCAGTTAAGTCTCAAATTATCCAGTTCGATATTTCTGTAACGCAACATGAAAAATCAACTCTGCAACAACACTGTACAGTCGTGTTATTTCTCTTTTTTCCACACACACATAAATTACGTCATAAAGTTATGGGGAAACTCTGTTCATTCGTGTAAAGTATATATCAATAGACCAGACAATATTGCAGATTTAAAAGTTAGGATAACGGAAGAAATTAACAACATATCCCCTGAGGCCCTACAAAATGTTGTACTAGAATTCCAAGATCGACTTGCTCATTGTCAAGAAGTGAATGATGGTCATTTTGACCATTCAATTTAATTGTAAAATAAATTGAGAAATACTTCTTACACATTATCTGCCATTATATTCTTCATTCTACGTAAACTATCAAAATTTTACATTTTCAAAATGAATTTTCTCGGTTATGATTGAATCAAATTTGAAAAACTTAATATTGCTGAACAGAGAATGAAATTTTTTTTCGAACAAGGTGCCACATGACCTCCCTTCTCATTTAAAATTTTTGAGGGGGTGCTCATAATTCAGAGGGGATGCAAGAAGGGGGTAATATTTTCATACTGTAAATTGTCAAATTGACAATAGAAATCGACCTGTTTCAGGTTTTGAATCAATTTATTCCATACTTATAGACCGCACTGTATGTTATCATCGTAGAAATTATATGTTTCCATGCAATATTGAGATATTCCACATCCCATTCTTGAAAATGGTGACGTTTTTTTCCTCGGGCTATTTCATATACAATCATTATCGTTTTGTTTTGATTTTTGTTAGGTAGATCTCATAGAAATACTATGTTTTGCTAACGTCACCACGGCGACGATTTGTTTGAAAAATTCAACTAAATTGTGGGAACTTGTGTGCTACTAATCTAACATGACCTGCTCGGAGCCTTAAGAACAGTGACAATTGCCGGATGCAATACACATTTAAATATGTGGCATTTCGAATTGTTTGAGAAATGTAGGAAGAGAGTCTGAGAATCCTTATTAACATTCGTTGCTGGCTACCGGCGCACACTGTGGCGAAATCCCGATAACGTGGCCAATATTACTTACCCTCCCATGAGAAAATCAATTACTTGGAGGTTTTCGAGGTCGCTGATTACGAATCCGATATCCGATTTAAAAAACTCAGAATGGCGGACCCAAAATGGCGGACAGAAAGTAAATTATTTGCAAAACTGGTTCGAAATCACTTACTCGGGGGGTTTTCGAGGTCGCTGATTAAGAAACCGATGTAAAAATTCAAAATGGCGGACAAACAGTAAATTATTCGCAAAACTGGTTCGAAATTACTCATTCAGGAGTTTTCGAGGTCGCTGATTACGAATCCAATTTGGAAAATTCGAATTGGCGGACTCAAAATGGCGGACTGAAAGCGATTCAAAGTTACTAATATTTATGACAATTTCAAGTGGCTATCACTTATTTATTTTATCCCTTTGGTCGATAGAGAGTAGGATTGAGGAGATGGGCAACTAGAAGTATTACGAATGTATAAATTATGGATTTCTTTTATTTCTATTGATGACAAAAGTCATTCTCGTCGTTATCGTCAGAGTACGACACATGTACTTCTGATTCGGATTCCGACGAGGATACAGGAGAAATGTCGAATGAATAATCATGTACAGCAATTTTGGGTGGTTTAAATAATTGAACTACTTCGGATCCTTATGTTTTTAGCGGTTTTTTAGGTAGTTTCCGAATGCTGTAAATGAAGGGATCTGATGTAACTAATGACTTTAACTTCCTTCACTGCCGCCTGAACATTTTCATGTAGAAACTACAGTCTTATTGGCCTGCAAAATCTCGGTGAAGATGGTCTTGGTTTTTTCCATATAACAATTTATCTGATGGCATGTCATAATGACAACGTTATGTCGCTCAATTTTGATGACATAAGGAAGCTTATTATGGTACTTAGTCCCATAATGAATTCATTATGGTACTGAGTACCATAATGAAATTCTATATGAAAAACATGTGATGGTGAGATCGAAAAAGTTCATTCAAAATGCATAACTATGTACAAAACTATTCATTATAAATGGTAAAAGAGCAATTACTACAATTTGCAATATTAATTCCAATGGATTCTAGAGTTTTTACATCAGTAGTTGTTGCTTTTTGGTAAACTTGTGATCCTGTTTGGTTGCTGGCACCAAAAATTGCTTCTGATATTTTTTTCTTTTGCTCTTTAGAATTTTCTATGTAACCTTCAGCAACAGTATTGATTTTCCATCCGCCATGGCGTTTCACGGTACATAGATCAGCTCCAGAATCGGTCGAAAATGAAGCAGACGATCGCCGAAAACAATGTCCGGTATATTCTTCAGGGTGAGGTACATTAAAAAAAGTGGCAATAACTTTTGGCATTTTACCAAAGGTGTGAATTACAACGGGTTGTTTCGTGCATTTCTTATTATTTTAAGTGACGAAAAAACGTCGATGGTTTGTGTTGCAAGGTCGTATTTTCACATATTGTCTGACAAGTTCTACCATGAAAGATAGATATTCAATCCTGGGATATTTCCCGATGTTACAAAAAATTCTCGCAATACCTTTGTTTTTGTATTCGGTACAGTAATTCTGAAAACGGATCCTTCATCTGTCACATTTTCAACAAGCATATTTGTCAGTTCCTCTCTTCTGCATGCTCCACTTAGTCCAATTATCATAGTAACTTTTTTAAATAAATATGTATCATCTGATGCTTCCGTTAAAAACTTTGTGACATCTTGTTTAGTAAAAATTTTGGATTTTTTAGCTCTGTAACCTTCTGATTTACGTTTTAGTAATGCAACCAGCTGTAGATACTTACTAATATCGACGTTTTTTCTTGTTAATAAAATACTTCTTATCATCGAATAATACGACCAGAGAGGAGATGGTTTTCTTTCTTCAGATAAGCATTCAAAGTAAGCCAACAATACTTTTTCATGAGTGATATTCTTGATTTTCTTAGTAGAACACCATTCTTCGTACCGATTAAACGCTATTTCATATACACTCCGTGATTTTTCCGCGTCATTTCTTCCAAATCAGAAGGTAAACTACCAGTTTCAGAATCACTCATTATTATTTAAATTATATTCAATTCTACGTGACAATTGTGTTTGACAGCGGATAAATAAATATTGCCGTTACAACCTGACATTGTCAAGGAAATGGCAAAGCACAGCTCACTAACCTACTAATATTTGAAACTACACATATACTTACTCCTTTGAATATAGTTGTCATTGTGACATGTCACAAATGCAGTTTTTGATTTTTCGAAATTGTATTAATATAAATGCCATCAGATGAAATTTTGTATGTAATACGAATCATAAACAATAATTATGGCACACGTCGTGTTATCGGACTCGGCTACGCCTCGCCTAATAACATTCACGACTTGTACCATAATGATCGTCTTTATGATCCTTATTACATAAATAACTATTATATGTTTTCGTTTGTGCTTATGAGCTGTAAAGGTACAAATGAAGTGAAGAAAACAGTTTCATAGGACTTTCCATCTTCAGCAAATTTCTACTTATACACACTTTGACCGGAGCTTCCTTCACAGTCCCATTTACAATACAATATTACATTTTCAATAATTTCCGGACTTGAATTATGGATGACATCCTCTTGAAGTTGTAGAAATATTGCTGCCGTTTTATCAAGAATAACTTATAATTTTACTTCGATGCAAGTCTCAGTTATATTGATATATGAATCTGGCGGATAACACATTTATGCTGTCCTATAGAATTTTGCGATTTTATACTTTTAAACCTCAAGTTAGTAGGTATTATACATCTTTTGACTACCAACATATTTTTAATTTTTGTATCATTTTATAGATGTCTTGAGAAAGGAATAAAAACATTCCCAAAGCTTGATAAGTAAGAAAGGGTTTTTTTTAGTCAGTGAGGCCTGATGAAAGATACATCTGACTGCAACCCCAAGACAGTTTGAATATATATATATATATATATATATATATATATATATATATATATATATATAAATATTTATTGGCAATGAACCACTTGACCCATTGAATACATGTTTTTTCTGTTTCTCGTAGAAGAATCGACAAATAATATTATCAAAACTTTATTCATTGATTTCAGTCGCTGATAAAATATTGCTTGCAAGCTAATATGGGCGTGACAGGACAAATTTTGGACTTCGCCACTCGTAAACCAATCGAAAGGGCCAATTTGACAATTGTTGGCAAGGACATGAAGTTTTGGAGTTCTTACAAGACTGGGGAATTTTGGAGGATTCTGTTACCTGGTCAATACCAGCTGAAGGTATTTATCCTATTCAAATGTTTCGAAGGGGTGTTATTTATTCATTGATCACTATCATCTCAAGAAACTTACAGTTCATGAAAGGGATATACAAAGATCGATACACTGTAGGCAACATGTTTACATTTAATACTCTAAAGATGTTTTTATGTAAATGGTTGATTTCTAAACTAAAAGTAAAATAGGTAAATTTGTATTACAATTTATTCAATATTTTTTCAATTGTTTTTTAGTTAATATTGATTTTTCATGAGTTTGCGGGGAAATTATACAGGGTGGCCCATTAGTGTGAGGAAGTACAGTATCTCGCCTATAATGAGGAGTATGATCGAATGTTTCAGATAAAAGTTGAATGGTTCACTTTGTTGCTTATTTTAAAAATATTGTGGAATATACAGAGTGTTCCTTCGAAGCGGGGCAATACAAATCATCATTTTTTTAAATGGACTTCCCTGTAAATTTTTTTTTTGCTGTTGAACTGAGCAAAATGTTTTACATAAGGAGGAATTTTTTATCGAAAATTTTGGCGTTGTCGTTATTGCTGAAAGTGAAAATCTCCGGAAAACAGACCACCACAAATGCCATCATAAAATTTATGGATAAATTTAGCAGAATTATTTGAGACATGCAACATAAGAGGGGATGAAATGTCAGTATGGACTGAAAATTACATTTCTCAAACAGGACATTTTATACAGAGGCATTAACTTGACAAACTTTCGAATATCAAAAAACTTGTTTTTTTAAATGAAACACCAAGTATGTTATGTCACCATTTTGAAGAACTACTTTAATCCTACAAATTTTGTTGATATGACTTGGCCCCTAAAATTGACAGATTTTGTGAAATTTGCAATTTCATTTTATTTCGACTAAAACTGCATGTTTATCACTTTAATATTTACAAAATTCAAGAACTAACAGTTTTCCATAGGTTATGCTCCGTACAAAACGCTCACTCAACCACAGACAATATCTACAGTGCAAAAATAATACTAACCGGTTGCTTGTAAACTGGTTCATGGTGCGCAAATAAATGCGTCATGCGTCATGTAAGGCAAGTGGTGAGTTCTGGGGTGCGCCATGCGCAATGAAACTGTTATGAAAGTGGGTTGCAATTTGACATTCAATGATCGATAGTTTTGGCAAAAATTACTATCATACAATTTTGTATCTATCGCTTTATAATAAGAAGCATTTGAAATGAATTTCTCCACCGAAGAATCGACCGATAGATTTTGTACTGGGGCAAGTGATAAAAACTGTTTATTAGCGACCAGGGAATTTATAATGAACGATATCCAGACAGGCGACAACCCAGAAAAGAAGCGTTTGAAAAGTTGCTTCTTCGATTTACTCGAACAGGAAATGTCGCATATGAAAAAATAGAAAGAATCAAAACTGCATTAACTGAAGAAACTGAAATGACTGTCCTCTTGAAAGTTACAGAAGATCCTCATATCTCGCATAGAGAAATATCCAAACAAACTGACATAAGCCGGACTGTCATACAAAGAATTTTGAAAAAGAATAAGTTTCATCCGTACCGTTTTTAGTTACATCAAGAGTTTTCAGATGATGATTTTGAGAAAAGAGTAACATTTTGTGAATGGGCTCAGCAACAGTTGCTACAAGACAGAGATTTTTTTAATTATGTTTTATTTTCCGATGAAGCAACATTTCATAAAAACGGGTTTGTAAATAGACATAATTTCTATTATGATTCAACATATAACCCCCATTTCTTTCAAACCACCAGTCAGACAAAGTGGTCCCTAAATGTATGGGGTGGCATAATTGGAAATTTCATCGTTGGGCCATATTTCTTCGAGGGAAGAGTTAATGGCTTGATTCACCTCGATTTTTTGGAAAACCAGTTACCACAATTAAGTAATCATTTACCCATTCGGATCAAACGAAGAATGTGGTATTTACACGACGGAGCACCTGTTCACCACACTGTTCCTGTTAATCATTATTTAGACACTGCATTTCCCAGAAGATGGATAGGTAGAGGAGGTCCTTTCAAGTGGCCACCTCGCTCACCAGATTTGACAAAAATGGATTTTTTTATGTGGGGCTACGTTAAAGATCAAGTTTATAGAACACCCCCATCTACAAAGGAGGATATGAAAAATTGAATTAAGGACGTATTCCAAAATATTCCAGTCAGCATGCTGAGGCGAATTAATGAAGAATTTCAAAACCGAATACATTATTGTTTGGAAGTAGCCGGTGGTCACTTTGAGCAGTTGTTATAAATTTCTAATATTTTTTTTGTTATCGCCTCAATTATATATTCTCATAAATAAAAAAATTAAAAAAAAGTTTTTGCCGTTTACCAGCTGTCCCTGTCCTCCCCTTAGGAACGGGCAGCCCTCAGAAGTCGGAACTTGTGCGAGCCAAGGATTAACGGAGTCTTACGTTTTAACGTGCGATTCCTAGCACTTCCTCTCAGAAAAAAGATTCTGCAGTCGCTAGGCTTTGAACCCACACGACTGGCAGATATAATGATTGGAAAGCGCTTCTTCTAACAACACGGCTACCTGGTCCTAACTACTTCAACGAAAACATGTTTTCCAGACTATTCCCAACCGATTTTCAGTTTTAAGTTTGACATTTCAATTATGTTAAATTCCAGTAACAGTAACTAAGTGTCAAAATCCTAGCTGGCCTTACGTAAATAGAAAGATAATTTTTGACAAATTGAAAATTGAATTGCAAATTTCACAAAATCTGTCAATTTTGGGGGCCAAGTCATATCAACAAAAATTGTAGGAATAAAGTAGTTCTTCAAAATGGTGACATAACATACTGGGTGTTTCATTTAAAAAAATCAAGTTTTTTATATTCGAAGTTTGTCAAGTTAATGCCTCTGTATAAAATGTCCTGTTGGAAAATGTAATTTTCAGTCCATACCGACATTTCATCCCACTCTTGGTGTTGCATGTCTCAAATAATTCTGCTTAAATTTTATCCATACATTTTTTTATGATGGCATTTGTAGTGGTCTGTTTTTCCGAAGATTTTCTTACTTTCAGCAATAACTTGACAACGCCGCAAAATTTTCGAAAAAAGGAAATGCCTCCTTCTGTAAAACATTTTGCTCAGTTCAACGGCGAGAAAATTTACAGGGGGGCCCATTTAAAAAAATGATGATTTGTATTGCCCCGCTCCGAAGGAACACTCTGTATATTCCACAATATTTTTGAAATAAGCAACAAAGTAAACCATTTAACTTTTACCTGGAACATTTTATCATACTCTTCATTATAGGCGAGATATGTTCTTCCTCACACTAATGGGCCACCCTGTATATGTTTACACCGAAGTGAAGTACAGATTTCTGCACAAAGCTTTATCTCATATACAAAGATCATAGATAATCCATTCGAGAGGTAGTAATGGCGCCAAGACAATTACTCCTATCGCTGTACTGGAGTCCTGTGGAAATGTCTGTCTAACCAACAGAATCGAAGTACATATAGGAGAATCGGAAAAAGTGGAGAGTGAAGAGTTCAGTTGTTGAATGCAAAGCGCATAAATTATGTCTAATAACGAGAAGAAATATGTATACGATATGTATGTTCTAGGATGGGACGATTCCGATCCCAACGAAAGTAAGGTGAATGGTTTCAGTAGCCAAAAATACCAAAAAACCGACGTCTCCTATAGTTGAAAGTTGGACTGATGACCTGAATTCAGATGATATACTTCACGGCAAGTCTACCGATGGTTTCGTATTCCCGAAAAAGTCCAAAATTGAGACAAAGAAGTTAGTCCAAACTTCGGAAGTCCCAATTAACAACAGTTTTGATGCCCTCTCCAAAATGGAAGAAGAACCAATTGGAGGAGTAAATACTCCTACAACTGAGAAAGTGGATAAAACCAACAAATCCAAAGATACCCGCCCTCCACCAGTGGTAGCACGTAATCAAAAGCAGGGGCCAAACATCTGTCAACTGCTTCAAAATTATGGAATAAAATCAGATAAAACATAAATACCAGAGATGGTATACAAATGTTTTCACCAACCATGGAAAAATACGACCAATTCTTATCGTTATTTGATCACAATCAATTTCCATACCACACCTACAATAAGGCAAATAACAGAGAGATAAGAGCAGTTTTCAAAGGGGTTGTGGAAGACCTAGCACCAACTGAGCTAAGGAACTAGAAGCTAAAATCTTCCACTCTAGGGTAGTTGCCCGATTCAATTACAAGGACCAGGTGTTCTAGACGCCATTTTTCAAAATGGTCGACACATTTCATTACCCGACTGCGTGACGCAAAGGAGAGTCATCTGTTTATCATGTTGTGTGTTTGTTCCTTTGTGGCGCTCTAGAGACCGATTGTCCGATTCTCATGATTCTTACGTGAATAGAATTGTCTCAATCTTGCGAGTGTCACTAAAGACACATGACAGTGATCAAAATTCAATATGGCGACCACCAGATACCATATTGTGAAAAAATTATAACCTCGAATAGCTTGGTACATCAGTAATTGGTTAATTTGCTCGTTGGTTGGTTTATTTCGATTTCAGTTACATTTTTAATATACTATCACTTGAATATTTTGTATAGAAACTTAATTAGGTACAGTCAAACTCAGCTATAACGAACGAATGACTTTGAATTATTACCGTGTAAAATAAAAAAAATAATTAAAAAACAACAAAAAACGACTGCGTAAAAAATGGAAACAAGATGAACAGAAAATATATGTCAGAAAATTATGTTTGAAGAGGGTAACTATTAAACAATCTCACGCAGTCGGAGACAATAATATATCTCCATTGTTATATTAAAGAAGATGCCTCCGACTGCTTGAGATTGTTAACAGTATTAATAATAATGTCTTTATTGGAAAACGGAATAGTACAGTTTTACCAAAAGGCGAAGTTCAAATCTGCAGCACAAGTACTGTAGTTTTGCCCTTCCACTTAAGTTTATTTTGTATATATGTCTGCTTCTGTGACAGTCATACTCATCATTTAGGTGTCTAAATATTTGGTTTTGAGTGTAAGGAATCGATTAAGATGGTTTTTGAAGTTGCCTGAATAATATTTTAAATAAAAATATGAATAAAAGTGGAAAGTGATATCTACTACTAAAAAATATAATTATATTTGCACATTTTTATAGACACCCAAGTAAACTATGTTATGGAAAACTGAGTGTAAAACTAACATACTTTTTTCTCAGTCTATCTTTTACATTGTTCACCACATTTGCAATACTCTGTTCATGTAAAATATTGCAATTTACATTTACACCTACTAGTAGCACATGCTGTACAACTGCACTGTATTGATAGTTCAAAAGGCATTTTGTTAAGGCACAGATCATGCTTCAGCACACCATTTGCATCTTTGCACCAACCATGATCTGTCAGTTGCAGGTTTGTGTCAGGAGAATATCTCTACCTACGAACACTGTAGAAAAAAGGCAAAAACACACGACATCAGTAAATAGCTCATCACACACGGCAAACAAATCGCACAGTTTCCGTAAACAAAACGCACAGTTTCAATATTTTGAAATTTATACGTAAAACTAAGCGGAATATTTGATAATTCCGCAAGTAGGTCATGATCGCGCAATCGCACGTCAACAGCGTACTCATAGCAACTGTCAAAATCAAAATAATACAAACAACCTTTTTTCTAGTTAATAATTATAATACTGTTTAAAAAAAGAATACCTACATTTTCAATATGTCAAGTGATAGTGAGAACGAAAATTTAACTCCTCCCAACGTCATGGCAATAGCAAAAATGGCAACGAATGATTTACTGCCAAGTAAATCCCGCGAACGCTACGAAAATTTTTACAGTAGATTCATGGACTGGGGACTGAAAAATAAGGTGAATTGTTTCTCCGAAAACGTTTTGATAGCATATTTCGGAAAAAATGTAACCTAGCTCTCTATGAGCCTTTTACTCAATGCTTAGATCGACTCAAACATAAAAAACAACATAAATATAGAAGCCTATTCCAAGTTAATAGCGCCATTAAGAAGGAAATCGGATGGCTTTAGAAGCACAAAATCTAAAATTTTGTCGGCCAAAAATATTCAAGATTTCCTCAAAACGGCTCCTGACAATCAGTACTTGTTTATGAAGGTAAAATACGTCCACACTTTCCACACTTACAGTAATTTTTATTTTTAGACTGTTCTTATAATTGGCGTAAGTGGTGCATGCCGAAAACAGGCACTGAGAGATATGAGAATTGAAGATGTTGAGGACACAGGAAAATCCTTCATTATTAAAATTCCAAATACAAAAACCAAAATTCAAAGTTCTTTTGTGATTTCTGACCATTTTTCCATTCGTGCGTATTATGCTTTTTACAACACTTGATACGTAATATACTATTGTGATAGGTTTAAGCATTCCCGTAAAACAAAGGGGCATCTTCGGATATGTCCTTTTCTTATTCAAAAAGATGATATGTGTTTCTGCTTGTGTAATGAATAACGAAAGGCCTAAGCTCACAAGAGTCTCCGAAACTACGCGACTGGGGTACGCGGTATTCAAGGGCGTCGCGTCGTCAGCCGATGGCACAGATTCAGTCAAGAGCACATCAAGCTTTACACCTTCGGCCTACGGCGATTGTAATAAGAAATGAGAACGGTACAAAGTCCAATGTGTTAAGTTCCACGAGCTCTTGACTGTACAATAAATAAAACTTGCAAACAAAGTTATTAATTATACTTTTAAGAAAAATAATAAGACTTTGGGTCAAAATTGCCTCAAATGGTCCGGCCATGATGAATGAGTGTCCACAGATTAATTTTAAACACGTTGTGCATGGTAGAACGATCAACATTTTCCACGCCACTCCGTTTCGTTATAGAAGGGATTAGATTTGTTGGGTTGGGTTTATTATACCACAATTGCTGCCAAAGTGGATTCATTCGTGTTCCGACGTGCGGGAATGATCGGTCGAGCAAGTCAAGTGAGTGGACTTTAGTTGCTTTGCATTGCATTTGGCTACATTTTTTTAAATCTCTAGGAGGGGGTAGCTGCCCCTCCTTGGTGATATTCCTAATCTTCACTTTGGAAAACTAAAAACTCACAAGAGCCGGTACAACTACGCTACTGGACAGGGTCTCTGATACCTTACCCCCTCCAGTCACCAAACCGTACTTTACCTGTAACTGGGCTACCGTCTCCTCGCATGGCGTCTGGTCTCTTGTATCCACTCCAACTAACTTTTTTATCCACTCGTGGCCGGCTGGCTGTTTGCCTCTTTCCTCTGGCTGGTCGCCTCCGCTGGATAAGTACTGAATTACTCTCAATGCTCTCTCTAGACTTTAGCAGTAGCTGCAGTAGTCGCCCAACTGCCTTACAGAGGTAGAGCTCATTTGTTTCTGGGTAGCGAAAATTTTCATTCAATTTACCTCTCAGAATTTCCTTCAACTTGGTAATGTCCTGCTTGTATCGTATCATTTTCATTTCCCTAAATGATATGGATTTTTCGTTGTCTTTTTCGAATTCACCACATTTGAATTAATAATAATAAAGCAAGTGTGAAATGCACAAAATTATAGAGGTGACACCTATAATTTGTCGGGTGAAGCTTAGACCTAATGACGAGGAATTTAATGACACGAAATTTCGTGCACATTAATAGGTCACCAACAGAAGTCGTATTCCTAGTACGTTCAGAGTAACGCAAAACAAATAACGAAAGAAAGAGATATTTGTTACGATTCGAAGAAAGCCACCACCCGCCTACAGCTGTTTCATGGTTCTCCAATCATCAGGACGGCTTTTGGTCTTTCTCAAAGACGTAGCAAATCTCTCAGAGTGCTAATATCTACCGGCAAGTATGAAAATGTGAAATGCACAAAATTATAGAGGTGACACCTATAATTTGTGAGGTGAAGCTTAGACCTAATGACGTGGAATTCAATGACATGGAATTTCGTGCATATTAATAGGTTTCCAACAGATGTCGGTATAGGCGAATCCACTACGCACTAGTATAAGTTAGTTGGCTGGCTAGGATTCTTAGATTCGATTATAAAAAAAAATCGAATTCCCTCGCTAGCTCAATTTTGGAGAATTTTCATATGCGGATCCGTACCTGCGGTCAAAAACCCCTCTAATGATTATTCAACGGACTTAGCCAGCCTTTTTCGCAAATTTCTGAAAAGACCAGCCGAAAAGATAGTTTTTACTATTATTCTAAGAGATTCGTTTTCAAGCTTGAAACCGTATACTTTGAATTTCCTATCAAGTATTGTTCTTTTCTTTTAAACGAGAAATTTCATATTTTAATTCACTTGACGAGATAGCTAAGAGGAACAAGTTCGCCCGCGACTGGAATATATTAAAGTGCGCGTACTTCTTAAGGGCACTACGTTGGACTAGTGTAGCCGCAGAAGAAGTCACTAACAGACCTAGTGCACCAAGTGTTCCTATAAAAATAAAAATTAGCAAACACGAATTCAGTTTAGGCAAATTTCGCTACGACCGATTTATTTTACACGAGTCTGGCTTACGTGAAGTCAGAAAATTCGTTTAAAGCCGCCACCCTCAGAATTAAAAGGATCACCCCAGAAGGTAGGTGGGCGTCGAAGGAGCTCGTATCGTTTATCCTAACGATCCTTCGCCTGTCCGCCGAGCCCAATCCCGCCTCAACCCAGTCTCAGGCGAGGTGATGTCCGTATAGACTTGGAAAACGGGCATAGGCTATTCAAGGAGGAATAACTGCAAACGTTGCCACCGTAATGGTTTTGGAACTCGTAGTCGTACTGAAAAGCGCGGATTTGCCTTAATTTGGACTTAGAATTCTTTCATATTGGGCTTGTTGCCCTCTTGGTAGAAATAAGATATAGATTCCAAATATTCGTGGGCTGAAGATTACCTTTGTGGTAAAAACTCCCAAATGAATAATAACTCTTGCATCCACAGAGATAGTATGGCTAATGATTTCAATATATGTGTGTGAACGAGATTTACTGTCCACTTCCATCCTCCCCCGCTCCTCCTTGGAGCGATCCTCAACTCGCAAATGGCACGTTTGCGAAATTGAAATCGTACGTCCTGTGGTATGAAGTCAGCCTCTGAGTGCTATAAACCCCTTGTTATCTGATCGTTGTATGTTTGCCTGACTTGTGCTGTGTGTGCATGGTGGTGATGAACCTGATGGGTGTGTAAGTGTATGGTGTGATGTGGGTGTGTAGATCTTACGTGTTTTGTATTGAGTTGTTACTCACCTGACGCGCCGGAGTGCTACTCTCGGTGGTGGACGGTCGTTTTGGTAGACTGGTCGCAAATACTTTTCCCTTTCTCTAAGCCTGGGATCGTCCAGGTTTAGGTTCGCGTGGATGTCTTGAATCACCGGGTTCGTGTGGGTGTCCGTCTTCAGGAACGTCGCGGTGGCGTGGTTCCGAAGATGGTCGTCAATGAAGTTCGGATTGACATTCAGGTCCCTGTAGATAAATCTATTCGGGACGTATCTGGGAGCGTTCACTCCATTCTCAGGCTCACGTTTAAGAATAGCTGGATCTTGGTCCTGTATGTTTGTGCGCATTGACCCCATGCGGCGGATGCATACAGGATGATGGGGAGGAGGATGGTCCTGATGAGGAGCAGTTTTAACTGGAGGTCGATGTTGCTACTGCGTCCTATGAGGGGTAGAGGTTCTTTCGGGCTGCTTTCGCTAGTCCGAGCCTCCGGTCTACGTGTTGCCTGAATGTCAATCTTTTGTCCAAGGTGACTCCAAGGTATTTGGACTCGTTTGCCCATGGGATTCGTTGGTCATTCATGATGACATGTCCTGACGGTGTTGTTTGCCTTCTGGTGAAAAGTATTGCTTGGCTCTTTTCCGCGTTGATCTTCCATAGGTTGAACCAGTCCTCAAGCTTGTCTGCTTGATCTTGCAGGTATCGGGTTACTTGCGTTTGCGTTCACCGATCTGGCCACTAGTGCTGTGTCGTCCGCATACAGCGCTAGCTTGTTGAAGTTGTCAGCGGCTTTGGGATGTCCGCCGTAGATGGAGAACAGGTGTGGAGATAAGACTGCGCCTTGCGGTACCCTGCTTCTAGGTCCTCACTGCTGAGAGGTCGCTGCCAACTTTACATTGGCACCGCCGTCCCCGCAGGAAGGAGTCTATCAGCTTCACTATGGGAGTGGGGTATCCGAGGTCTGCCATTTTGGTGATTAAGCCATCGTGCCAGACCCTGTCGAAGGCCTTGGAAACGTCTAGGAATAAGGCTCCTGTGTGGTGTCCTCTGCGCAGGTTGAAGCCTGTTACAGCAAAGTCCACTATCCTCAAGACCTGCATTTCCGTAGAGTGTCCTTGTCGGAAGCCGAACTGCTCGTCTGGTAGGACGTTGAGTTCTTCCGTGAGTGGTTCCAATCGTCCCTGGATGACTCGCTCTGCCACCTTGCTCATCGAGGGTGTGAGGCTGATGGGTCGGTGGTTTGGCGGTATCACATGGTTCTTATTGGGTTTGGGGATCATGATAACCGGGCTCTTTCCATGGTCGTGGAAAGTGTCTGACCTGAGCACTGCATTGACGATGTTGGTCAAGGCAGCAATTCCTTTTCTCGGTAGAGCCTTTGAGGCTCTATTCGAAATTTGGTCTAGTCCGGGTGCCTTGCGGGTAGCAAGGTTTCGGATGATGTCCTTGATTTCTTCTGGCGAGGTTGGTTCAAGGACGTGCTCGGGATCATTGATCCGTCTTATTCTCCTGACAGTCTGACTGGCTCGGGTTTCCATGTCTTCCACCTCGTCGGTTAGATTAACCTGGTTGCCTCTACACTGGCGTTCGAAGGCGTCCGCGAATGCTTCTGCCTTTTCGTTGTCAGTGTAGACCAGGCCTCCCTCTCCGTGGAGTGGCGGGCACGGTTTCCTTCTGCCTTCTGCATTCTCCATACAGAGTTGCCTTTTGTGCTCATTTCTGTCATCCTGTTTGTCCATTGCTGTGTTTGGTGAGCTTTGAGTTCCAGCCGCAGTCGCCTGCCTGCCTGGTTCATTCTTCTCTTATCTTCGGGGGCCAGTGTTCTCTGGTATCCCTTTTTCAAGCGGCGCCTGTTCCTAACTAACTCCCTAACCTCTGGAGCTAGTGCTAGTTGGAAGTTGAAGCTGGTTGCTTGGGTGGTCTTGGAGCTGCGTTCTATGGCTTCCTGGATGTTTTGTTGCAACTGCGTTGTTGCTCTTTCGAGGTCTGTCTTTGTGTGTATTTGTGGGATGTGTCCCATGGAGTCGTGTATGATTCTTTGGAATTTGTTCCAGTCGGTGGTCTTCCTGGTAGCTGGTTCCTCAGGTTCCGCGTCTCCCTCCCCCATTGTTAGTAGGATTGGGTTGTGGTCTGAGGAGCCTTCGTCTGATACTTCCATCTCAGTGTTGGCAGGGATGGACTGTATCAGTGCTATGTCTAGGATGTCGGGTGTATGGTTGGCTAGTCCGTGGTAGGTGGGTTCGAAGGGGGCTACTTCTTCGATGTCGTTGTAGTCGGCCAGTAAGTTCTCCAGATTTCGGCCTCGTGGATTGTTGTTTCTCTGTTGTTCTCTGGTATCTCTTTTTCAAGCGGCGCCTGTTCCTAACTAACTCCCTAACCTCTGGAGTTAGTGCTAGTTGGAAGTTGAAGCTGGTTGCTTGGGTGGTCTTGGAGCTGCGTTCTGATGCTTCCTGGATGTTTTGTTGCAACTGCGTTGTTGCTCTTTCGAGGTCTGTCTTTATGTGTATTTGTGGGATGTGTCCTATGGAGTCGTGCATGATTCTTTGGAATTTGTTCCAGTCGGTGGTCTTCCTGGTAGCTGGTTCCTCAGGTTCCGCGCCTCCTCCCCATTGTTGGTGGATTGGGTTGTGGTCTGAGGGAGCCTTCGTCGATACTTCCATCTCAGTGTTGGCAGGGATGGACTGTATCAGTGCTATTCAAATGTCGGTATGGTTTGCTAGTCCGTGGTAGGTGGGTTCGAAGGGGGCTACTTCTTCGATGTCGTTGTAGTCGGCCAGTAAGTTCTCCAGATTTCGGCCTCGTGGATTGTTGTTTCTCTGTTCTCTGGTATCTCTTTTTCAAGCGGCGCCTGTTCCTAACTAACTCCCTAACCTCTGGAGTTAGTGCTAGTTGGAAGTTGAAGCTGGTTGCTTGGGTGGTCTTGGAGCTGCGTTCTAATGCTTCCTGGATGTTTTGTTGCAACTGCGTTGTTGCTCTTTCGAGGTCTGTCTTTATGTGTATTTGTGGGATGTGTCCTATGGAGTCGTGCATGATTCTTTGGAATTTGTTCCAGTCGGTGGTCTTCCTGGTAGCTGGTTCCTCAGGTTCCCGTCTCCCTCCCCATTGTTAGTAGGTTGGGTTGTGGTCTGAGGAGTCTTCGTCCGATACTTCCATCTCAGTGTTGGCGGGATGGACTGTATGGCTTCTAGGGATGTTGGGTGTATGGTTTGCTAGTCCGTAGTAGGTGGGTTCGAAGGGCGCTACTACTTCGATGTCGTTGTAGTCGGCCAGTAAGTTCTCCAGATTTCGGCCTCGTGGATTGTTGTTTCTGCAGTGCCATGTCTGTGACTTCGCGTTGAAGTCTCCGATGGCTACAGTAGGATGATGGTCTGGAAATAGTTCTGCTAGGTCTTCTCTCTGTATATTCCCTCCTGGTGGGATATACGTTGAGATGATTCTTAGCATTCCCATGCGTCTGACCTTCACTTTTTACTGCGACTGCTTTCGCCTCGAGATAGTTCTGGTTTCTCAGCCCGTGTTGTTCGAGGCCGGTCCTTACTTTAAGGGGCTGCGCCTCGCGGGTGCGACAAACCGGGTCTGTCTGTTCGGTGCAGGTGAATCCTGGAAGTGAAGTTCTTCTGGGGTTTCAGCGCTGTTTTCTGGATGGCGATGATGTCCACCGTGTTCTGGATATCAGTTCGTGCAGCTCGTCCTTGCGGGTGAGTGCGCTGTTGATGTTCCAGGAGCAGATTGTGAGTTTTTCCGGAGGTTGTGTTAGCATTTAAGGTTTCCGGGGGCCTGGCTTTGTTTGAAGAGCTCAAAAAGTTGCTTCTTGAACGCTTCAGGTAGGGCCAACAGTTCTTGGTTAACTGTTGTGGTTGCCGTCGTCGTTGTCCTCGTTGGACCCCATTTTGGTGGTGCCTGTGGTGCTTGGGGTTAGGGCACAGCGTTCCTGGGTCCCTGCCTCCTCCGTGGTGGTTGATAAGTTTGTCGTGGTGGTTGGTATGTCTGTTGTGGGATGGGCCTTGTTGCTGGTTTGGGTTTGGGGAATTTGGGGCAGCCTCTGAAGCTTGCCGTGTGTGGGCCCCCACAGTTGGCGCAGGTGGCTGGCTGCTCCTTGGTCTTCGTGCAGGTGCGGGACTTATGCTCTGATCCGCACTCCACGCACCTGGGGGTGGAATGGCAGCACCTTTGTGCGTTTCCGAACCATTGGCATTTATGACACTGGGAGACGAATCCGCTAGTCATTTGCCGTTGGGGCTCCACTCTCACTTTCAGCATGATACAAGTGTCAAGCGTGAAAATGTGGTTTTCGGACATGGGTACTTTCACTAGGAATAGTGGAAGTGCCTTTCTGGTGCGCCTGGACGTCATTCTGTGGCATTCCAGGACTGTGAACCCTGAGTCCTGGATGCTTTCCTTCACGTCCTCTGGCTTGGTGTTCTCTGGAATCCCCCGGATCACTGCGTGGAGTAGTATCTCTGACTTGAGAGAGTAGGTGTAGAAGCTGTAGCCACCAGCTTCTAGGAACGTCGTAGTTGCCCTCCAGCTTGCCTCGTTTTCCGTATGGATGGTTATTCCATCGGACGTTAGCCTGGCCTTCAGGAAGTTGATCTTCCTTCTAGCCATTTCGGCGGAGACGGTCTGTCACTTGTCCTTATTTCTGAGGACTACTGGTGGTGGTCTTTTCGGGTCACTTCCTGGGGGAAGAGGGCCCTCGAGGATGGTTTGGTCTGCGTTGGCTGCGACGGGGACCTTTTTGACATCTGGGGCCGTTTTGGTTTGTGGGGCTGTTCCTGTTGTTGGGGGTTCTGGGGTCGCATTTTTCGCAGTTCTTTTCCGCCTGTACGTGACGGAGGTGAACTCCGCGTCGTCATTGCTCTCGTTTTCCTTTTCGGATTCCGAGAGGGACCTTTTTTTGGAGACGGTTTCTTGTTCCGTCTCCATGACGTCCTCGTGTTGTGCTGGTGCAGCCTGGGCTGGCTTTTCTGCCTCCTTGTTGCCGAAGGTGGCGATGGCCTCGGCTACTTCCTTTCGGGAAGCAGCCGCTGCGGCGTTGTCGTAGGTCAATAGTCAATAGTAAAAAATGCACCGTTTAAATAGGTGTCATAAACGCTCTCTCAGGCTCCGCCCCCTTGGCGCTGAGTCCTGATTGGTTCTAACATTGAATAACTAGCTGGCTCGAAATTCAGCGATTCATCAAATGATGAAGTTTTTTTCGCCAGGAAGGTTCTGAATATATGACATATATAAAATTAATATATACAATTTTTTTAAGAATAATTTTTAGGCAAATTATTATGAATTTGAAAATTAATAATTTTTATTTTTTTGTTTTTTCCACTCTTAGTAACACTAGGAGTACGACTTTTGGTGTCGTGGATTGGCCTATACTGACATGTGTTGGTGACCTATTAATGTGCACGAAATTTCATGTCATTGAATTCCACGTCATTAGGTCTAAGCTTCACCCCACAAATCATAGGTGTCACTTCTATAATTTTGTGCTTTTCATATTTCCATACTTGCCGGTAGGTATTAGCACTCTGAGAGATTTGATACGATTATGAGAAAGACCTTAAGCCGTCCTGAGGATTGGGAAACCATGAAACAGCTGTAGGCGGATGGTGGCTTTCTTGGAATCGTAACAAATCTCTCTTTCTTTCTTTCGTTTGATAACAAAGCAAGTTCACTCAGAAATGTTCTCAAAGTTGTGTTGTATCTTAGTGTCTCAAGAAAAAATACGCCTGAAAATTTCCACATAATTTTTTTTAAATAAACATATTTCCATTTGGAAATTTTCTTGGGCTGAAATATTTATATAACACATATACTATTGTATCATCTATAAAGAGTATTATTTTTTTTTAGGTAGAAGCTGATGGATACTATCCCCAAATTGAACCTTTTACCGTTCCCAAGAAAAACTCAGAATATCCCGTGTTGACGTCTCTAACTGTTTTTCTATACAATTCAACGGTATATTCCACAACTACAACACAGAAAACTACCACTACAGAGAAAACTACCAGTACAGAGAAACTGATTCCTCCTACTAGTTTTGTTCCTATTCAGTTATCTTCTAGATTTTTGATTCAGAAAAATAACATTCAGTCCGTAGAAGTTCCAGAACCAGTTGTTGGTTCGGTGATTCAAAATTCATCAGATAAAGGAAGATCAAACGACTTCATTTATCTACCGATCCTAGTCTATTTTTTTCATTTATTGTTACCGATGAACCTATTTTATATTTATTAGAGATCAGCAAATTGATGAAAACATGTTTCATGCACTTTTGTGTCATCAAGAAATGAAAAGTGATTATTGATTGAAGGTCATTCTTGACATGTTTTTTAGTATAGTAGGTACCTTAAACATTCTCAGAATGAGAATGAATCAAAGAATTATATGAAGCTTATTTTTTGTTAAGGAATACTCATTCTTGATACTGTTTTGGGCATTATAACCTTCCACAATATTAATAATAGGCAAAACTTCGAATAAGTTACTAACTAATTGAATTGAAAAATCGAATTAAACGGTTTTCTTCACATAAAGGATTCAATATAAAATTGAACCAGAAAATGGTAGATTCAGGGAAAAAAATTTCCGGGCAAAATACCACGGCATTGAAGATTTCACCTGAAAATATTATTCCAATAATATCAATGGAAGAACAAATTTTTTCGAAAGCCGATTATGTTTAATTTATGTCGGTTAAACAATAACCGGATTTTGGTCACGCGGGATAACCGCCAAAGGGCAAAGAACTCTGCGAAAAGACACAACGTAACAACCATCATCGACGCACCTTGGTAGCCGGGTCTTTAACGGCGGTCCAGGACAGAAAGAAACCCGAAAATCTCCCCTTCGATAGGTTTCAAAAGACCTTCTCAGTAGGGGGGCCGTTCTATATAAAAGTTTGAAGGAAGGAAAAAATCGAATTAAACGGTTTTCTTAAATAAAAGGATTCAAAAAAATTGAACCGAAAATGGTAGATTCGGAAAAACATTTTTCCCGGTACCACGCAGCATGAATGATTTTCACCGAAAATCCTTACTTCCATATATCAATAATTGGGATGCAAATGTTTCTTTTCTGATTGTTATGTTTAATTTTGTGTTTCTCTCCGCATACCGGGTTTTCGGTTTGCCCTCATCGTAGGAATAAAAAAGGTGCAAAATCGGTGGTGAGACACAACGAAGCAAACCATCACGATTTTCCCTATAGTAGCCGGAAAGATTTTAACTGGCGGTCTAGGACAGAAAAACACCTTCCCCCACCCGATGGGTTTTAAAAAGATTCCTTTCGTAGTGGCGCCCTCTAGCAAGTGGGGCCGGAAGTGGAATGAATTGAAAATCGAAAACGGTTTTCCATAAAGGATTAAAATATAAAATGAACCAGAAATGGTAGATCTCAGGGAAAACAACTACTTTCCTGGCAAATCCACCGAACATTGAATGATATTCACCTGAAAATCCATGCTACTTCCATATAAATATCAATGGACATTGAATGCAAATGTTTCTTTCTGATAAGCCCCGATTATGTTTAATTTATGTCGTGTTCACCTAACAATCCGCATACCGGTTTCAGGCTTCTTGGCCCTCATCAGTACGGAGTAGTCAACCAGCCAAAGGTGCAAAGAACTCTGGCTGAAGTGAGACACAACGTAAGCAAACCATCATCAGGTGAATATCATTCAATGTTCTGCGTGGTATTTGCCAGGAAAGTAGTTGTTTTTTCACCTGAGATCTACCATTTTCTGGTTCAATTTTATATTCAATCCTTTATGTGAAAAACCTTTAATCTTTTTCAATTCAATTCCCACTTCACTTTTCTTATATATGCTGGACGGGCTTCCCCTCGAAAGGAACTTTAAAAAACATCGGGGTGAAGGCCGGAAGTTTTCTTTGCTGTGGTACCGCCAGTTAAAGTTTTCTTTCCCGGGGCCTGGTGTTCAAGATCGATGAGGGTTCTTACGTTGTGTTTTACTTCGGCCCAAGTTCTTTCCCCTTTTGGGTTTGTTCTAACGATGAGGGCCAAACCCTTTCGGCCGGAAGGAAGGAAACACGCCCAAAATAAACTTTCGGCTACGAAAACATTGCATTCAATTTCATTTTATATGGAAATGCAGGGTTTTGGGTATCATTCAATGTTCTGGTGGTAATTCCAGGAAATAGTTGTTTTTCACCTGAATCACCTTTCGGTTCCTTTGTCCTTTTAAGGGCCCGTTTATTTTTCAATTATTCCACTTCCCAGGCCCTTTTATGCGCGACCCCACGAGAAGGAATCTTTATTTAAAACCCATCGAGGGGGGAAACAGGTTTTTCGTACTTTGGGACCGCCGTTAAATTTATTTTTTCCGGTATTTTTAAAGATCGATGATGGTTTGTCTGTCCTTTCGCGAAGTTCTTGCCCTTTGGCTGTTGTTTTCCGATAGAGGGCAAAAGCCTGAACCGGTGGGTTTTAGGGACACGCCAAAATAAAATTCGGCATCGAAAAAAAGGCGCATTCAATGTCCGTATTATTGGAAACATGGAATTTCAGTGAATATTCGCGTCGTGGTATTTCCAGGAAAAATTGTTTCACCTGGTTTTTCGGTTCATTTTATTGAATCCTTTATGTGAAAAAACCTTTAATTCATTTTTAATTCTTTCCCACTTTCCATGGCCTTTTCTTTCTTTCCTTTAATTTGAATTTTTTTCATTTCTGAAAAAAATGTTATTCATTTTGCCCTTCTTTCACTTGAATAGATTCCGTTTTCCATTTTTATTTTGTTTCCACTTTTGGGGAAGGTTATAATCCCAAAAGTGTCAAGAATAATCGAAGAACTTTCCAGAAGAAAGAACAATAATTTTGCCACAAAAAAATTACTAGTTCTTTTCATGGATGGTAACATATTTCATTTGGGGTAACTTTTTTTTTTATCGGAAAAAAAATAATATATTTGGAAAATATGGTATATCCATTCTGAGTTGAATAATTCATCTTCAACTAAAAATAGGGTTTTTCCACCAAATCCCAAAATTTAAGTTTAATTTATGAAGGAAACTGGGAAAATACATGAATATCTTTTTCCCCCTATAAAATATGGCGTTGGTGAAACTTTCCTGCGTAAAAACCAGTCTAATTTCCCCCCCCGCTTATAGGATAAATTACCTTTAAAAATTCAGATTATACTTATCCCCGGGGTTTTGGGGGATAAAAAAAAATCTATTAGTAAAACTTGGTGTGGTATGGCTGGGCGGGCCTTTTATGGTAACAACTGCAATACAAAATTTTTTATTTGTCGAGAATCCCCAAAAATTTCTGGCTAAGCAAATCTGCTTTAAAAATTTTTAAACAACCAATGAAAGTATTTAATACTAATCATTTATTATTCTGGGCCCCTAGGTTAAAATATAAATTTTTTAACAGTTGAAATTTTATTTTAAAAAGAAAGCTTGTAAATCGACCTTCTAGAAAGTTTGGAATCAATTTTAAAAAAAGTCAGAATGATTGCTTAGATTAATTTAAATCATTATTATTTGCAAAAAGGGGGTCAAACTTGTCTCCACAGATTTGGTTTTTTTAATCAAAAATTTGATATATATGTTTCGGGATTACTTCCCTCTTCAGTATCATAACACAAAAAAAACAATTTGGGAAAAAAATTCAAATCATTATGAAAGTAAACATACTAAAAGTTCTTGTTATAGGTATTCAAACCCTAATGTTCGAAATTTCTAACTGAACATTGTAATAATTATTGACTTCATGAGGTGAAAACCAAAATGGAAAATTCTGGTTGATGACAATATGATGTTTGGAAAAAAAAAATTAAACATTGTAATAATTATTGACTTCATAAAATTTAAAAACAAATTGGAAAATTTTGGTTTTACCTCGTTAAATCAATAATTATTACAATGTTTTATCAATAGTTAACATTATATTGTTGTTTTCTTCAATTTTTCCCAAAAAATCAAATTATTTTCTTAATTTTAATTGGAATTGTAATTTTTTTAATATTTTTATTTATCTAGTATAAGTCATTTTTTTTTTACTTTTTTTTTCGACAACAATGGGGAATAACATATTCATGTATCTTCTCCTTTCGACTGAAAATTTTATATCTAGGTTAAGGCAAATTCCCAAAATTAGGTTTTTTATTCTTAAGGGGGGACCGGGAA